>CM059426.1:47650325-48102669 GCA_030390025.1 Squalus acanthias
CGCGATCTCTCCTCTTCCCCCCCCGCGATCTCTCCTCTCCCCCCCCGCGATCTCTCCTCTCCCCCCCCCGCGATCTCTCCTCTTCCCCCCCCCGCGATCTCTCCTCTCCCCCCCCCCCCCCGCGATCTCTCCTCTCCCCCCCCCGCGATCTCTCCTCTCCCCCCCCCCCGCGATCTCTCTGCTTCCCCCCCTCCCCCCAAGTGATCTCTCCAATTTTCACAAGCGAAGGAGAACAAGGGAATTTTTTTTAGTCAATATTAATAGCGCAAATTACATCTGCAGGGGCTTTATCAGTGAACCAACAAAAACAGCACAATCCTTTCTCATTGAGGAAAAGCCTAGTTTTATCAAGTTGAGCTGCAACTATACCCGCCCTACATACTTCCTGACTTAGATTGGACCTTTTTTTTTAACAAGCTATCAACTACATCATATTTAAATACTTCAAACTCTGTACTTGTCAAAACACATTACTTAGTACCTTAGAAAAGCAAGGAAATTACACAAAATGTATTTCCTTAATTCGCAACAATATGTCAAAGGTCATTCTTAGCTGTAGTTGCTAATGCTCCACATCTAGTAATCAGGTTTAAGAGATGATAAGTAATCAGGTTTATGGCAGGCCTCTTTTTGTTTTACATCATCTGCTGAATCCTTCATCATGGTTTGTAAAGTTAATCATTATTTCAGTTTTGGAACAGGCGTTTGATGTTCATCTCCAAACTGCTTTTTATAATTTGTACATTAAGTAACTTATGTCATCATTGACCTTCATTGAGACATGATTTGAGCAATTCCTGCTCAATGGAGTCATTCAGGTTGAAAATGGGAGTTTACTGCCATTTTATCAGACTGTTTCTGAGCAGTATTGAGTGATTGTTAAATGGATGCTTCATGTATTTGTTGATTTTATTTTTTTTAAATGCAAGTGAACTAAGTAGCATAACGAGGATTCAAAGGCATGGTTGGTTATATTTGGTCTAGTTTGCGAGCTGGCCAGATGTCTTTTTATATACCATGTTATTTTGATTTTAGATTTTTCAAGCTTTGGTTTGAAAGGATTTTTAGTATGGATTTTTTTACCAGGCTTCACAGACTACACTGCTAGTGTAAAGGGAGTAAATTTACATGTTCTTTTTATAGTTTTACGTTTAATATATCTGCTTACAGAGACAGATAATTTCTTCCTGCTTAAGTGTCAAGCTTGGCTCAGTGATAACTGTATAGAGTTCTCTTGCTGTTGTGGCCAACATTTATCCCACAACCAACACCTAAACACGTATGATCTGGTTATTTACATACATAGGATTACATAGGATATACGGCACAGAAACAGGCCATTCGGCCCAACCAGTCTATGCTGGCGTTTATGCCCCCTAGTTCTAGTCTCACCCATCAGTGGAAACATCCTCCCCGCCTCCACCCGATCAAGCTCCCTCACAATCTTATATGTTTCGATAAGATCGCCTCTCATTCTTCTGAATTCCAGTGAGTAGAGGCCCAACCTACTCAACCTTTCCTCATAAGTCAACCCCCTCATCTCCGGAATCAACCGAGTGAACCTTCTCTGAACTGCCTCGAGAGCAAGTATATCTTTTCTTAAATATGGAAACCAAAACTGTACGCAGTATTCCAGGTGTGGCCTCACCAGTACCTTGTATAACTGAAGCAAGACTTCCCTGCTTTTATACTCCATCCCCCTTGCAATAAAAGCCAAGATTCCATTTGCCTTCCTGATCACCTGCTGTACCTGCATACTAACCTTCTGTGTTTCATGCACCAGGACCCCCAGATCCCTTTGTACTGTAGCACTTTGCAGTTTCTTTCCATTTAGATAATAACTTGCTCTTTGATTTTTTCTGCCAAAGTGCATAACCTCACACTTTCCAACATTATATTCCATCTGCCAAATTTCCACCCACTCACTTAGCCTGTCTATGTCCTTTTGCAGCTTTTTTATGTCCTCCTCACTCACTGCTTTTCCTCCCATCTTTGTATCGTCAGCAAACTTGGATATGTTGCACTTGGTCCCCTCCTTCAAATCGTTAATATAGATTGTAAAGAGTTGGGGTCCCAGCACTGACCCTTGCGGAACACCACTAGTTACTGATTGCCAACCCGAGAATGAACCATTTATCCCAACTCTCTGTTTTCTGTTAGATAGCCAATCTTCCACCCATGCCAGTATATTACCCCCAATCCCGTGATTTTTTATCTTGTGCAGTAATCTTTTGTGTGGCACCTTATCAAATGCCTTTTGGAAGTCCAAATACACCACATCCACTGGTTCCTCTTTATCCACCCTGTTTGTTACGTCCTCAAAGAGTTCGAGCAAATTTGTCAAGCATGATTTCCCCTTCATAAAACCATGCTGACTCTGTCCGATTAAATTATGCTTATCCAAATGTCCTGTTACTGCTTCCTTAATAATGGACTCCAACATTTTACCAACCACAGATGTTAAGCTAACTGGTCTATAGTTTCCAGCCTTTTGTCTACCTCCCTTTTTAAATAAGGGCGTTACATTAGCAGTTTTCCAATCTGCTGGGACCTTTCCCGAATCCAGGGAGTTTTGGAAAATTACCACCAATGCATCCGCAATCCCTACCGCTGCTTCTCTCGACCCTAGGATGTAAGCCATCTGGTCCAGGGGATTTATCCGCCTTAAGTCCCATTATCTTACCGAGTACCATCTCCTTAGTGATTTTAATCGTGTTTAGCTCCTCCCCCCCTATAGCCCCCCGTTTGTCCAGTGTTGGGATATTTTTAGTATCCTCTACTGTAAAGACTGATACAAAATATTTGTTCAGCGTATTTGCCATCTCCGTGTTCCCCACTACTAATTTCCTGGTCTCGTCCTCTAAGGGACCAACATTCACTTTAGCCACCCTTTTTCTTTTTATATAACTGTAGAAACTCTTGCTATCTGTTTTTATATTTTTTGCTAGTTTACTTTCATAATCTATCTTCCCCATCTTAATGAATCTTTTAGTTATTCTTTGCTGGCTTTTAAATGCTTCCCAATCTTCTATCTTCCCACTAGATTTGGCTACTTTATATGCCCTTGTTTTCAGTCAGATACTATCCTTTATTACTTTACTTAGCCACGGATGGCTGTCTTTTCTTTTACGCCCCTTTTTCCTCAGTGGAATATATTTTTCTTGAAAGTTGTGAAATACCTCCTTGAATGTACACCACTGCTCCTGTACCGTCTTACACCTTAATCTATTTTCCCAGTCCACTTTAGTCAACTCTGCTCTCATACCTTCATAGTCTCCTTTATTTAAGCTTAGTACGCTGGTTTGAGATCCAACTCTCTCACCCTCCAACTGAATTTGGAATTCCACCATGTTATGGTCACTCATTCCAAGGGGATCCTTTACTAGGACATTTTTTATTAATCCTGTCTCATTACACAGGACCAGATCTAAGATTGCCTGCCCCCTGGTTGGTTCAGTAACATACTGCTCAAGGAACCCGTCCCTAATGCACTCTATGAACTTTTCCTCAAGGCTGCCCTGCCCAATTTGATTTGTCCAGTCAATATGAAAGTTAAAATCTCCCATGATTATAGCTGTTCCCTTATTACAAGCCCCAACTATTTCCTGATTTATACTCCGACCAATAGAGTTACAACTGTTAGGAGGCCTATGGACTACGCCCACTAGTGACTTTTTCCCTTTATTATTCCTTATCTCCACCCAAACTGTTTCACTATCCTGATCCTTTGACCCAATATCATTTCTCACTATTGCAGTGATTCCATCCTTTATTAACATAGCCACCCCACCTCCCTTTCCTTCCTGTCTGTCCTTCCTAATAGTCAAATACCCCTGGATGTTTAGTTCCCAGTCATGGTCACCTCGCAGCCATGTTTCTGTAATGGCCACCAGATCATACCCATTTGTACTCCGAGATCCCTTTGTTCCTCTACCCCACCTCGACTCGCACCCTCCAAGTGATAAGTGACCTCCCTATTCTTCCTACCAAAATGTAATACCTCACATTTATCTGTGTTGAACTTAATTTGCCAATTATATGCCCATTCTTCAAGTTTATTAATGTCCTCCTGTAATTTGTTGCAGTCCTCCTCAGTATTAACTATCCCCCCCAATTTGATGTAATCCGCAAATTTAGAAATTGTGTTTTTGATTCCAAAGTCCATATCGTTAATGTAAATTGTGAACAGCAGTGGTCCCAGCACTGATCCTTGTTGAACACCACTACCCACCTGCTGCCACTGAATAGCTACCCTTTACTCCTACTCTCTGCTTTCTGTCCTGGAGCCAGCCAGCAATCCATTCTGCTACTTGTCCCCTGACTCCGCATTCACTGACCTTGTTCATCAGCCGATTATGGGATACCTTATCGAAAGTCTTTTGAAAATCCAGATAAATTACATCTACTGCATTACCTCTCTCTGTTACCTCTTCAAAAAATTCAATAAGGTTGGTCAAGCAAGACTTTCCCTTTTGAAATCCATGCTGACTATTCATTATTATATTTTTGGTTTCCAGATGTTCTTCCATTTTCTCCTTTAGTCGGGATTCCATTATTTTTCCTTCCACCGATGTTAAGCTGACTGGTCTATAATTCCCTGGACATGTTCTATCCCCCTTCTTAAATATCGGTATTACGTTCGCTATCTGCCAGTCCCCTGGCACTACACCTTTATCTAACGAATTATTAAATATGCGTAGTAATGCCTCTGCTATTTCTTCCCTAGATTCTTTTAAAATGCGTGGATGCAATCCATCCGGACCAGGGGTTTTATCCTCTTTGAGTTTGATTAATTTATTTAATATATCTCCTTTTTTTATTTTAAATGCACTTATCTCATTACTAATTTCATCATCCAGTGTCATGTCCATCTGTTCTATCTCCCTGGTAAATACTGAACAAAATAATTATTTAATATTTCTGCCATCTCTCTATTGTTACCTGTGGTATTATCCTGCCTATCCCTTAATGGCCCTATTCCCATCCCAACCTTCCTTTTTTTATTGATGTGCCTATGAAATATTTTACTATTTTGTTTTATTTTCCTTGATAATATAATTTCATAGTTCCTCTTTGCCTCCCTAATTGTTTTTTTAACTTCTCCCCATATCTTTTTGTATTCTCCCTTATCATGCACTCCCCTGCTGTCTATGTACTTAATGTATGCCTCTTTCCTAACCCTCAATTGTTCCCTTATGGCTTTATTCATCCATGGAGTCTCATTATTGTTTAGTTTGTTCTTTCCTTTTAGCGGAATTTTTTTTCTTGCACTCCGTTGAACACCTTTTTAAATGTTTCCCATTGCTGTTCTACATCATTGTTTGCCAATATTGTTGCCCATTTTTTTCCCCCAAGTTCTATTCTCAGCTCCTCAAAATTAGCTTTTCTCCAATCTATTAACCTGGTTTTCGTCATACTTATGTCCTTCTCTATTATCATCTTAAAGCATCTTGTATTATGGTCACTATTGCCTATATGTTCCCCATCTTTTACTTCTATTATCTGCTCTGGTTCATTCCCCATTACTAGATCCAATAGCGAATCCTCCCTTGTTGGGCTTTTTACATATTGAGTTAGAAAGGAATCCTGTACACATTGTAGGAACTCCATTCCCTTATCCCCTTTACCTACCTCTGCTGTCCAATTAATATCAGGGTAGCTGAAATCCCTCATGATTATTATTCTATGTTTTTTACTCATTTCCCTAATTTGTCTGCATATTTCTTCCTCCACCTCCCTTCCACTATTAGGTGGTATGTAGACTTCGCCTATTGGTGTGATTGATTCTTTATTATCTTTTATCTCTATCCATATGGATTCTATTTTTGTCTTGCTGATATCTGCGTCACTTTTTTCTACTGCCATTATGTTATCCCTAATAAGTACAGCTACTCCAGCTCCCCTTTTTCCCTCCCTATCTTTTCTAAATATGTTATATCCTGCAATGTTTAATTCCCAGTCCTGATTTTTCTGTAGCCATGCCTCAGTAATCCCTACTATGTCTGGTTCCTCGCGACGCATGATTGCCTTCAGCTCCCCTGTTTTATTATGGGCACTGTATGCATTGCTGTACAGACAGTTTACCTCCTTTTTAACTTTACTTAATTGCTGTTTATGGGAGCTTGCTGTGCTCGAATTGGCTGCCATGTTTCTTACATTACAACAGTGACTACACTTCAAAAATACTTCATTGGCTGTAAAATGCTTTGGGACATCATGAGGCCATGGAAGGTGCTGTATAAATGCAATTTTTTTTCCTAATCTGATTAGGTCACATTTCTTTCTTTTCACAACTTTATTTTTGAGGTACTGTGGTGATGTAGAACATTGGAGCTTCAATATGTCCAGCCATGGAGTGAAAAGATATGAATTAGCAACCTTGAGTTCCCACACTGACTTCAATATTAGCAGCAATAAAGTGGAGATACTGAATAGGCCCCAGGCTTTTCTTCATGGGCTACTCTTCCATGCTGCCTGTTGACTGATTATGGACCAGCATTGTTCGAGACATGCAAACAGATTTCTAGTGTGCCCTCTTGCCTGGGGTTGGAGCATGGCATAGGGAGACTACAAAGGAGAAATTCTGTCCATCATTCCCTACTTCAGGTTTTTGTCAGGAGCAAAACAAAATGACGTAAACCGTTTTCTAGAAAAACAAAAGAATACGACAAAGTAATGTCTCTTCAATAAAAATAGAGAACAATAATCTTATTAGAACTTACACTACTAGGTTCCCTGAAGGCTCAATGCATAAATGTACCATGGGGTGTGTCCTGATGCAAGGTCGATTCTTAATCTGTGTTGAGTTAGCTAACCTCAGTCAGGGCAGTTGGAGGGCAACGCTTAGTGTCCCTGTGCTATGCAGGGTGGGGAGAAATCAACCTGGGCTTCTGCTGCTTGTCGCTGTCCAGTGACCCCTACTGAAAAGTTTGCATGTGTGGGCATTAAACGAAGATAGGATCAGAAATAACAACAGAAAATGCTGGAAAACTCAGCAGGCCAGGCAGCATCCGTGGAGAGAGAAACAGAGTTAACGTTTCAGGTCTGGGACCCTTCATCAGAACATCCACGGATGCTGCCTGGCCTGCTGAGTTTTCCAGCATTTTCTGTTATTTCAGATTTCCAGCATCCGCAGTATTTTGCTATTAGGCTTGGTTATGATGTTGCATAATGGTTGAAGAGTGACATTGACTGTCTAGGCTCACAGATGAAGAATGGCTGCTGGCACCTGTCGAACGATACTCCATTGAAAGTTTCTGCTTTCAGGTGTGGTGGCATGGGGAGATTTTTTTCAAACTTTTCCTGTATAGGGTTGGGGGGGCGGGGGGGGGGTGGCGGGGTGAGGTAATTCTTCCTTTTTTATTTTTTCATCTTCCTACGTCGATGCTTGTGTAGTGAGCCAGCAGGTGTGGCTGGGGATCACAAAAGCATGACTCTCCCCTCTTGAATTTTACCTTTCTATTGCAGGGCACACAACTCAGATTAGAAACAGAACATAATGGGGCAGAATTTGCGGTTGGTATGGCGGCATACTCTCAGAGTACGCCATCATACCACCTTTGACATGGACAGCAAGTTCGGGATTTCGCTAAATCCCGAACTTGCGATCTGTTAAGTTCCGACTTGACAGGTAATCCGCTCTGACATTGAAATCCTAATTGCTGGCGCAGAGTTGGGCTAATTGCCCAGCAATTATGCCTGAAAATTTTACGGCGCAGGAGCCTGTTTGCACAGTATAAGGGGACACCCATCATGAAAATAGAATTTTTTCCCCCTGAAAGTTGTCTACTGCATTATTTTACATCAGAAAATCCTTGTTCTCAGTTCCATGTGTCACAGTGAAAGGTACAGAAATGGGTCTTGCAATAAATTGTTCAGAATAGTGTTTGTCTATTAATTTTTAACAGATACTCGATTTTGTTTGTTCATTATTGAAATGCTAGATTTGCATCCTTCAGGTGGCTGAAAATTGGTCCGGTTCTATTCATGTCATTTGTTAATCCCGACTCCATTTGAACTGCCAAAGTCTCGTCTTAGTTGACACTTCGCTATTCGCCAGGTTCCTGCTTGTCATCTGCTAAATCAACAGCCCCCCTGCTGTGGTCTGAGAAAGATTGCCAGTGTTGCAAGAAGTGACCTTTCATGGTGCAAAATGCATAAAAACTTTTATCAACTGCATGTCATTAGCTGCTAACTTCAATATTCTCCCTAGAAAATACCACAGTATCTAGTAGGGTTTATGCCACCGACCGCAAAATCCGGGCCAGTGGGACACATGTTCCTGTCTCCGCTCCGTGCATTGCTGCACTGATGGTCAGTATCACCATGCCACTTGGAAAGAACCTGTAAAGAGCTTGCAGCCATTGTTAAATGCTGAGCCCAACCTCAGTGATTCTTTCTGGTGATTTGAGTTGGTTTCCAGAATGCTCCATTTCTGTAGTTTCCACCTGAAAAATTCAGACACTATTCATGGTGTATTTCTGTTCGGCTATAGCAGGAAACTGTTGAGAATACTTGGCAGGCAATTGTATTATGTACACTATTGCCAACTTTTAAATAAATGTAATTTTCTTTTTAGGAATCTTTAAAGAAGCCTTAATGGTGTATTCCAACCTCCTTGAGATAAAGGCCAACATTCCAGTAGCCATTTTGGTTACTTTTTGTATCTATGTACTAGATTTTGTTATTTGTGTACACGGACTCCCAAATCCCTTTGCTCCTTCACACCTCCTCGTCTCTCACCATGAGGAAAATATTCCAATTTATTTTCTTGGATCCAAACCTGCATAACTTTACACTTCCCCATATTGAACTCCATCTGTCATAGTTTTGCCCATGCACGCAAATTACTGTGCCTCCTAACTTTGTGTCATCTGCAAACTTGGATATACAACTCTTTAATCCTTCATCCAAGTCATTAATATATATGGTGAAAAGCTGAGGCTGCACTATAGATCCCTGGGAAACACCACTTGTCACATCCAGACAATCCGAGAACAGTTTTATCCCTATTCTCCATTTCCTACTTCCCTACCAATTACCAAGCCATGTCACAAAGTTACCTCCAATCTGTACGCTCTCATTTTGCTAATTATCTCTTGTGCAGAACCTTATTAAATGCCTTCTCAAAGTCCATATAGACAACATCCATAGACACTCATCTATCCACCGTATTATGTGCCCTTTTTAAAAAAAAAAAAAAAAAAATTACCTGGATTGGTCAGACAGTTCACAAATCTCTTGATCAGCTGATACTTGTCCAAGTGCTCAGTCACTCTGTCTCTGATGATAGATTCCAGTAACTTCCCCACAATTATCTACTAGTTTGTCCAAGTGGCCATTCTTCATGTGCGTTGACGGGCTATTTGATCCTAGGGCATCACAGCTGAGCCTGATGTCCATATATGCACTTCCAGCATGAATGAAATCTCTGGATGATTTTCTCCTAGACTAGACTAATAGAAGAAGAACTTGCATTTATATACCACCTTTCATGACCTCAGGATGTCCCAAAGTGATTTACAGTCAATTAAGTACTTTTGAAGTGTAGTCACTGTTGTAATGTAGGAAACACGGCAGCCAATTTGCACACAGCAAGATCCCACAAACAGCAATGTGTTAGCGACGAGATAATCTGAAACGTTAACTCTCTCTCTCCACGGATGTTGCCTGGCCTGCTGAGTTTTTCCAGTGTTTTCTGTTGTTATTTCTGTTTTAGTGATGTTGGTTGAGGGATAAATACAGCCAGGACAACGGGTAGAACTCCCCATGTCTCTCCAGAGTTAATAGTACAAGGACAGCTATGCTGTAATGAGCACTGAGATTCACACTTTGTTTTGAAGTGAATCTGAATAGTACCTTCTCCATGACAGTTTGTTTCTCACCATGTATTTTAGATTGTAAATTAAATTTGAACTTTTATCTTTTCAGTGGCAGGACTTGGATTTGGAATAATGAGTGGAGCTTTCTCTGTTGTCAACATACTTGCAGGCTCTGTGGGACCAGGAACTGTGGGAATCTTTCGTGATTCTCAGTATTACTTCCTCACATCAGGTAATACTCTTTAGCATTTCAATCACCCTGTGTGATTTTTTTTTTTTAAACATACAAATTTCTATTGAATATTGAATTTTCAATGGAATAAATGACTTAATTAACAGACTATTAGAAGGTTCTAATAAAACTCCTAGTTAAACATAAAGTAAAATCTATTTTATAATTGGCTCTATTTCAATAAACCTTCTCAAACATGAAGTGCAATTAGATGTAATTGGAGACAGTGATATGATTGTTAATACTGTTGGTGCTGGAAATTCACCAGAGTCATGAGGGCTGATATTACAAATGCAAGCTACCAATAAGAACCTTTACCTGATGGCTGCATATTTTGGGAAATCATGGACATTGACCAATGTGTTGGCAGAGTTCAGCCCTAGTGGGGTCAATCACTTCACACATCCCTGTTGGTACCCCTAATAACCTCCAAATCAATGAAGCACTGATACCTAGACGATACCTAGTCGCTTGTTTACTCCCTGGCTTCTCTGGTCTTTGCTATCAAAGGAAATTGCGCTCATGTCCAGATAAGGCAATGGAGCATTTCAGTACCAAACAGGGTTTCATCAGCGTCCAGTCTGAGAAAATTTGATGCGAATCCAGTGAAGCAGAAAGAGCTAAATAATCTCAAAAATGACATCTCCGAATGAGTGACCAGCACTACAACAACAACTTGCACTTACTTAGCGCATTTAACGTAATAAAACGCCCCATGGCGCTTCACAGGAGCGTTATCAAACAAAATTTGACAACAAGCTACATCAGGAGATATTAAGACAGGTGAGGTAGGTTTTAAGGAGCATCTTAAAGGAGGAGAGAGTGAGAGAGGCAGAAAGGTTTAGTGAGGGAATTCCAGAGCTTATGGCCTGGACAGCTGAAGGCATGGCCGCCAATGGTAGGGTGATGAAAATCGGGGATGTGCAGGAGGCCAGAATTGGAGGAGCGCAGAGATCTTTGAGGGTTGTAGGGCTGAAGAGAGTTACAGAGATGGAGCAAACAGGGCACCAGTACACCTGGATTTATTAGCCTCAACTGTGCTGCTGGAAAGCTAGTTGCATAATATGTTCATTATAAATCTTTCAGCTTTTCAGTAACAAGCTGTGAAGATAATCTTCACCGCATACAATTTGTGTTATAAATGTATTGCTGGAAGACCAGTTATTATTCATTGATGGCAACTGTAGAATAAAAGCTTGAAAAGATTATATCTGAAATTTCCAGCACTTTATAAATCAAAAAAGTCCAATTTTACCTCCTGCTTCCCTGGAGGCAGTAGGGAATAAAACTGATGCGATCACATACTGGTTTAGATGATTTCTTCCTATTCAGCTGATGCCTTTATCAGGTTTTCAGACCTGTATTACAGACTTCTTGGCATCCTACAATTCTAATGGTTTCCAGCAGACTTTTCTTTGGAACTGCAGCATTCATATTTTGAAAGGTAGTGAATCATTGTGTGTGTCCGTATGGGGGGAGTTTTAACAGGAAAGAGTGAGTGGGTCTGGGAGCGGGTGGGTGGTTAAATGCGCTGAAATTGACATCATGTCGGGAAGCCGGCTTCAACCCGCCGGCTTCCACATTTCACTCGAGCACGTTCGGCTACGAGCGAGAAACCCCCTTGGGAGAGGTGGGTTACCAATTTAAAGCTAGTAAGAGGTAATTAAGAGGCTATTAAGAGTGTTTTTTACCAGGGTTTTCAAATTTAACTGTGTGTGCACGGGTTTCCCGGGCTTCCTGGACTTCGCCAGTGAAAGCAAGGCGAGAGCACAGTGGCAATTGAGGGGGCTGAGCAAATGACAGGCAAAAAAATCACAGAAGTACTGAGACCTCACACCTGCTTCCTTGCCTAAGTGAAAGGCTTTTGTTCACAGTACTTGTTCTGAGAGTTTGCTTTCAGTACTTTGCAGGTGATCTCTACAACTTTGGAGGTGACTTTCACTACATTGGCGATCACTCTCTCTACTTTGGAGGATTGTGCATCTGATCGCCACTTTACAGCTGTCATATATCAGATCAGAATGGGTGCTGCTTATGCTGTTTCACCTTGGACCTCAGATGAGGACCCAGGAGCAGTAGCAGCAGCCTTCTCCTCACCGACCTGCCACTCTACAAGAGAGAGGAGATGAGCACAGGGGTGCAGCTTGCAGGAGACGATACCCCAACACAGGGTATATAGGCAGAGGATCAGCTTCCTGGACATGACTGAACACCAGTGCCTCAGGAGGCTCAGGCTATTGCGGCAGGTCGTGACAGACATTTGTAGCCTGCTGTCAAGTGGACCTGATGGAAACGCGTTACCAGTGACTGTCAAACGTGACCACCACCCTCAACTTCTTCGCCTCAGGCTCCTTCCAGGGATCTGCAGGAGACATTTGCAGGATTTCGCATTCAGCCGCCCACAAATGCATCACCCAGGTGACCGGTGCCATTTTTTCCAGGGCAGGCAGTTTATGTACACTTTGCCACGATGAAGCGGGCACTCGGGTTTGCGGCTCTAGCTGGCTTCCCACAGGTGCAGGGCATCATCAACTGCACACGTGGCGATCATGGCATCCCCAGACCACCCAGGAGTGCAAAGAAATAATTTTATATGTGCATCAAAACTTACAGTAACTTATTGTGACATGTCCAAAGTACCCATGTGCATACCCTTGTGTAACTAATAATCTTTCATCTTCCTTTTCCTATAACTCCTACAACGTGCAACCTCTGTGGCTTCAGCAGAGATAGAGGCAGGCTGCTCACTTCCCTGCTCGGATGCTCTTGGCCGACTTCTTGTGGGTTTTGGAGCCCGTGAGGGCCCCTCCAAAGATTGCTCCACCTGCACCTGTGCAGAGGCAGACTTGGCCATCGGGACAGAAGGCAGCATATGACTGGGGGTGGGGGGTGCGGCAAAGGGTGAGAAGTGGAAGTGCTTTGAGCAGAGTCCCCACTTCTGTGTCCCCTTTCACCATTATCTCTCTCATGGCCCACCTGCATTTCCCTGCTAGCAATGAGCTGGAGTTCACTTTGCTGCACATTAGTGGGGCGATGAACGGCCAAGGTTAGGTTTTGATCCATCCTAGTTAAGGTGGCATTCAGAGTGTGCAAGCTGTTGGTGAGGGCAAGCATGAACACGTTTGACTGCCGCGTTTGATGCTCCATTCAGGTGGCCACCCTTTCCATGGACGAACACCTCATAGCTAAGGTCTATGACATCATGCCAGTCATGCTTGAGATGGACTTCTCCATTCTCTCTACAAGCATGCACATCACGGCTGGAAATCCTGCCAGAGCCTCTCATTTTTTGCTACTCCTCTGGAATCAACCTCTTTGACGATGGCCCCCAAGCTTCAGCATCTGCGTCCAGCTGAGCAGAGCTTGGAGCGTCCTGCGCCCTCTGATGAGGACTCTCCACTGCTGTCCCTGTCTCCACCATTGACACCAGGTGACAACACAACTATCCGTCTTGATGGTCCCACCGACGTGTGTGTATCTGCGCTGGTGCATGCTGTGCATGCTTCCTGTGACGGTGCACCCTCAGAGTTAGCGACCTCCTCTGAGGAGTCGCCCTCCTCCTCCGGCTCCACTGCCTGTTGGACACTTGATGGGCCTGTGAGAGAGTAAAGACATGAATTTGAACTGTCATCGTAGGAATGTTTTAAGTGAACATTATGCACATGACCATATTTCACTGGCTGCTGACATCAAGTCAACATGAGGTGTATGCCATGTGGCTGTGTGATATTTAATTCTGTCACCAGGTAGTTGGGAGCTCCCCGTCTCACCATCTCCCACTGCCATGCATGCTGACACTCCACTTATTTCTACTGCCTCCTTCTCTGCAGCTATGAGCATTGCTATGACTGGAGGGCCACCTCTGGTTCTTTGCCTCTCCCTGGTGTTCTGTGTTCTCTTCTCCTCCTGCAAGGAGGGAAACAAGAGACCTTTGAGTGAGAGTCATGGAATGAGTGGAACGGATGGATGGACAAAATCTGTAGAGGGTGACTATGAAGGAAAGGCGTGACATTGCATTAAGATGAGGGTGAGTGTCAGTGGTGGATGGTCAGATGGGGATGTGAGGAAGTGCATAGACGGGCAGGGATGGGTGCATCTGCAAGGTACATTGGTGTGAAGAGTGATGTGCAGGAGTAGGCTTGGGAAGGCAGAGTGAGGGGGTTGGGGTGACACGCACATCAGGATGTAGATCAATGTGGCATTGTACTCACCGTTCCTGCCCTCATGAGGTCATTAAATCTCTTCCTGCGTTGTATCCAGGAGCGCCCCACCACACTCCTGCTGCTCACCTCCTCCGCTATCTTCAGCCATGCCTTCTTTGTAATTGAGGCTTGCTTCTTCCTCCCATCAGCAGGGAATAAAACCTCCCTGTGGGCCCTACACCTCGCAGCAGGAGGTCCAGGGAGGCATCACTAAAGCGAGGGGCAGCTTTGGTATGTTGAGAATCCATTTTTATCTGCAACCAATCTTTCTCCCACCTACACAAACCTTCAACTGTCATCTTTGCCGTATTCCTTTAAATACCTCAGCTGAAATAGACCCCTGCATGACATCATCACGCCCGCTCACGTTAATTGGTCGGGAAACCCAGAAGTCAGATGCAAATGCAGTGGCTTCGTTTAAAAAGCCACTGACAAACGCGCTGCTGAAACTTCCAGGATCCCTACGTGTTTCAGGGCTCGCCTGCTGCCAGCGCAACGGAGAGTTAAAATTCTGGCCTGTGTGTGTGAGAGAGAGAGAGAAAAACACCAATAACAAAGTGAAAAATCCACTTTTAATAAATCTTTGAAAACTTAGAGAACATGCAAACATGAAAACCTGATTTTAGGGTTTGCGCAAGCTGTGATTCGCTGTTCATCCGACCGTTTGAGATATGTACCTACTGAAGACTCTCTGCTGTTTATACTGTTCCAAATGATGTTGACAGTACTTATTTCTATACTGTATTCTCATAACCAAGGTATGTTTGAGTAAAATGAACACAAAGGACCAAATCTAGCTTTAAAAGCAGCAGATGCAGCTGATTGGGATCTTTGTCATTTGGTTTAGGTTCCCACTCATGCGGGCTGATGAGCTCAAAATTAATTTTATCAGAAGACAGGAACAGGATTAAGAGAATTTACATGCCTGTCACAGCATGTGTGTTTATGTGGATCAGTCATTAACCTATTTATTCTAAATTCAATATTTGCACATAAATAGGTAATCTGCCTAGGGACATTATAAACTCAAACCATTTGCAGAGTAATTCTATGCAGTGCATAGCTCTCTTTAGAGTGCAAGCAGGGTAAATTGGCCCAAATGTTGTGGTAAAAAATAACAGTGAGGCTATCAGCGCTCACCATTATTAAAGAGTAAATTGGACAGCAACGTCCGGCAACCGCACGTGCGGAAATCGGGAAGTTGCTGTCTGAGTTGCTCTGCTGCTCCAGAAGCTGCGATATACCGGTATCTCGCTGAGCGACTCAGCATTGAAACACATGGAACGGCGTGAAGTTGCGGTACCTGCGTAATAGATACTCACTAAGCTCGCCAGAAAAAGTTAGGACTTGTCCATTCCAGTGTAAGTAAATTTTTAACGGCATGATAAGTCTTAATTACTATCAAACAACCTCTCTGGCACTGAAAATTAACTTTTACAAATGTCGAGTCTCATTCCTTCAGATTTTAATTATTGTTGGCGATTTAAAAAAAAAAGTAAATTTTTCAAAGTTTTTCTTCTTGCCTCTTTTATCTCTCTCTCTTAATCCCATCTTTCTTTCCCTCTCTTTATTTAGCTTTCTGTACATGATTTGGCATTGAATTAGCTATTCTAACTTGCATTTCCTGGTTCATACTCTGCATACCTTGGTAACAATTCTTTTTTTAAATTCGTTTATGGATGTGGGCGTCGCTGGCAAGGCCAGCATTTATTGCCCATCCCTAATTGCCCTTGAGAAGGTGGTGGTGAGCCGCCTTCTTGAACCACTACAGTCCGTGTGGTGAAAGTACTCCCACAGTGCTGTTAGGTAGGGAGTTCCAGGATTTTGACCCAGTAACCATGAAGGATCGGCGATATACTTCTAAGTCAGGATGGTTTGTGACTTGGAGGTGATGGTGTTCCCATGCGCCTGCTGCCCTTGTCCTTCTAGGTGGAAGAGGTCGCGGGTTTGGGAGGTGCTGCCGAAGAAGCCTTGGCGAGTTGCTGCAGTGCATCTTGTAGATGGAACACACTGCAGCCACGGTGGTGGAGGGAGTGAATGTTTAAAGTGGTGGATGGGGTGCCAATCAAGCGGGCTGCTTTGTCCTGGATGGTGTCGAACTTCTTGAGTGTTGTTGGGGCTGCACTCATCCAGGCAAGTGGAAAGTATTCCATCACACTCCTTACCTGTGCCTTGTAGATGGTGGAAAGGCTTTGGGGAGTCAGGAGGTGAGACACTCGCCGCAGAATACCTAGCCTCTGACCTGCTCTTGCTGCCACAGTATTTATGTGGCTGGTCCAGTTAAGTTTCTGGTCAATGGTGACCCCCAGGATGTTGATTCAATCTGATTGGTTGGTTAAGGAGATACACAGTTGCTTGACCTGTTCACACAGGTCCCAGATCCCCTGTAGAGGGCGCTGCGCCAAAATGGATTTCTAATCACAACATGTTCCAGTGCAAAAGCCCATAGAAAGTCTGAGTCTAAGTGTAATGCCGCCGACCGCAAAATCCGGGCCAATGGCTGCAAAGTAAGGAAACCGATCTCTGTTTAAAGTATTATTAATTTTAGCCAGTGTTTAAAAAAAAATGCAGTTGTGAATGTGATTAATTTCTGTTGCTGGAAGATTGCATGCTGCTTGTAAACTCTTTCTATTTAAATAACGACTTTAAAGGACTGACATTTAATTCAACGATAGTCAACTTTTGCCAGTAATGTTATTAGGAAGAAGGAAGCATTTCAGTAGCTTTTATTGGAAATGTGTGGCTTGGTACTGTTGGTGTCGATTGTGAAGTTAACCTGAGGTGGATCAATATTTAACTTGGGGACCACTAGAGTCGTGCAACATGATCATTGAATCAAATTTTGCCTGTATCAAAATAGATGAGCTTCAAAGTCAGCCAGCCCGTTTGTAGGGGGAGGGGACACTATAGAGATGCAGAGTAGTGTATTAGTACTGCAGAGATTTGATGTTCCTGATGATATCTGTGTATTAGCTAATCCTATCTGTCTTAGTGATGTATATATAAACAGGGAAATGAACTACAGTATGTTGCCAGACTATTATGTTGAAGTCTATTGTGGTACAGAGAGTAAACTGTTTACCAGTGATTTAAAATTCTCCTTTGCAGTCTTTATATGAATATACATATAGAAACATAGAATCTAGGAGTAGGAGTAGGCCATTCGGCCCGTCGAGCCTGCTCCACCATTCAATACGATCATGGCTGATCATTCAAATCCAGTACCCTGTCCCTGCTTTAATCCCCACAGTACACATATCCCACCCTACCCCCGTAACCCCACGTATTTAATTCCCCCTAACATATCCCATCCTATCCCCATAACCCCACATATTTAATCCCCCCCTAACACTAAGGGTCAATTTATCATAGCCAAATCAACCTAACCCGCACATTTTTGGACTGTGGGAGGAAACCGGAGCAAACCCACGCAGAGAATGTGCAAACTCCACACAGACAGTCACCCGAGGTCAGATTCGAACCCGGGTCCCTGGCGCTGTGAGGTACCAGTGCTAACCACTATGCCACCGTGTTGCCCAATATTTAATTCACTTTTTGAGCCTCTGGTAGTGGATCGAATGCAAGTTTTATAAAGCGGGATGAACTCAAGGTATGTCAGCAGCAACAACAACAACAACAACTTGCGCCTTTAATGTATTAAAACTTCCCAAGGCACTTCACAGGAGCATTATCAAACAAAATTTGACACCGAGCTACGTAAGGAGATATTAGGGCAGATGCTTGGTCAAAGAGGTAGGTTTTAATGAGTATCTTAAAGGAGGAAAGAGGTAGAGTGGGTTAGGGAGGGAATTCCAGACTTTAGGGCCTTGTCAGCTGAGGGGATGTGCAAGAATTAGAGGGCGCAGATATCTCGGAGGGCTGTAGGTGATTACAGAGATAGGGAGGGGCGAGGCCACGGAGGGATTGAAAACAAGGATGAGAATTTAAAAATTGAGGCGTTGCTCAACTGGGAGCCAGTGCAGGTCATCGAGCACAGGAGTGATGGGTGAACAGGACTTGGTGCTAGTTAGGATATGGGCAGCAGAGTTTTGGATGAGCTTAATTTATGGAGAGTGGAAGATGGGAGTCCAGCCAGGAGTGCGTTGGAATCGTCAAGTCTAGAGGTAACCAAAGCATGGATGAGGGTTTCAGCAGCAGATGAGCTGAGGGAGGGGCGGAGTTGGGCGATGCTGTGAGGGTGGAAGTAGGCGGTCTTAATGATGGTGCGGATATGTGGTCGGAAGCACGTCTTGGGGTCAAATAGGACACCAGGATTGCGAACAGTCTGGTTCAGCCTCAGAGAGAGGGATGGAGACAGTGGCTAGGGAACGGAGTTTGTGGTGGGGACCGAAGACGATGGCTTTATGACAAATGCATTCTGCTCACTTTGTACCTCCTTGACTCAGTGCTGCTTTAATATGTGGTTGAGAATAGCAGATTTGTCTTCATTGCTGTTGTGCAGCCTCTCTTCAGTTTGAAATATTTCTTATGCAGAGAGGGCTGTCAAATGTTTTTTACTACATTTCCAGCTAGTGCTGAAACAAGAGACGTTCAAAGGACATATTTGTATCAGTTTAATAGATGTGCTGAAGAGATGTCACTTGTGACATGGAAAAATCATACCCTGTACATTGTGAAAGGATTGATGTTGGACAATACAGAAAAACATTTCCTCTTGTGACTGTGTCCTACTTAATCAGCGGTACATTAACTGTTTGAGTACTCCATAATCCAACAATAGAATGTAGGTTAAGACTGGGATATTCTCCATGCTACAGCAGTCTTGGAAGTATGTCATTTCACTTTAATTAGACCTTTTGTGAAAAACCACTAATACCACTTCTGGCTAGAATAGCATGTCATTCCTGGTAGAGATATGTTGTGATTTGCATCTCGCGACTGCCTTGCGCTAAAAGCGGGGCGGTAGTGAACACAAAATGAAGCGGCTCAAGAGGTGCCTACTTACCAATGCTTTAATGTCCATTTCAATTTTCGGGCAGACATGAATCCTGGCAGCCAGAGGTCCTGTTGTAAACTGGCAAGAGCCTCATGTATATATGCAGAAAGGAATCATGAGACGTAATTTAGACCAGGACGCCATTTTCGTCAGTCACTGCCTGACTACCACCAGTTCCTATTCCCACCCACCAACCATGGGTGGTACAATTCAGGAGGCAGCCATTCAAAGTGATACTTAAAGGGATTGTCAGCTGCTGCCAGGTGAGGTTGTAGGGAGCTGTTGGCGACATTGGGTAGAAATTCGTCTCGCAAATCAGGCAGCATCGGATCGGCTGCCTTTCTCAATATTCAATACCATTGACTGCAATGGAACTGAATATTGGTCGGCGCATCTTAACAAGCAGCCGATGCAATACTGCCCTTTTTGTGCTACCGCCCAAGACTAATTTCCACCTCATTTTTCTGGCATTTGTTTAGGGGATTCCAACCTTAATGGATTTGAAAGTTTATGTAGTTGCCTGCTGCAGTGTTCTCTCTGCTCCTGATGAAATATACACCTCCCCATTAAGCTGCTGCTGCTGCCGCTGCAATTCCTTGAGAAGCTGCCGCGCTGCCTGATTTCCACCTCCCAAATCGGTGGCCTGCCTGTGGGAAGCGCTTTTTGTGCTTGCAGCTCGTTGACCACAGGTTAATGAAGGGCGACCTGGAAAATCACACAGGTACCCTGCTGACTTCTGCCCATTTACCGCATGCACACAAAATTGTCCTATAGTCATTGGGATGTGGAACGATAGTTAAGAGCAAATCCAATCCCGATTATCCTCAGGCAACATAAAATAGAAGCATACCAACCCGCAAAACATTGAGTAGAAAGGGCCTATATTCTCTGGAGTTTAGAAGAATGAGAGGTGATCTCATTGAAATGCATAAAATTCTTAGAGGGCTTGACAGGGTAGATGCTGAGAGGCTTTTTCCCCTGGCTGGAGAGTCTAGAACTAGGGGTCAGAATCTCATGATAAGGGACCGCCATTTAGGACTGAGATGAGGAGAAATTTCTTCACTCAGAGGGTGGTGAATCTTTGGAATTCTCTACCCCAGAGGGCTGTGGAGGCTCAGTCGTTGAGTATATTCAAGACTGAGATCGATAGATTTTTGGGCATTAAGGGAATCAAGGGATATGGGGGATAGGGTGGGAAAGTGGAGTTGGTGTAGAAGTTCAGCCATGGTTTTATTGAATGGTGGAGCAGGCTCGAGGGCCGTATGGCCTACTCCTGCTCCTATTTCTTATGTTCTTTCTTAAAACATTTCCTAAGTTTTGGTACTTTATTATAGTTAGTGTAGTAGTTATGTTACTGGTCTAGTAATCCAAAGGTCTGGAATAATGATCCAGAGAATGCGAGTTCAGATTCCACCATAGCAGCTTGAGAATTTGAATTCAGTTTTTTTTAAAGTACTGGAATCAGTATAAATGACCGTGAATCATAGAATGGTTACAGCACAGAAGGAGGCCATTCGGCCTGTCGAGCCCATGCCAGCTCTCTGCAAGAGCACTTCAGCTAGTCCCACTCCCCCGCCCTTTCCCCATAGCCCTGCAAATTTTTTTCGTTCAGGTACTTATCCAAATCCCTTTTGAAAGCTGTGATTGAGTCTGCCTCCACCTCTCTGTCAGGCAGTGAATTCCAGATCCTAACCACTCGCTGTGTAAAAAAGGTTTTCCTCATGTCGCCTTCGGTTCTTCTGCCAATCACCTTAAATCTGTGTCCTCTGGTTCTCGACCCTTCTGCCAATGAGAACAGTTTCTGTCTGTCTACTCTGTCCAGACCCATCATGATTTTGAACACCTCTATCAAATCTCCTCTCAACCTTCTCTGCTCTAAAGAGAACAACCCCAGCTTCTCCAGTCTATCCACGTAACTGAAGTCCCTCACCCCTGGAATCATTCTCACAAATCTTTTCTGCGCCCTCGCTAAGGCCTTCACATCCTTTCTAAAATGCGGTGCCCAGAATTGGACACAATACTCCAGTTGAGGCCGAACCAGTGTTTTATAAAGGTTCATCATAACTTCCTTGCTTTTGTACTCTATGGCTCTATTTATGAAATTGAGAGGTCGCACAACACCAGGTTATAGTCCAACAGTTTTATTTGAAATCACAAGCTTTCGGAGCTATCGATTGCTCCTTCGTCCTTCACCTGAGGAAGGAGCAATCGATAGCTCCGAAAGCTTGTGATTTCAAATAAAACTGTTGGACTATAACCTGGTGTTGTGCGACCTCTCAATTTTGTCCACCCCAGTCCAACACCGGCATCTCCGCATCATGACCTCTATTTATGAAGCCCAGGATCCCATATGCTTTTTTACTGCTTTCTCAATCTGCCCTGCCACCTTCAACGATTTGTGCACATATACCCCCCCAGGTCTCTCTGTTCATGCACTCCCTTTAGGATTGTTCCCTTTAGTTTATAATGCCTCTCCTCGTTCTTCCTACCAAAATGTATCACTTCGCACTTTTCTGTGATAAATTTCATCTGCCACGTGTCCGCCCATTTCACCAGCCTGTCTATGTCTTCTTGAAGTCTATCACTATCCTCCTCACTGTTCACTATACCTCCAAGTTTTGTGTCATCTGCAAATTTTAAAATTGTGCCCGGTACACCCACGTCTAAGTCATTAATATATATCAAGAAAAGCAGTGGTCCTAGCACCGACCCCTGGGGTACACCACTGTATACCTTCCTCCAGTCCGAAAAACAACCATTCACCACTACTCTCTGTTTCCTATCACTTAGCCAATTCTGTATCCATGCTGCCACTGTCCCTTTTATTCCATGGGCTTCAACTTTGCTGGCAAGCCTATTATGTGGCACTTTACAAATGCCTTTCTGTACACCATGTCAACCGCATTGCCCTCATCAACCCTTCTGTTACCTCATCAAAAACCTCGATCAAGTTGGATAAGCACTATTTGCCTTTAACAAATCCGTGCTGGCTTTCGTTAATTGATCCACACTTGTCCAAGTGACTGTTAATTTTGTTCCTGATTATTGTTTCTAAAAGCTTCCCCACTACCGAGGTTAAACTGACTTACCTCATACAAAAACTCGATCAAGTTAGTGAAGCAGGCGGATTGTTGTAAAATCCCAACTAGTTCACTAATGTCCTTTAGGGAAGGAAGGCTTCCCCTGTCTGGCCTAAAAATGTCTCCAGTCGCACACCAACGTGATTGACGCTTAACTGCCCGCTGAAGTGGTCTAGCAAGCCACTCAGTTGTATCAAACCTGCAGTGGTTCAAGAAGAACTTCTCAGGGAAACTAGGGATAGGCAATAAATACTGGCCTTGCCAGTGACGCCCACGTCCTGAGTATGAATTAAAAAGCAAATAAAACTACAGTCTTGAGTCTAGGAGGTGTGGAGGAAGTAACCAGAAACAGGAAATATTTCCACGTCCCTTTTCCACTGTAATCACAGGTGTACATGTAAAGCACTAAATGTGTGCGAAAGTACCAGCCTCAACATTGAAGTCTATGAATCAAAGTCAAGCTTTGGCTTTCTGTTTACCGCATTCTGTCGGAGAATATTTCAGTTGTTATCCTTCCAGCTACAGTCACATAGCTATTAAGAATTGTGAGGGGAAAAAAGGGAGTTATACTGAGTATGTAAGGGCTGTTGCATAAATTTAAAGGTAAGTGATTGTTTGTTAATAGGCAAAAAAAATTATTGCAGTCTTTAATGGGGCTGTATATATTTTACTCTTTACAAAAGCTGTAAGGGGGGGGGAAAAAAAGAGGCTGGCAAAATAAATGTGGAGGCGTAAAACAAAGTCTTGAATCAAAGTGAGTGCAGCACCTGAATACGTACCTTGTTTGATGGCTGGTGAAGTGGAGATGCTGTTGCACGAGGTGGTGCGAGGTTGACCTGTTTACCACGCTAGAGCACCCTCCTAAGAGGATGGCAATGCAGCCATTATCTGCGCTTTATACTGTGTCTGCAGGACCTGAGAACTGGTCGAGAACAGGATGGCATGCTAGAAGGAAGTTGCCCAGGTAAGACTACCCAGCAGTACTGTTTACTAGGTAGATGGCCCAATTATGCATGCCACAAAGTGTTGCCTGTCAACATTTACTACTGGCCTGTGCTCTGATACAGCTTTTTCATTGCTTGTATTCCAGCAGACCACATATTCAAGCTGCAACTTACAACTGGCATCCCTGCACACTCACACCTTTAAAGGGCTTCACCCATAAAATCATTGTAACACAATTGACCTGCATGATGCATGGATAGACACATGGGATGGACTGCAGATGGCCACCATATGTGTGTCATATTCAGTGGGAAAGGAAATGATACTGCTGGCCATGCTGAACTATGCATCAGTCACTTCTTTGATATATGCATGAGGAGCATATTGCCTGATATTGCAATAATCCTTATGCCAAGCCTGTAAGAAGGTGGAAGCAAAAGTTGAGGAAGGAGGTGATCTTAATCGCCACGGGCACTGCCATCCTTATTGTGCATGTTGGTTACAGGTGTTCTTAGAACAGGTGACACAGATTTAAAACTGGCTTTGTGCTGATTCAGAACTTGCAGAGCCACTTCCCTGCAGTCATTGCCAAGTAGGTGTGCCAATGGCTACAGATAAGGTTGGTGGCATAATAGTAAATGCAGACAATGCTGCTCTGGTGCTGCCTGATCTTCCTGGCATGCCTTTTATCTTGTACCGCTTCAAGATATCCTGTTTTGTGATGCTTCAATACCAACCCTCATAATTAATTTTAATTTGAGGGGAGATGAGGAGAATTATTTTTTTACGCAGCGAGTTGTTAAGATCTGGAATGTACTGCCTGAAAGCGTGGTGGAAGTAGATTCAATAGTAGCTCTCGAAAAGGAAACTGGATATATTCTTGAAAAGGAAGAATTGGCAGAGCTATGGGGAAAGAGCAAGGGAGTGGGACTAATTGGATAGCTCTTTCAAAGGCACAATCGGCCGACAGTCCTGTCCTAAGCAGATAGAAAGTTGAGTAGTACTTTGTTTAAATAAATTATAATATTTAAATGAGGCAAAGGGTCTTTTTCAGCAGGTCTCTAAACACTTGCCAAAAATATTGCGCTTGGCACTAAAATAGCACTGATTTGGGTATATGGATGTACGGTGGATTTTCCGTGCACAGTATCTATTTCACTCCTTTGCCACTGACCTTTGTGACTAGAAAATCTCCTCTTAAATGAGAGAAGTCCCCATACCCAGTAGGAAATTAAGAGCACAGGCAACTTGTCATATCTCGGTCTTGAACATTGCATACCCTGTACCAACAGGCACATCGCAGATCTAGAAATCGAGTGCCGCTTAGTGTTACTTAGGCACGGGAATTTTGACTTTAAAGAAAATACAGGTCTGCATAATAAAGTTATGCATGCTTCTGTGTGCATTCTGTGACAATAGAAACTGTAGCTAAATATCTTTTATCAAGGTTATGCTCAGTTATGTTTCAATACATTACAAAATTTATCTTCAATTCTCCCACAACACACGCCGTTTTGGGTCAAAATGACATTTTTATTCTCTAATCTGTTTCAGTCAATGCCATTATGCAGCAGTTTCTTTAACCTTTGCAGGAAGAGGAGCTTGCAGGGCAGCCAGGACCTTTTTTAAGATGCGTGTTGTTTCGGATGAGAAGCATTTTTACTGCACATGGCTCCAAATTGTTCTGGGTGTTGGATTGAGATGTGTGGGCAAATTGGAAATTTGCAAGGGTTAATTTGATTCTGATTCATGCAACTTTTCCATTTTTTAAAAAAAAAAGGTCTACATGATACAATTGTGGATGCTTTTACTTTTTAACTTTTTTTTAACGGTAGTTGTCCATTCTCACTGGTGGAGACTCCGTTGTTTTGCTTTTCATTTTATCATATTTAATTCAAAATTAATGTCTTTATAAGTAAAACAGTTGTATTTACTCACTAGCAATGTCCCCTACTAAAATATATATTTGTAGCAACAGCTTTTAAGGTTTTATCTGTTGAAGCAGCAAGCTGTTGATTTTCTACAAGTAATTGGGCAATGCACAGTTTAGCTTACATAAGAACATAAGAAATAGGAGCAGGAGTAGGCCAATTGGCCCCTCGAGCCTGCTCCGCCATTCAATAAAATCATGGCTGATCTGATCCTAACCGCCAATCTACTATCACAGAACCATCTCCTGAACCTAACAGAATTGGACACACGAAATAGGAGCAGAATCAGGCTACACGGCCCCTGGGCCCGCTACGCTCCCCACAGGGCCATGACCGATCCGAACCTAGACTCGTGTCCAAATTCCTGCCCGCTCCCCGTAACCCTTAATTCCCTTTGCTTCTAGGAAACTGTCTATTTCTGTTTTAAATTTATGTAATGATGCGGCTTCTACAGCTTTTTGGGGCAGCATATTCCATGGACCTACCATCCTCTGAGTGAAATAGTTCCTTCTCATCTCAGTTTTGAAAGAGCAGCCCCTTATTCTAAGACTATGCCCGCTAGTTCTAGTTTCACCCATCATCGGGAACATCCTCCCCGCATCCACCCGATCCAACCCCTTCACAATCTTCTATGTTTCAATAAGATCGCCTCTCATTCTTCTGAACTCCAATGAGTAGAGTCCCAATCTACCCAACCTCTCCTCATATGTCCATCCCCTCATCCCCGGGATTAACCGAGTGAACCTTCTTTGTACTGACTCGAGAGCAAGTATGTCTTTTCTTAAGTATGGACACCAAAACTGTATGCAGTATTCCAGGTGCGGTCTCACCAATACCCTGTACAACTGAAGCAACACCTCCCTATTTTTATATTCTATCCCCTTAGCAATGAAAGCCAACATTCCATTGGCCTTCTTAATCACTTGCTGCACCTGCATACTAACCTTTTGAGTTTTGTACACCAGGACCCCCAGATCCCTTTGTACTTCAGTACTTTCCAGTTTCTTGCCATTTAGATAATAACTTGCTCTACTATTTTTCCTGCCAAAGTGCATAACCTCACACTTTCTAGTATTGTATTCCATCTGCCAAATCTCTGCCCACTTACTTAGCCTGTCTATGTCCCCTTGCAGATTTTTTTATGTCCTCCTCACTCACTACTTTCCCTCCCATCTTAGTATCATCTGCAAACTTTGATATGTTACACTCGGTCCCCTCCTCCAAATCGTTAATATAGATTGTAAAGAGTTGGGGACCCAGCACCGACCCCTGCGGAACACCACTAGTTACTGATTGCCAGTCTGAGAATGAACCATTTATCCCAACTCTCTGCCTTCTGTTAGATAGCCAATCCTCTATCCATGCCAGAATATTACCCCCAATCCCGTGATTTTCCTAGTGCCAAGTCTATTGTGCCACTGGTAGAGACCACAGAATTGTAAAATAAATAATAATTGGTGTTTGGCAGGATGGTGGTTGTGAATTTCCATGATCCCTGCTTTCCAGTGATAGCCTTGTATTTTTACTCTCTTTCCATTTACTCATCTATTGTGGTTCTGACTTGTTTCCCATCTATACGGTAGTACATAGAAATTACAACATAGAAACAGGCCATTCGACCCAGCCAGTCCATGGTTACCCTCTACGTGAGCAAATAGATCTAATCACATTACCCACCCTATTCCCATAATCCCTTCAACCACTTTTCCTTCAAGTGCCTATCCAATGTAATCTTGAATATTGACATCGTTTCTGCCTCAACCATTAATGAAGTGAATTCCACAGCCTCTCAACTCTGTGAAAAGTTTCTCCTGCCGGAAGTTCTAATTCTCTTAATCATCTATCTATGTTCTTGATTCCTCAACTACTGGAAACAGTCTGCTCCTATTACCCTATCCCATCCTTTCATAACTTTAAACCCTTCTATTATATTGCCCCGTAATCTGCATTGTTGTGACGAAAATAGACCCAATTTTTCAAGTCTTTGTATTTACCCATACCAGCCAGCATCCTAGTGAATCTGCATTGTACCCTCTCTAAAGCCTCAATGCCCTTCCTATAATGTAGAGCCCAATACTGCACGCAGTACTCTAACTGATATATTATTAGGTAGTATCTCTCCCATAATTTACTAGTTGTACAGCTTCTTCCCTCAGATTTTGTATATGTTGGTGATCATTTTTTAAAACCTGGAGAATATCCAAATTATAAATTAACAACAGCAACGTGCATTTATATAGCACCTTTAAGGAAGAAAAACATCTCGAGGTGCTTCACAGAGGCATAATCCAGAGGTTCTCAAACTGGGATGGCATGACGAGGTTATCGGGAGGGGGAGGTGGTGGGGTGCGTGAAGCAGGCTGGGCTGGTCTAGAGTTAGAGCTGTGTCTCAGGCCCCCCCCCCCCATTGGAGGTGATCACTCGTGTTTTATCATCACAGTGATCGCCAGAACCACTAGGGAAGCATGGAAGTTGCCAAGCAGATGATCTGCATGGTGAAGTACAATGGGGGGTGGGGCCGGTGTTGGAGGAGCCAGTTTGGGTACTGCTGTGGGAAGGGCTGAGCCATTGCAGTCCTGCTCACCGCCCTCCCATTTAGTCTGTCATGGCAGCACTGCTTGGTACTGACCCCAAGCTGAGGTGAAATTCGTGCATTCATTTGGGATTTGATGTTTGATCAGAATTAGCTCTCAAAGGCTGTTTAAGTGTGGTAACAATCTGGTTCATTGTACATTTTATTCATACACTTCATTTCTGATCAATATTTCCCAAAAGTTTACACCTATTTTTTAAAAATCCAAGTGTTTCTGTCCCTTGTTGAACTGTGGTTCTGTGGTATTTTATCTGGTAGACATTCATTGTGTCTGAGCCGGTGTAGTGAGTCAGGGTGTGCAGATCTTATTTTGTTGTAGCAAAATCCTGAAGTTCTGCAGCAGAATGATATTTTTTAATCCTGTGATGCATCATTATATAGTGCCTTTCACAATCTCAGGACCTCCCAAAGCACTTTATAGCCAATTTCTTTTTTGAAGTGTAGTCACTGTTGTAATGTAAGAAACACGGCAGCCAATTTGCGCACAGCATGGTCCCACAAACAACAATGTGATAATAACCAGATCATTTGTTTTAGTGATGTTGGTTGAGAGATAAATATTGGCCAGGCACCCAAGGAGAGGAAATTACATTGCCAGCTAGCAATGGAAGAGAAGTTGGGTGGTCAGCAGTTTATGCTGCAGGTACTAAAAAAAAAAATTCTGTTTAATGCACAGAGCACTTGCCAATTTTTGCTCCTCAACAATAATCCATTTTTATATTTATATACAACAACAGCTTGCATTTATATAGCACCTTTTAATGTAGTAAAACGTCTCAAGATGCCTCACAAGAGCGTTATCAAACAAAGTTTGACACATAAGGAGATATTAGGACAGGTTGGTCAAAGAGATAGGTTTTAAGGAGCATCTTAAAGGAGGAGAGAGAGGTGGAGAGGGTATGGGATTATATAATATACTCTTATTCTTTAGTTGACTTGGGAAGATGAGGGATGATGCAGACATTGTAGTTCACAGAATCACAGAATCCCCACAGTGCAGATAGAGGCCATTTCGGCCCATCGAGCCTGCACCGACACATATCCCACCCTATCCCCGTAACCCCACGTATTTAATCCCCCTAACACTAAGGGGGAAAAATTCAGCTGCTTGCGCCTCCCGTTAGCGCCTTAAGAGGGCGCTAATGGGGCGTAAAGCAGCTAACGCCCGGGCGCAGCGCTGCCCACGCCTCCCGAAAAATTCAGCGGGAGGTTAGCGGCGGCGGCAGCCGGTAGCGCCCTGTGGCGCTGCGCCGCCGGCGATGACGTCATCGCCGTGCGCAGCACCCCGCTCGCGCCCCGGCCGTGATCTTCAGTCGCGCCCCCTGATTTACCGCCAGACGCTATGTCCGACGGGTTCAGGGAGGCGTACGTGCGGCCGGGGCGGCGATATTTAAAGGGAAGGTGGCAGGCGGCCATTTTTGTTGCTGGCCGCCTGCCAGCACCTGTCCCCGGCCCCCGTGAAGCCCCCCCACCGTGAAGTGCCGGCTGCGCTCCAAGAGCCCTTTTGCCGGCACTCCCGATCCCTGGGGGCCCAGCTGGGCCCCGGTTCGCGCTGCGCAGGGTCCCTCCCCTTTAAGAAGGGGAGGAAGGCCTGCAATACCGCGGCGCGACGTGCCGCAGCGCGTGGCGCTGCGGCACGTAGCGCCAGGATATTCACTCGCAGCGCCCCAAGAGGGATGCGGGGTGCTTCCAGTGGCGCCCCGCTTCCCTCTTGGGGCGCAACCACTGAAGTTCCGGCGCGGGGGCGCTAAAAGTCGCGCCCCGGCGAGGTTAGCGCCCCAAATGGGGCGCGACTCAATTTTTGCCCCTAAGGGTCAATTTATCATAGCCAAATCAACCTAACCCGCACATCTTTGGACTGTGGGAGGAAACCGGAGCACCCGGAGGAAACCCATGCAGACACGGGGAGAATGTGCAAACTCCACACAGACAGTCACCCGAGGCCGAATTCGAACCCGGGTCCCTGGCACTGTGAGGCAACAGTGCTAACCACTATGCCACCGTGTTGCCCTTCAAGAGTTAAAGAGGAGGAGTGTGAAATATTAGATGAGATAAACATAGTGAGAGAGGAAATAGTAAGGGTTTAGCATCTTTGAAAGTACATAAATCGCCAGGCCCGGATGAAATGTATCCCAGGCTATTAAGAGAGGCAAGGGAAGAAATAGCGGAGGCTCTGACCATTTTCCAATCCTCTCTGGCTACAGGTGTGGTACTGGAGGACTGCTAACATTGTACCGTTGTTTACAAAGGGAGAAAGGGGTAGACCAAGTAGTTACAGGCCAGTCAACCTAACCTTGGTGGTGGGCAAATTATTGGAAAAAATTCTGAGGGACAGTATTAATCGTCATTTAGAAAGGCACGGATTAATCAAGGGCAGTTAGCATGGATTTGTTAAGGGACGGTCGTGTCTGACTAACTTGATTGAATTTTTTGAGGAGGTAACGAAGGTTGATGAGGGTAGCGCTTTTGATGTAGTCTACATGGATTTTAGCAAGGTTTTTGACAAGGTCCCACATGACAGACTGGTTAGAAAAGTAAAAGCCCATGGGATCCAAGGGAAAGTGGCAAGTTGGATCCAAAATTGGCTCAGTGGCAGGAAGCAAAGGGTAATGGTCAACAGGTGTTTTTGTGAATGGAAGGCTGTTTCCAGTGGGGTTCTGCAGGGCTAAGTACTAGGTCTCTTGCTTTTTGTGGTATATATCAATGATTTAGACTTCATTGTAGGGGGCATGATTAAGAACTTTGCAGATGATACAAAAATTGGCTGTGTGGTTGATGGTGAGGAAGAAAGGTGTAGACTGCAGGAAGATATCAATGGACTGGTCAGGTGGGCAGAAAATGGAATTCAGTCCGGAGAATTGTGAGGTAATGCATTTGGGGAGGGCTAACAAGGCAAGGGAATACACAATAAATGGTAGAATACTGAGAAGTGTAGAGGAACAGAGGGACCTTGGAGTGCATGTCCACAGATCTCTGAAGGTAGCAGGACAGGTAGATAAGGTGGTTAAAAAGGCATATGGGATACTTTCCTTTATTAGCTAAGGCATAGAATATAATAGCAGGGAGGATATACTTGAACTGTATAAAACACTAATTAGGCCACAGCTAGAGTACTGCGTACAGTGCTGGTCACCACATTACAGGAAAGATGTGATTGCACTAGAGAGGGTACAGAGGAGATTTACAAGGATGTTGCCAGGACTGGCGAATTTTAGCTATGAGGTAAGATTGAATAGGCTGGGGTTGTTTTCTTCAGAAAAAAGGAGACTGGGGGGAGACTTAATTGAGGTGTATAAAATTACGAGGAGCTTAGATAGAGTGGATAGGAAGGACCTATTTCCCTTAGCAGAGCGGTCAATAACTAGGGGGCATAGATTTAAAGTATTTAAGAAAGGAGGGAGAGAGAAAACGGGGAACTACAGATCTGTTAGCCTCACATCAGTAGTTGGGAAAATGCTGGAATCTATTATAAAGGATGCAATAACTGGGCACTTAGAAACTAATAGTATGATTGGCCAAGTCAACATGGATTTATGAAAGGGAAATCCTGTTTAACAAACCTATTGGAGTTCTTTGAGGATATAACTAGTGGAGTAGACAAAGGGAAACCGGTAGGTGTGGTGTATTTGGATTTTCAGAAGGCCTTCGATAAGGTCCCACACAAGAGGTTGGTGAACAAAATTAGGGCACATGGAATTGGGGGTAATATACTAGCATGGATTGAGAATTGGTTAACAGACAGAAAACAAAGAGTAGGGATAAACGGGTTTTTTTCAGGATGGCAGGCTGTGACTAGTGGGGTACCGTAAGGATCGGTGCTTGGGCCCCAGCTATTCATAATCTATATCAATGATTTGAATGAGGGAACTAAATGTAACATTTCCAAATTTGCTGATGATACAGAGCTAGGTGGCAGTGTCAGTTATGAAGAAGATGTGAAGAGGCTTCAAGGGGATCTCGACAGGCTCAGTGAGTGGGCGAGAACATGGCAGATGGAATATAATGTGAAGTTATCCACTTTGGTAGAAAAAAAAGAAAGGCAGAGTATTTCCTAAATGGTGAAAGATTGGGGAATGCAGATGCTCAAAGGGACCTGGGTGTCCTTGTACATGAGTCACTGAAAGTGAATGTGCAGGTGCAGCAAGCCATTGGGAAGGCAAATGGTATGCTGGCCTTCATTACAAGAAGATTTGAGTATAGGAGTAAAGAAGTCTTACTCCAGTTATATAGGGCCTTGGTGAGACCACACCTGGAGTACTGTGTACAATTTTGATCTCCTTACCTAAGGAAGGATATACTTGCCATAGAGAGAGTGCAACGAAGGTTCACAAGATTGATTCCTGGGATGGCGGGACTGTCGTATGAGAAGAGATTGAGTAAACTAGGCCTGTATTCTCTTGAATTCAGAAGAATGAGAGGGGATCTCATTGAAGCATGCAAAATTATTACAGGGCTTGATAGGATGGATGCTGGGAGAATGTTTCCCTTGGCTGGGGAGTCTAGAACCAGGGGCCACAGCCTCAAGATAAAGGGTAGGCCATTCAGGACTGAGATGAGAAGAAATTTCTTCACACACAGGGTGGTGAATCTTTGGAATTCTCTGCCCCAGAGGGCTGTGGAGGCTCAGTCATTGGGTATATTCAAAACAGAAGTCGATAGATTTCTGACTAGTAAGGGCATCAAGGGATATGGCGATAGGGCTGGTGAATGGAGTTGAGGCAGAAGATCAGCCATGATCTCATTGAATGGAGGAGCAGGCTCGAAGGGCCAAATGGCCTACTTCTGCTCCTATTTCTTATGTTCTTATTTGGTAGAAGGATTAATGGGGAGTTGAGGAGAACTTTTTTCACCCAGAGGGTGGTGGGAGTCTGGAACTCGCTGCTTGAAAGGGTGGTAGAGGCAGAAACCCTTATCGCATTTAAAAAGTACTCGGATAGGCACTTGAAGTGCCGTAACCTACAAGGCGACGGACCAAGAGCTGGAAAGTGGGACTAGGCTAGATAGCTCTTTTTCGGCCAGCACAGACACGATGGTCCGATTGGCCTCCTTATGTGCCGTAAATTTCTAATATTCTGATTCTATGATGTTAGCTGCCTTTTATCAATAGTGATGGATAGCGTTAAAATAACAAAGGGGATTACAAATATCAATAAAGGAGAGGTGTACCGTTTAATTGAGGAGATCCTAAGCCATATTCTGTTTTACCTGATGTGTATTTCCAGCATTCTCTGTGTTCAGATTTCCAGTATTTGCAATCTTTCTCTTTACTTGTAGCCTTTCTTTAATTGCCTTAGCTATTGGAATTATCTGATGCCTCTAAAGGGTCTTTCCCTTGTTTTTGATAGAGTATCACAACTTCAGACCTTATTTGAGGTTGAAACTATTAAATATATTTATTTTGCAAAAGATGAACAAGTGGAAAAACTAGCATGCTATAATATCCACATGTATTTAATAGAAATTCTTCTGTCTACTCAAAATGAATGATATCATGCTGCACAATTCTTTTGTAGAGTACTTTTATATTCAGATTGTTTCTTTTCTTGTATTTCTTACCACTGAGGGAGCTGATACAGGCTTATAATTTCCTTTTGAGAATATCAAACTGACTTTAGAATTCGAACAGCTACAGTTCCATAAATTTCCTAAAAATAGTTACGAAGAACTGTCCACCATATTCAAAAATAGCTGCCTACTTTATGTATAGCTGAACAAATCTGTTTGTTCAAAAGTAGGTTGGCTCATCTGATGAGCTTTTCAGACAACTGAATAAAGCTTGCAACAGTAGTATCGCGTTAAGCTAGGTACAAAATTCTGGCTGCTCTTAAACTCCTTGAGGGTTAAATTGGTTAGCCCCCGAAAACAGATGCAGAGATCCCATTCAGTGGAATGCAGGCAGGACGCCAGTTTCGTGCTGCCTGCTAATTATAATGATTTCTGCGTGCAGCCAGCACTACCCGCGCTGTTCATTGGCTGCACGCATCAGCAGGGGGCCCAATATTGTTACAAACTTGCACTACTTAAAGCTAGCCTGCACTACTTAAAGTGGACGTGCATTGTGGCTGGAGCAGGTGCTTGGAGTCATTCTTCAAGTGAATCTGACCTGGGAAATAGTGAAGAGTGGCTGACCATGGGAGAGAGTGGGGACCCAGGTTTTCGGATGCTGCACTAGAGGTCTTGGCGGAAGAGGTGGAAAGGATCAAAGGTGCCCTGCATCCTTGGGGGCAGGAGACCCTCCAGACACACGATGAGAGGCAGTGGGAACAGATAGCTGCGGAGATCACTGCCAGGAGTATAGCCCCAAGGACCTGGATGCAGTGCCGCAAGAAGTTCAGTGACCTCACACGAGTGGTCAAGGTCAATGACTGCATCTTCAAATGTCATATCCTACCAACTGCACCACTAGCCTCAGCCACTGCTCAAATCACCACACCCTGATCACTCACCTACCAACAATCTCTATCAATCAGGACTCATACCTAACATTCATATGCTTTACCTCACCCTCACACACTTGGGCACTGTTGCAAGCCTCACACCCACATCTCACAGCTTTCACACACTGCCAGCTATTCAACCATGAGTAGCCACATCACCCAAACATATTGCATGGCACTCACTGACACACTTCCCTCTTTTGCAGGAGAAGGTGGCGCACAACCGGAGGCAGCAGGAACTAACTGGAGGAGGAGTGGCGCGCTTACATGCTCTAACCCCCATGGAGAAGACAGTGTTGGCCATTACGGGAAGACCCATTGCTGAGGCCGTGGCCACCGGCAGGGCTGAAGCTATTGAAGATGATGGTATCCTCATACCTAATCCTCCTTCTCATATCCCACTTCTCCCTCATCGCTAACTCTCTTCTGACTTACAAGCTGCAGATGGTGTAAACATGCACTTGTAACTTTCTCCTCTGCCCTCACCACAACCCTACCCTTGTCCCTTTTTCCTTTCAGATACCCAAGAACTGAAACCTGCTCAGGCACTGGTGGAAGAACAGGAAGACAGTAAAGATGAAGACACACCATCACTCGATCTGACACTCGCAGCCACCAACTCAGATACTGACACTGCGCGTAATTTCGAGGATAGCATAGAGGAGGGATCTGCACGTGGTGAGACGTCGGGCACAAGCGTGCTGCGGCCAGGGTAGGGGGAAATGAGAGTGTAGGTGCCAGAGGGCGAGGTTGCACATGAGATCTGCTGCAGAGGACTCAGATGAGGACTTTGATGGTCAGGCTACAGAAAAAGGCTGATGGGTGTACATACCAAAGTGTTTGGTGCATTGGAAACCCTGCCAGAAAGCCTGTGTTCAATGTCAAGGAGCATGGAGAGAGTCCGGCACCAACTTAGTACAGGGCTTTATGCAGAGCTTGGAGCCCATCCTTTCCAGCATGGAACTGGTGTCCAACTCCATCAGCACCCTTGTAGAACTAAGCATGATGCAGCGTCTGATGACCGATGTCTCAGCTTCCATTGCAGCACAAGCAGCAGCCACCCAGCACTGGAAGCTCAGACTGCTGCCATCATGGCCATGGATACCAGTGTTCAAAGCGGCTTCCAGGGTGTCACAGCAGTCCATCAATCTGTAGATTACTAGGATTGCTGAGGCGCTGCCCCAGGGGGGAGTGTCAGCGGCTCCGTGGAGCACGAACCTGCTGTCTTCTCGCAGGATGACAGCATTCGTCCTCCCAGCCACTGCCATTCGGCCACTGCCCTTGCTGTTGCCTGTCAACCAGCCAGCCCAGACTGCTGCCGCCCATGCAGCGATGGTGCAGACTGAAGCCGGGCTTTCTAGGCCCAGAGCTGCTCGAGGTCGTCCTCTAAGGCCATCTGCAGTCTTCCCCATTGAAAGTCAGCAGCCTTCCACCAGCCAGGCTGCAGTCACTCGGGTAGCACCTCGTAGGAGCACTAGGACAGGCAAAGGCCCACGGAAGACAGGCACTAAGGGAGTGCACAAGGGTGATTAGTTTATTTTTGTATGCAATATGGCATGATTTAATTTATAAATTTGGATTGAAATGTGTATTTCATGTTGGCTTTTATTTTTTCATGTGGGTAAGAGGATGATGTGACAGAGGGAAGGTATGGAGTGTGGGACTGTTGGTGAGTTGGGGTTGAGGTTACTGGTATCGCTCTTGAAATAGTTGTTCACGTACAGCCCAGGCAGAAAGGGGCTGTCTAGGTTGCAGCCTCCCTTCCTCTTCCGCCTTCTCCTCTTCCTCCTCCTCCGCTTCCACCTCCTCGTGCTCCTGCTCCTCAGCTTCTCGCCTGATAGGTGGTGGCAAGGGCTGTTCCCTTATGATGGTAAGGTTGTGCAGCATGCAGCATACCATAACAAATCTTGAGACCCACTCAGTCGAGTACTGCAGGGCTCCTCCAGAGTGGTCCAGGCAGCGGAATCGTTGCTTCAGGACGCCAATGGTTTGCTCTATCATATTTCTTGTGGCAGCATGGCTCTCGTTGTATTCCTGCTACGCATGTGTGCGTGGGTTGCGAACTGGAGCTATGAGCCATGTCGTCAGTGGATAGCCGTTGTCACCCAGTAGCCACCCTTTGGTTTGCCGTGGTGGTTGAAATACAGCTGGCACAGAGGACTGCCGCAGAATGAAGGAATCGTGACTGCTGCCAGGAGACCGGACATTGACCTGCATGATGTGCTGCCTGTGGTCACACACCAGCTGAACGTTGAGGGAGTGGAATCCCTTTTTGGGTCAGGTACATGGCAGAGTTGACATGAGACGCACGCAAAGCAATGTGTATGTAGTCAATGTCACCCTGCTCCGTGGAGAAACTTGCAAACCCTCACGCTCGCTCCGCCTGCTTTTCTCTAGCAAGAGGGAATGAAATGAAGTTATCTCTCTTTGCATAGAGAGCCTCGGTGACCACCCTTATTCAACAGTGCACTACAAACTGCAAGATCTTGCCAAAACTAGACAAAATAGAACCTTCATACTTGTTACACATGGCATAACACGTTTATTGTTATAAAACAATGCACCTCCAACTCACGCTGAGCAATGCCAAGAAAGACCTGCTATGGATGAATGAGTAGTTTCTGTTAACCGGATACATGTATATGTAATACCTTGTGATACTCTCTTGCATTATGTTCTGCTGTAGTCCCAACATTTCATTGTACTTTCCTTTTTTGCAGCTTTTATGACCATGGCCATCATCCTGCTACATACATTCTGGAGTGTATTATTCTTTGATGGATTGGAGAATAAACGATGGTGGGCTGTTGTAGCAGTTATTGCAACACACTTGCTAGTGTCAGGACTGGTGAGATTTCTTCTCTTGGATCTGTTTCAGATATTATGCATGTTAAAGTATGTCTGAACTCCTACGGTATTATATGTGGTTTGAGAGTTCCTTATTGTGAAATTTTTACCTTGTATAATTTAAATATTTTCATTATCACAGCATTATAGAATTGCTTCGTAATTACAGAAACTGCACATAATCTTCATGTCAAATAAAATGGTCTGTCTGTGGAAAGAATGGACTATAGCACAATTACACTGCCCTTCAGTATATGTGAAACTGGACAGGAATTTTGACGGGCTGTTTGACTATGGGGGTATCACAGCTGAGCCCGATCTTGTTCTCATATGGCATCCATACAGGTACACATTCCAGCATGGATTGTCAAGAGGTCACTTGATAATTATGAGTGGGAACCCTAGTGGATTTTCCCCCCTTCTCCATAGCTCGAAGATGATGAGGTCTATTATACCATTCCTACTGCCATTCTGTATGAGATCAGTTAGCTAAGACCAAGGATTAAATCACTACCATTTAAATGGCATTATAATATTGAATGACCAATACTGAAATACCTTATATCTTGAGCATTCTCTGTTGAGCAATTACTGGCACAGACATGATGGACCGAATGGCCTCCTTCTGTGCCGTAAATTTCTATTTTTCTATGATTACAATTACATTGATTTCCTCTCCCTAGGGCAGGAATGGTGAGGTCAAATTTAGTATCCACTTAACCCCGTGTCAGCTAACAGCACAGACATGAATCTTTCCGGTCTGCATGCTTCACTACTACAACCCATGCTGCTTTTACACATTGTGCCATTGATGAGATTCTTTTTAAAGCTTTCCAGGTGTTCGGTATCTATTTTATGTACTGTTGCATGTTTGGTTTTTTTCTCCAAAATGCAATATAATTATTTTATTGTATTTGTAGCCCAGCAAATGGACATAACTATACAAGACATAATATCAGACATAACTATACTACAGTATTTGTTCTTTCCTATCCTGCAGACATTTCTGAATCCAATGTATGAAGGCAGCCTTATTCCAGCATATGTGATTATGGTCCTTATGGCAATTTGGACTTACTTTACAGCAGGTGGATCATTGCAAAATCTTCAACACTTCTTCATGTGTAAGTGCATCTTATTCAAATCATGGGTCAAAAATGAAAATCACATAGGGAATACGTGTACCAGTTTTAAATAATAGTCTTCACAATATTTATATTGTAGCAACAATTTAAGGATACTCTACAGAAAACAACATTTCAATTTTTGCAGAGGACACTAAAATAGAGAGCAATAAAGGATGCAATTAATAATTTGCAGAAAGATTTAGGTCAGTTATGCAATTGGGCAGACAGATGGCAAATTATGTTTACTGCTGACATGTAAAGTATTGCATGTTAGCTGCAAAACTGAGATGTAAATATACAAAGGAAGGAACAGAATTAGCTTGGTACGTCTGTCACTTTCAGTGTCAAAACAATGTTAAAAAGCAATGAAAAAGGCAAAAAGAATATTGGTCTACATAACTAAAATAGTGGAATGTAATTTTCCAGATGTTATGCTCAGACCAGTATAATGTAATGGTTAAACCATGCTTGAAGTACTGTATGCAATTTTGATCACTAAGCTTCATTGGAGAAGATGCAGAGAAGAGCAACAAGAGTGTTCTAATGTAAGGAGAATGAACTATCCATAACAAGTAGAAGATGAGTGGAATACCTTTAAAGGAATAATGCTGAGCATGTAGGATAAATACATTCCTGGAACCAACAAGCTCAGACTAAACAAATTTTACCCTAAATGATTTATGAAACAAATTAAAAGTGAAGTGAAGAGGAAATATGGCCTGTACAAATTCTATGGGGAGAAAAGAGAATGGGTCCAGTGTTCAGAGATGCAAAGGAGGAGTCTAGAAAAAGTGCAGCAGCCGAGGCTAAATGCAACAGTAAAAATATATTTCAGTACCACAACAGGAAAAGGGCAGTCAGAAAAAAGGTCAGAAGTATAAAAGGGGTTTGAAAGTGAGGATGAACATAAAATAGTAAAGCAGTGTCCCAAGGCTTGGTGTTGGTGTCACTTTTGCTTTTCTTTTACGTAAATGATTTAAATTCAAAATATCAATGTAAATTTGCAGAAGGTATAAAACTAGAAGGGGCAGTAGAATCAGAGGAGGCAGTTCAGAAATAGAATAGAAACATAGAAAAATAGGAGCAGGAGTCGGCCATTCGACCCTTCGAGCCTACTCTGCCATTCAATATGATCATGGCTGATCCTCTATCTCAATACCATATTCCCGCTCTCTCCCCATACCCCTTGATGCCTTTTGTGTCTAGAAATCTATCTATCTCCTTAAATATATTCAGTGTCTTGGCCTCCACAGCCTTCTGTGGTAGAGAATTCCACAGGTTCACCACCCTCTGAGTGAAGAAATTTCTCCTCATCTCAGTCCTAAATGTCCTACCCCGTATCCGGAGACTGTGACCCCTCGTTCTAGACCACCCAGCCAGGGGAAACATTCTCCCTGCATCCAGTCTGTCTAGCCCTGTCAGAATTTTATGTGTAAGTGCATCTTATTCAAATCATGGGTCAAAAATGAAAATCACATAGGGAATACGTGTGCCAGTTTTAATGAGATCCCCTCTCATTCTTCTAAACTTTAGTGAATACAGGCCTAGTCGACCCAATCTCTCCAATGTGTTGGATAAAAAATGTAATTGGGCAGAAAAATGGCAGATGAAATTTGCATATGCAAATATAAGATTGGTAATCAAAAATGAAGTGACACGTACTTCGCTTGTGGCTATTAAGTGAGGTTACTGTCTTGTAATGTGTTCAGTTCTTGAATGAAAATATCTCCCAGTTTATTGGGTAAATTCAACTTATGGTATGGTACTAAGGTCCTTGGTTCAATTCCGAATCTTTGTTGAATTAGTTCATCTCAGCCAGACATCAGCTGGAGCATTACAGTTGACTTCAGGGAAAAGACTGAAATAAAGGAATTACTTTTTAGCTTGGACAAAAAATTCAAGGGAAAACGAGTTGCATTATATGCAAACAAAAAAAAAGATAAAGTGCATCTATTGCAGTGCTCAGAGTGTGAGAAAACAATTATGTCACAGAAAGATATAAATTTAAGAGCACTAAGGCTTAGCTGCAAACTGGGTGGGAGTGGAAAAGGAACGTATCGGCTTATAGTATTTTTTAGGAGAGACAGAATCGGTAAGAAATAAGGAGCCGTGGCAATATTAATGAAGATGGGAATATGTGGTTTAGAGAGTACTAATATACATTAAAAAATATGGTTAGAGATCAAGGGGGAGAAATTCAGTATCGCCCCATTTGAGAAGCAATTATCGGCCGGGCGCAAAGATTAGCGCCTGGCGCTAATTATCGCCACCGACTGCAAACTTGACTTTTATCGCCCCTGGAGGTGATTGGAGCGCTAAATCAGGCGCTTCACACCTGTCTTAAGGCGCAAAGGCCGAGGAGCGAGGCGCTACCTCAGAGCGCTGGCAAAGCTCATGTGATGTCAGTCAGCAATGGAACACACACACAATGGCGCGGGCCAGTTCTTAAAGGGGAGGGTTGATCTTGCTTTCCATCCACATCCTGCTCATTGCAGCCTTGAATCTCGGCCTGGAGAGACCTGCACATCAAATCTGCTGGAAAGAACAAGGGAGAGTACCAGGGAAAGAGCTCAGAGTGCAGCCCCCACAGTCTCTTCTAAATCGATACAAGGAAGGGAAAATCAAAATGAACCTGCAAAGTGCTGCTCAGTACCCAAAACTCCTTAACACAGCGTTGAATCTCTCCAGAAGTCTCTCTCTCTCTCTCTCTCGCTCTCAGAATGCGTGGTTCAAAAATGTCACCAACAATAAAAGGCAGGAAGCGGTCGCCTTTAAATAGCGCTCCCCCAGTCCCTTCCTGACTGCAAAACGCTCCCCTCAACCTGTCGTTGCTAGCGGCAGGCGGTAAGGCAGGGGGCGCCACTCAATATCCGCTCCGGGGCGATACCGGGGCGCTGCGCACTCGACTGACGTCACAATCTGCCGGCGCAGGAGATCGTGGCGGTAGTGTTTAGCGCCGCTGCAAAATGTCTAGTTAATTTCGCGAGCGGCGCAAACATCGTCGCGCCCGCGCGCTAGATGCTTTGCGCCCCATTAGCGCCCTCTTAAGGCGCTAACAGGAGGAGCAACCAACTCAATTTTTCCCCCCAAAGATTTAAAAAAAGGGATTGTTAAATTAGTGGGGTTATAGTACGGACACCCTAATTGTGGGAGGGAAATGAAAGGAAATTTGTAGACAGATCATGGAGATGAGTAGAAATAACAAAATTATGGTTCTAGGACATTGATTGGGAAATGGAGCGGGTAAATGGAGAACAGGGAATGGAATTCTTAAAAGATGTGCAGGGCTCCTTCCTTAAGCAGTATATTTGTATGCCTGCATGGGGAGAAGCGTGGCTAGATCTAGATTTGAGTAATGAAATAGTTGAGGTTGAGGTTGATGAGTTAAATGTTGGTGGGCTAGCTGAGGTGAAGTGGCACACAGGACTGTGGATCACCGATTAGATATTTTTAAATAGGAGACTGCTAAGGTAGAGAATAAAGATATATAATTAACTATACAATAACTAAAATTCAAGAAGGGTATGATTAAAAATGGGTATGAATAAAAATGAGAGAATATGACAAAATAAGTAAGAGGTTAAGAGAGAGTATGAGGAGAGAATCTCAAAAAAACAGCAAAGTATTCTACAAATATATCAGTAACAAGAGAATTGTTAAATGTGAGATGAGACCCCTGACAGGAAAGGAAAATATAAATTGTCAGGTTGCTTAACAAGTCTTCTTCTTAGGCAGTCCCTCGGAACTGAGGATGACTTGCTTCCACATTAAACAAGTACTTCAAAGGAGAAAGGATTTTGTGGAGGAGGAAAATCCTAAATTGGTTAAAAGTGAGATGAGAGATTTTATAATAAATAAAAGGAAAATATTAGAGAAATTAGTTAAGCTAAAAGAGGACAAAGTACTGGTACCTGATGGAATACATACAAGGATCTGAGGGAAATGGGGGAAGTGGAAGCCCTATAAGTTATATTGTTGAGAGTGTTGTGTGCTAGAGGACTGGAGAGTGGCTAATGTAATACCTATTTTCAAAAAGGAAGACAGCTAACCTAGATAATGAGAGGCCAGTTCGTCTAACATCTGTGGTAAAGATTAAATTACTAAATATCTGAAGAGAAAATAATTCAAAGCAGCCAACGTGGATTTTGAAAAGGAAGATCATGCCTCACCAACCTGATGAGGTGGCAGATATGGGGGATGGGGGAATGCAGTAGATGTTACGTACATAGACTTTCAGAAAGCTTTCAACAAGTCACCACATAGGAGACTATCAGATAAGATTAATGAGTATGGAATTAGCGAAGGCTAACAACTGTATTAAATACTGATTCAAAGGAACGAAAGAGAGTAGGAGTTAGGGGCAGCTTCTCAGCGTGATTGGAAGTGGGTAGTGGTGCCCAACAGGGTTCTTTTGTGGAACCGCTTCTGTTCACTGTGTACATCAGTGATTTGGATATAGAGCTGGAGTAATTGGTGTCCAAATTTGCAGGCGATAATAAAATAGAAGGCATTGTAAATTATTCTGAGGCCCAAAGCAAGCTGCAAGGGGATAGTGATAAGATGGTGGAATGGGCAAAAATGTGACTGATGGAAGTCAATATCATTAAATTTGAGGTGATACATTTTGGTTAAAAAAAAGAAATAATTTTGACTTTGAATGGGGGAAAGCTGGGTGCTGTGGAAGAGCAGAGGGATTTGCTCCACCCCCCCACCACCTCGATCCATTAAAACACAAATGTGTAGTAAAATGTATGAAGAAATAAGCCAACAGAATGTTTCCACACTGCATCAATAATAAAGTAAATCCTATCACAATATACTATGCTTAAATAAAACTGATCCAACGGTTGTATGCAGTTTTTCTGCATTATAGTGAGTTTTGCTGGGGCCCCTGGGCACAGACCCTGTAGGCCCATACGTTAACCCGCCCCTGGCTGGAAGGATGTATTGTTGAAGGGCAATCTTTTGCTAATGAGGCAGACAGCTTCAAAAAGAGCGTGTAGTTCCCCTGTCTACAAGCTTGATTCATAATGTCTGAGCAGAAAGTAACATGTCGGTCACAAAGGGTTTATTTTTCTGCCACATTTGAATGTGGAGACCGGCATAGAAGCTAAGGAAAGAGCAGAAGTGTTTAGGTGGAAATGTAAAAGTTAGTCTTGCAACAACAAAGTAAAAGTGAGACAGTGGGTCCACCTGAACAGGCAGAAAGGTCCTCGGTTTTAACATCTCATCTGAAAGATGGTACCTGCAAGAATGCAGCACTCCCTCAGTATTCCACTGAATTTCTCCCTACACTATGTTCACGTAGCAACAACCATCTGACTCAGATTGTGCCACCACTGGGCCAAGCTGACACTCTCGTGGTTAAGAACATGCTAACATTTTTTTCCTCTCTCCTTTGCTTCAGGTAAGAAAAACAAATAGTATTGCTACACAGGCTGGCTCCTGATAGAAACACATACCACTGTTCCAGGATGAGATCTTGCCAGAAACTGCACAGTGCTGGAATACTAACAGCAGCCTCGGTCACAGATGAAGCAATACCACAGCAAATTATATTTACAGGGAACAATTCTAAACTGAAGACAGGATTCCATCGTTCTTCTATTTGACTCTTGTGGGACTGCCTGCGCACTTGTGTGGGTGGGTGTGTGCAAGAGAACTTTTTTACTGAACAGAAAAGTTTGCAATTACAAAGCATTGTGCCATGATTGGGGATGGAAAAGTTTAGGTTTTGCGGTAATTGATGGGCTATTGCTTTTTATAAATTAGAAATGTAATTCTTATACAACCTGGAAATGGTACTCTCTATAAAACTTGTTTATGCAGTGCTCAGTATACCAGGTTAAATGTATAAGGTGTATTGTGGGCCTGGAACCATTCATGTACCAGGATTTTATTACAGTTTCACCTTTAAAGTCATTTTTTTGACATTATCATGAGTCATGTTTATCAGCGCATTCAAATAATAAAGTCTGGTTATGAAATACTATGTCTTGAGCATTCTTCAGCTGGATCATTACCTCAGCTCCACACGAGCCTCCTCCCACCAATGTTCCCGCATTGGGGGGTGAGCAGCACATTATTACTTTATAGGATATTTATCTGACATTTCTAAACAGCATTCTACACTTTGGTAACTTTCATTTGTTCCGCACCCCACCCACCCACCCCCCTCCCCCCCGGTGCCTTCAGAACCCCACAGTTTCAAAAACTGGCCTCCCAACAGGTCCAAACATTGAAGTCTGGTCTGACCTGGTCACTGTGCAGACTTCTGATTCTCCACCCCCTCCCCACTCCTCCAGCGAGGGGCTTCCAGCGCTCGCTAAGTTAGCTCGCCAATGGCAATACAAGGGTTAATCCATTACAAAGTGCGATTTTTAAAACATGCGCCTCTTACATTTGAAACCTCAAGTGTATTAATCCAACAGATTCTAAGAATAGATAAGAGCAAATCACAGATGGTGCACAGAAAGGCTTAAATGTTCCCTTTCTCTTCATAAATAAAGGCACAATCCAGGAGTTTATCTTACATTATCATCCAGTATACAACCCATCTGCTTCTGACAGGTTCCAGGCCCACCTTCCAAATGATTGGCCAATAATGACAACCTCCACTGGCAAGAAAGAAAGTTGATTTTCCTTGTATTTCACAGAAAAGCTGATACTTGGGTTGAAAAGCTGATGGTTATTGTGCATGAAATAGACCTGGCCCGCACGTTTACCAACATGGCAGACAGCCAAAAAATTTCAGAAAGCAAATTGCTACAGAGCCACCCCGTGGCCAGAGAGTACACTGCAGATAGACTTAAACCAAGCTTTTTATTGGGGGATTTGACAGTCACAGGCTTGTGACTGAAAAGGATTACAAAGGCTGACTGCTCTGAATGAGAAAACCCTGTTAGAGTGCCTACATGTGTCATAGTCAAACGTAACAGGGTTTAGAAACAATTAACATTGAAAACACCCTAAGGAATATAGACAGCACATACCATTATTGATGAGGCATAGATGATCTGATTTAGGGAGAACAGAAACATGATCAAAGGTTGGAAAGTCCTATGAATAAAGAACTCACAATGTGATGCTGACTATGACTATGAATATGAAAGTACAAAGGACACACACTTACATCAGAAGGACTTCAGACCAATGGAGAAAATGTAGAAGCAATCATAAAAATGTCATGGAATAAAAACCACCTGCAACAGCATCTTGACATGTTGAACTATTTATGAGAGTTCCTGTTAATTCTCAGAGATAGGCATGGAGCTGGTAGGTGATAATATGCTGGAGTCTTCAAGAAAAAAGAGAAGTTAGAGATGAGGTGATGGAGATGACAGATGGGTGGAGAGTGGGTTGTTTGTGGTAAGGGTTAATTACAGCTGTTTTGAAGGGAAAGCAAATCCATTAAAAATGTCAACTAGCGTAAAGCCAGGAGAGGTAGTTGAGTGATCAGACATTGAGTGGGTAAGGTAGCAGGAGGTGGGTCTTGTTGAAGAGATGAGTTTGGTGAGGGCAAGCAGGGAGGTGGGAGGCAGAAACTGCAAAGTGATGTGGGTTTGGTGCAATGAGATAAATTGCATTTGATAAATTTGAGAAAATGTGGCCTAGGTCCATAGGCCTGTTACTTTACCCTCCCCCACCCCCTCCATATCCTCCAACCCAATGATTTCCAATGTAGCCTTGGAGGAACTCAAGGATTTTAGAATATGAGGCCTTCCTCCTGTCCATGTCCGTTCTCTTCTGTTATGCACTGCTTTCTCCTGTAAGCAGTGATTCAAAACCCCGGAGAAACAGCATAAACTCCATTTACGCAGTTTTTCCGGGGTTTCGGCAAATTTTCTGCCAGAGTTATGGCGGATGATCAGGAGAATCTTTGCAGAAATTCAACTCCTAATTAACTCTCTTGTGTTGTCTCAGATTTTTTGGGTTATTCATCCCACAGATTACACCACATTGTAAAAGGATTAATGATAAACACAAAGTGCTATTTGGTCCCACAGTTTTCCTGATCAGAGTTAGTGTCAAGCTCATGAGTTAGCTCAGTGGTGACACTTTTGCCTCTGAGCCAGATGGTTATGAGTTCAATCCTCACTCTAGAGATTGGAGCACATAATCTAGACTGACACTTCAGTGCAGTACTGAGGGAAACATTAAGGTGAGGTGCTGTCAGGCCTTTCAGATGGGTGTAAAAGATCACATTGCACTCTATGTAGGAGAGCAGGGAGTTCTCCCAGTAACCTTTCTACCATCTACAAGGCATAAGTAAGGAGTGTGATGGAATACTCTCCACTTGCCTGGATGAGTGCAGCTCCAACAACACTCAAGAAGCTCGACATCATCCAGGACAAAGCAGCCCACTTGATTGGCACCCCATTCACCACCTTAAACATTCACTCCTTCCACCACCGGCGTACCGTGGCTGCAGTGTGTACCATCTACAAGATGCACTGCAGCAACTCGCCAAGGCTTCTTCGGCAGCACCTCCCAAACCTGCGACCTCTTCCACCTAGAAGGACAAGGGCAGCAGGCGCATGGGAACACCACCACCTCCAAGTTCCCCTCCAAGTCACACACCATCCTGACTTAGAAGTATATCGCCGATCCTTCATCGTCGCTGGGTCAAAATCCTGGAACTCCCTCCCTAACAGCACTGTGGGAGTACCTTCACCACACGGACTGCAGCGGTTCAAGAAGGCGGCTCACCAGCACCTTCTCGAGGGCAACTAGAGATGGGCAATAAATGCTGGCCTTGCCAGCGACGCCCACATCCCATAATCGAATTAAAAAAAACCTGGCCGACATTTATCCCTCAACAAACAGATTATCTCATCATTGCTGTTTGTGGGACCTTACTGTGTGCAAATGGGTTGCCACATTTCCATATGTTACTACAAAAAAGTACTTAATTGGCTGTGAAGCGTAAGGTAAAGATCCTCCCCTCTCCCCTGCCATATAGAAATAGGGGGCCATATTTTGCGATCCCTACGGGTGTGTAAGAGGTGTGTACACGCCCATAGGGGCCGCACAAGTTCCGGGTTTTGGCATGTGCTAAAACCCGGCACTTGGGATCTGTCAAGAATCTTCTTGACAGATCCTCCACATCCCCAGGAAAAGGGCCTCTGCGGGTGGAGAGTTGTGCTATTTGCCCAACTTCCGCCCGCTGAATGCCTGTGAAATTCTTACGCCTGGTAAAAGGGCTGATTTTACCAGCATAAGAGTTTTAAAAAATAGAAAAATAAAATGTTATCACTTACTTATACATTAAACACCCGGTCCAATAAGCTAAGTTTATTTTTAGCCCTATTAAAACATATACATTTTTTTTCAAAAAATTAAATTTTTGTTTAAATTATTCAATGAAATGCCATTTTAATTAATTTTATATATGTAATGTTTTTAAAAAATTTATTTCATGTGTTCGTGTATTTTTTAAGTCATCCCCATTCATACTGATGACAGTTCTGTACGTACGGAACTGTCAAAACTATGAATGGGGATTCCCTTCTCTCAATGGTTGGGCTTGCCCACGTGATCCCAGGGGCGCTTGCGAATCGCCTGCGCCCCTGGGGTACGTGGGCCTCTACGCATTTCTACCAGGAGAGGTCCAGGATCGCAAGCCTCCGTATCTCCCGGACCACCAGGTAAATGCGTAGAAAATTTGATGATCAGAGGCATCCGCCCACGGGAAGCCTCCGATCGCAAATTCAGGCCCAGGATAGTGTGTGGCAGGCAGTGTACCTCTCCCATTCCCAATCAATGGTTGTTCCATTGAACACAATCTAATCTGAAGTTTTCTGATTCTGAACGTTTTGTTTTATATTTGAGCTGAGAAAACATGCATTTGATTGCAGTTGATTTCACGCTCTTTTCCTTCCTGCATTTAAGAACAATATAAAACCTGAAAATCAGGAGGCCGAGCCATAATCTGGCATGGGTGGAGGATTGGTTATCTAACAGGAAGCAGAGAGTTGGGATAAATGGTTCATTCTCGGACTGGCAACCAGTAGCCAGTGGTGTTCCGCAAGGGTCGGTGCTGGGTCCCCAACTCTTTACAATCTATATTAACGATTTGGAGGAGGGGACCGAGTGTAACATATCAAAGTTTGCAGATGATACAAAGATGGGAGGGAAAGTAGAAAGTGAGGAGGACATAAAAAACCTACAAGGGGATATAGACAGGCTGGGTGAGTGGGCGGAGATTTGGCAGATGCAATACAATATTGGAAAATGTGAGGTTATGCACTTTGGCAAGAAAAATCAGAGAGCAAGTTATTATCTTAATGGCGAGAAACTGGAAAGTACTGCAGTACAAAGGGATCTGGGGGTCCTAGTGCAAGAAAATCAAAAAGTTAGTATGCAGGTGCAGCAGGTGATCAAGAAGGCCAACGGAATGTTGGCTTTTATTGCTAGGGGGATAGATTATAAAAACAGGGAGGTATTGCTGCAGTTATATAAGGTATTGGTGAGACCGCACCTGGAATACTGCATACAGTTTTGGTGTCCATACTTAAGAAAAGACATACTTGCTCTTGAGGCAGTACAAAGAAGGTTCACTCGGTTAATCCCCGGGATGAGGGGGTGGACATATGAGGAGAGGTTGAGTAGATTGGGACTCTACTCATTGGAGTTCAGAAGAGTGAGAGGCGATCTTATTGAAACATATAAGATTGTGAAGGGGCTTGATCGGATGGATGCGGTAAGGATGTTCCCAAGGATGGGTGAAACTAGAACTAGGGGGCATAATCTTAGAATAAGGGGCTGCTCTTTCAAAACTGAGATGAGGAGAAACTTCTTCACTCAGAGGGTAGTAGGTCTGTGGAATTTGCTGCCCCAGGAAGCTGTGGAAGCTACATCATTAAATAAATTTAAAACAAAAATAGACAGTTTCCTAGAAGTAAAGGGAATTAGGGGTTAAGGGGAGTGGGCAGGAAATTGGACATGAGGCTGAGTTCGGATCGGTCAAGGCCCTGTGGGTGGCATAGCGGGCCCAGGGGCTGAGTGGCCAGGTCCTGCTCCTACTTCTTGTGTTCTTTAGATTTGAGGTGAGGATCAGATCAGCCATGATCTTATTGAATGGCGGAGCAGGCTCGAAGGGCCGATTGGCCTACTCCTGCTCCTATTTCTTATGTTCTTATGTTCTTATATTGCGTGTAAGAACATAAGAAATAGGAGCAGGAATAGGCCACTTGGCCCCTCGAGCCTGCTCCACCATTCAATAAGATCATGGCTGATCTTGGGCTCAAAGCCACTTCCCCGCCCGCTCCCCATAACCCTTCACTCCCTTATCTTGCAAAAATCTGTCTATCTCCACCTTAAATGTATTTAATGACCCAGCCTCCACAGCTCTCTGGGGTATCTCCAGCTGGCGTGCTCCATGGAAAATAGAAACGAACTACAAGTGGTTAGGAGCACAGAGCTTCTGTCCCCACCGATCAGAAACAGCAGAGAAGCAGCAGTCCTCCTTGGCTTTTAAATTTGCCATCGACATTTCACAAACTTCATTGGACAGACTGCTGGCAGGAGGATCACAGTATTAGTGATTCTACTGTGAACAAATGCCGCCTACGCCATTCTGCTCCTTTAATCAGTAAAACAGTAAGTGTTAGAATTATTACGAGTAATAAAATCTGGAACAAACTATACAAATGTTTTAAAGAATTCTGAAAATTCAATCAAAACAAATACAAACTACAGGAAATGGCAGATTGCATTAGAGAATGACAATACTTTGTGCTGCTTCAGATGGAATAATTCCACTGCTAGCCTGGATCAGTACTCGATTTTAGCCTGTTCAGGGGCCTTGGCTGTGAAGTGCGTCAGAGAGCCCGGATCACCAGGGGGCAGGGAGGGAGTGACAGAGCTCCCTGGCTGTGGGAAGTACCAGTGGCAACTGCAGGTGTTGAGCGGGAATGCTAAAGGCTAGATCTGGGAATCAGCACCATCTCTAGTACTCCCATACCCTGTACCCAGGAGACAAATGTTAACTCCAGAGCCTGAAAAATGTATCTTAAAAATCTTGAAATATGTAAAGATATTCGGGGTGATTTTCGCCGAATACTTTAGTTGCTAGAGAGGTAAAGAGGTGGTCAAGATGGGGTCTTAAGCTGAAATGCTGGTTTAGCCTGCATTTAGTGCAAGACGCCATCTTGGTAAAGGAGTTGAAGCCAGCGCTAGGAACGGCTGTTCGGAGGCTCGTTAAACAACCAATTGCCACTTAAAATGGCTGCTAGCACTCATTAAAGAGGCTTCATGGCATTTTAGTGGCTAGCACTTCAACTAACGCCCTCTCCTAACAGTGACCAGCTGTTTGGGAGTAAACAAGGCGTTGATGTCGATTTCAAGTGCGACTTAAAGGGATACTCACCATTTCATGTTCATTGCTGCTAGAGTCAGAGGACCTCTGAAACACATCACGAGACTTTCTGGGACACTTTGTCAAGACTTCACCAACACTCGAGCAACATTTATTCTGGAAATTCTCTGAGGAGTTCACCTATTAGACCTGAAAACGGGCGCGGGGAGCGCGATGCGAAATCGGCCCGCGCCCGTTGAAAGGAATGCAGGCAGCACACAACATTCGTGCTGCCTGCTAATTACAATGATTGCAGCGGTCAGCCCAGCGCTGAACGTTCTGCTGAGTGGCTGAATGCTCAGCAGGGGGGCCAAAGTTTGTGCGAGGCTAGCTCCAATTAAAGCTGGCTTGCACTTCTTAAAGGCAGTCTGCACCTCTTAAAGGGAAGTGCATTCTGTCTGCAGCAGCTTCTGGACTGGTTGTGGAAGCAAGTGTGAGCAAGAGAAGACTGAATAATGGCTCAACAGGCCAGAGAAAGGGCTCCAAGGTTCTCGGATGCAGCACTAGAGGCCTTAGTGCAGGTGGTGCCTCATCCCACAATCTCTTCTCACTTACAATGTTGTGAGGGTTCCTGCCTCTACCACCCTTTCAGGCAGTGAGTTCCAGATTCCAACCACCCTCTGGGTGAAAAGGATTTTCCTCAAATCCCCTCTAAACCTCCTGCCCCTTACCTGGAAGTTATGCCCCCTGGTTATTGACCCCTCTACTAAGGGGAAAAGTTCCTTTCTATCTACACTACCTATGCCCCTCATAATTTTGTACACCTCAATCAGGTCCCCCCTCAGCCTTCTCTGCTCTAAGGATAACAACCCCAGCCTGTCCAGTCTCTCTTCATAGCTGAAGCGCTCCAGCCCAGGTAACATCCTGGTGAATCTCCTCTGCACCCTCTCCAATGCAATCACATCCTTCCTATAGTGTGGCGACCAGAACTGCACACAGTATTCCAGCTGTGGCCTAACTAGCGTTTTGTACAGCACCATCATAACCTCCCTGCTCTTATATTCTATGCCTCGGCTAATGAAGGCAAGTATCCCATATGCCTTTTTAACCACCTTATCTACCAGGTCCTGCTGCCTTCAGGGATCTATGTACATGCACACCAAGGATCCTCTGGTCCTCTGTCCTTCCTAGGGTCCTACCATTCATTGTGTATTCCCTTGCCTTGTTAGTCCTCCCAAAATACATCACCTCACTTTTCAGGGTTAAATTCCATTTGCCACTGTTCTGCCCATCTAACCATCTCATCTATATCGTCCTGTAGCCTGAGGCTTCCCTCCTCGCTATTTACCACTCCACCAATTTTCGTGTCATCTGCAAACTTACTGATCATACCTCCTGACATGAATCTGTCATTCATGACTTATGAAATAATACTGAGTGGCCTGCGGGTGGCGCTGTCCAGAGAGAGTATAAATACTCGGGCACGGGCCCAGCTTGCGCAGGACATTCTTAACAGGAACTAGTGAAGGACACAACTAGACCTCCATGTTGTAAAACAGTTGATTAAAGCTTTGTTTAACGCTTAGACCAAGTGCCTAGTAGTTTTCTTACGTCACCTTCTACATTCATATCTAAATCATTAATGTACACTACAAACAGCAAAGGACCCAGCACCGATCCCTGCGGTACACCACTGGACACAGGCTTCCAGTCACAAAAACAACCTTCGACCATCACCCTCTGCCTCCTGCCACTAAGCCAATTTTGGATCCAATGTGCCAAATTGCCCTGGATCCCATGGGCTCTTACCTTCTTGACCAGTCTCCCATGTGGGACTTTGTCAAAAGCCTTACTGAAGTCCATGTAGACTACATCAACGGCACTACCCTCATCCACACACCTCGTCACCCACTCTCAAAATTCAATCAAATTGGTCAGACATGGTCTCCCCCTGACAAAGCCATGCTGACTATCCCTGATTAATCCCTGTCTCTCCAAGTGGAGACTAATTCTGTCCCTCAGAATTTTTTCCAATAATTTTCCTACCACATAGGAGCACTAGGACAGGCAAATACACATGGAAGACAGGCATTAAGGGAATGCACAAGGATGATTAGTTGACTTTGTTATGTAATATTGGAGTGATTGATTTTTAAATTTGGTTTGGATGTTTGTTTTGTGGTGGCTTTCATTTCAGCATTGTGGCCAAGAGGATGCTGTGATGTTCCGTGAGAGAAATGGTAAGGTGGGGAAGTGTTGAGCAATGGGTGAAGGGATAATTACAAGTCCTAGCCCTTTTCAGGCTACCCCAGATCAGGCGTATTCCCCAGACATTCACCTTCAACTAAAGTTAACGGTAGCCGAATCCTAGAGACGCTTAATTGGGTCTAAAGGTTAAGACTATCTCTCCCTAAAGGAAAGGAACGGCCTGAAGATGTTACCGTCCTCCGGATAGCACTTTTAACAAGTTTAACTAGACTGTAACCTTCCAGATATTATGAGGGTCTGGAAAACCCCCCAGAATTCTGCAACTCCTTACAGAAGAGAGTACAGAAATTGAGTTCGTGAGTTGATACAGAAATACTCTGAGACAATTTTAAAAATATATAGATTTATTAAAGAACCGACATTTAGTTAACAGCTGGTATGGCAATCGCAACTTTAACCGTTCAAAATACAAATAGCTTACATTTCTTAACAGAGATCCTTATTCTCAAATCTTAACTTCGTTACATTTCCACACTTCTACTTATTTCTTAATCCAGAATATCCACCAAAATCAAATACCTTGATTACCCGAGACTCAGAGTTGTAGGCCTACAGAGTGGTTCTGAAGGCGAGAATCGCTCTGCCCCTTCCCAGCGACTTCTGACTCTCTATCTGAAAAGCTCTATTTTTATACCTTTTTTTAGTGGTATATTCTTTGAAGTTTTCTGCTGATGTACGCTAATTATCTCTAGTCATCCTTTCTGTTGACTTCTTTCTATTCTTACTGTTAATTCAGCTGTTAGCTTTCAGAATTCTGTCTCTACCTTTAGGTGTTTATAGCTTACCATAAAAACAATTTGACAGTTGTATCTATTTGATGCGATTCTAGGAGGTTCCTCTATTGAATTCTTAATCCACTTTAGCTGCTTGCATTCCAGACCTCGCGTCTCCCAACTGTTCCATTTTCAATATAAACACAATGTGATTGCTTGGTGTCATCTATTGATATTATATCTTCAAAGTGCTCTGTTTGTACCTTTTACAATTTGTAAATCAAAAACACTTCATCTAGGGTGTTCTTTGCATTTCTTATTTACTTCAATTGGTTGTATTAAGAATCATGTCTCCTTGTTCTAAGTTTAACATAAAACTATTTTACGGCAGGTATTTCTTTTACTTGATGTCATTTTTTCAAGGCACTTGGTTTTTTAATGTTCTGTGTTTCTGTGCGACGTGTTAGCTTTTAACACTTTACTTGGGCATTGCTATTGTTTTGGTTCCAAACTATAGACATTCTGGAAGCACCAATGGTTTGCTTCAATAGAGGCTTTGTCTCAGTATTTACAACCAATTCCCATTTCAAAGCTTGTTTGGTGTTTACAGCTTTTGTGTTAACACTTCATCTTATCTCAGAAGCCTGTTTTCTGTTTGCAGCCTGTATCGTTGAGGCTTTTAGATTTTTAAACCCAGTATGTCATGTATTAATAATATCAGAAATCTGTTCATAGGATGGTGTATTTTTCTGAAATATGGCTTATTCCTTCACATGGGGATCTGGGGTTTCATTCAGGGGAACCAGATTCTGATGATGCGCTCACAGACAGCCCGTCCAGAATGTGGATGTACAGGCTGCCTTCTCCTTTCCTCCATCTCCTCCTCCTCTTCTCCCTTCTCCTCCTCCTATTCCTCCTTCTCCCTCTGCGAGCAGCGAGTGAAATATGATCAGCTTCATCATGATAACTTGCAACATTCTTACCTTGCCACAACTAATTCATGTCTTTTATCTCCCACAGGGCCTTCACACGTGCAGCAGGAGTCGGTGGATGTGGCGGTTGATGAGTCCTCAGAGGAGCTGAGTCCTTCTGAGGATGCATCATCACAGAACTCACACAGACCATGCACCAGTTCAGATACTCTCACTTCGGTGGGACTAGTAAGGTTTTCACCTGGTTACTCACACTTCACAAGTGAGCAAGAGCAGATGGTGGAGACAGGGCCAGCAGTGGAGAATCTGCATCGGAGGGCGCAGCCCTCTCCAAGCTCTGCTCAGTTGGACACAGATGCTGCACTCAGGGGCCGTCAATGAAGAGGAGAATCATTGCGCAGCAGCAGACAATGTGCGATGCATTGACAGGCCTTTAAAGTGGACTCACCATGATTGCATAGAGATTGGAGGAGTTCACCTCAAGCATAAGGATTGTGATGTCGCAGGCCACTGAGATGAAGTCTTCTTCCATGGATAGAGTGGCCAGCGACTGATGAAAGGTCATCGACCTGAAATGTTAACTTTGTTTCTCTCTCCACAGATGCTGCCTGACTTGTTAAGTAGTTCCAGCATTTTCTGTTTTTATTTCTTGCATTAATAAGGCCATCCCTGGCATCCCGGGCAGCAATGTGAGCAGCTGGGGGTGCATTGCCCTCATCACCCTCCTCTTCCTCCTCCCCCTATGAATCGTCCGAGGAGGATCTGAGCTCTTCACCTTGTTCCTCCTTCAGGTCCAAACCTCACTATTGTGCACTGTTGTGCAGAGCACAGCAAACCACGACCATTCTGGAGACCCTGGCTGGCGCTTACTGAAGGGTGCCTCCAGATCTGTCCAGGCACCTGAAGCGCATCTTCAGCATGCCGATGGCCTGTTCAATTACAGACCTGGTGATGATATGGTATTCATTGTAGTGCTGTTGGGCTTCAGTGGTCAGGTTTCTGATGGGTGTCATGAGCCAAGTTTGCAGTGGGTATTCCTTGATGCCTCGCAGCCACCCCTTAAGCCTGCATCCAGATCCGAAGAGATTGGGGAGCTTGGACTGCCGCAGGACGAAAGCATCATGGTAGCTGCCCGGGAATCTTGCGCCCACCTGCATAAACATCTTTTTGTGGTTGCACACCAGCTGCACATTGACGGAGTGGAAGCCCTTGCAGTTTACGAACACTTCTGGCTGTTCTGGGGGCACCCTGATTGCCGCGTTTGTGCAGTCAATGGTGCCCTGCACCTGTAGGAAGCCAGCCAGAGAAGCAAACCTGAGCGTCCGCTCATTCTGACTGACATCATCACTGGCAAAGTTGACATTATAGCCGGCCCTGGCAAACAAGCCCTCAGTGACCTGTCTAATGCATTTGTGGGTAGCTGACTGGGAGATCCTGGATATGTCTGCAGCAGAGCCCTTGAAGGATCCGGAGGCAAAAAAGTTGAGGGCGGTGGTGATTTTGGTAACACGTGGCCATCAGGTCCAGCAGGCAGCAAGTCTTTTTCTAGGAAGTTGCAGATGTCTGCCACCACCTGACGTGACATCCTGAGCCTCCTGAGACACTGGTGTTCAGATATGTCAAGGAAACTCAGCCTCTGCCTGTAGACCCTGTTTTGTGGGTATTGCCTCCTGCAAGCAGCACCTCTCTGCTGCTGTCCTCTCTCCTGTGGAGCTACAGGTCTGTGATCAGCATCTTGCTGCGGGTGCTGTTGCTGGTCATCTTGGTCCTCATCTGAGGTCCAACCTCAGGCAGCATAAAGCGGCACCATTCTGATGTGATAGGGCAAAGCCTCCAAAGTGTAGAAAGTAACCTCTCAGCAACAGTACTGTGAACAAACCCTTTCGCACAAGCAGGTAAGAAAGCAACTGTGAGTATGAGTATTTATTGGTATATTTCCCTGAAATTGATTCAGCTCCCTCAATTGCCGCTGTGTAATCGTCTTGGTTTCACTGGCGAGTTTCAGGAAGCCCGGGAAACCCGTAGACCCGACGTTAAAAGTCAAAAGTGCATGTTAATATCGCTCTAATTGAGCGATTAACATATGGTAATTGGCAAACCGCCTCTCCTGAGGGGTTTGCGCTCACGCAGCCTAACGGCTTGAGTTAAATGCGGAAGTCAGCGGGTTCCCGATACGCTGACATTTTTCCTGGTTTTAACCTCCCACCCGCTCCCAAGCCTACGCACTCTTCCAGGTTAAAGTTCAGCCCAATGCGTCAGTATTTTGGGAGTTTTCTCCCTATACTGATAACATGGATACCCATATTATTTGAGGTAAAGGTCAAATTGCAAGCAAAATGAGTAACTTAAAGACACTTTTCAAGAAGAGGATTTTATTAGTTGAATGCATTGTTCAACCACAGTCACTAACATTGCCATGAAACACCTTTTATCTTGAAAGCGGAACCATTTCTTTGTTCAATTTTGAAGTAGTGCTCAGAAATATTTCCTTTAAAATGTCCTTTGAAATCCGTGTAAAGTGACAAATTGTGGGAGCAGCATAATTAATTAAAGCTGCTCCTATCCTGTCTGACCCATCACGCTGATCTTTATTGACCTACATTGGCTCCCTGTCCCCCAACATGTTAAATTTAAACTCCCCATCCTTAACTTTAACTCCCTCCACAGCCTTGCCTTACCTTACTCTGCAACATCCTCCAGCCTTGCATCCGCCCCCACACCCTCTTCGTTTCTCTGACTCAGGTCTTTTGTGTGTCCCCCCTCTTCCTTTTGCCCCAGCATTGGTGGCAGAGCCTTCAGTCTTTGGTTCCACTCTATAGAACTCCCTCACTAAAAAATCTGCATCACGCCACTTCTCCTCCCCCTTTATAAGCCTTCTCAAAACCCATCTTTATGATCAGGCTTGTGGTGAACCCTTCTAATCTTTCCCTCCTCGGAGTCCATTTCCCTGTCTAGTTGAATTTGTGAAGCCCCTTGGGACTTTTTGACATTAAAGGCCCTCTATAAATGCAAGTTGTTGTCGTGCTACCCTGAGGGACAGGCTCTTCCCTCTCGGTTTGTGATTACAGTTCTCCTTTACTCCAAAAAAGCCACCTTATTTTAGACTAATAGAAATGTCATTGCTGCAATTGTTGCAATTTACGGTTCACAATAACTCTTTTAAAAAGATTTCTCAGTGCCAATCTTGCCACTTTTCCCAGCACAGGTTAGTACTGACTTTATTCCATGTTATAAAATATCAGTTCAAAGTTAAAAAGCACAAATATCTTTTTCTGCAACTCCTTTCCCACCCTGTCACAAAGTTAAACGTGCACCACTAGACAGATATATAACTGAGCCCATTTGTGTAACCAGTGTCGCTCACATTCAGTAAATATGCCCAAGCACTCTTCAACAATATTCCTTTACCCACCACCATCCTGTGTCATACAGTAAAACAGATTACATAACTTGGCCTTATATAACACATTTAATGTAGAAGAAACATAGATAAGCACTCACTAATTTACTTAAAGTTGATTAAATGTTTTATACAACTGATCAAAATTGTTTACCATCCTTCTAGTGTATGAAAAATCAATAGCCTGAGTGGAATAGCTTTAGTGCGGCACTGCTTTATTCTTTAGGTACCCCATTTCTTTCCATTGCACTCAGATCACAACATGTTACAATGCAGTGTTTCTCAAAGGTCTACTTCCTCCTAGTACTGCACAGAATAATTTTTATTCAGAAGCAGTTTCAAACTGAATCAAGCCACATCTGAAGCTCTGATGACCGCAGATAATAAACAAGTAATTTGTTCTCTAGAAATCAATAACTTCTGCTTTAATACCCAGGTCCAATTCCAGATTTCCTACTGGTTAAAGATATCCGCTGCAATCTCATGCCTCCATTGTAGCAGCAGGTTTGTAAATCACTTTCTGTCCTGTTTCAGTATTTGACCTGTAAAAAAGGTAAAAAAAAAAATAGTTTGCAATATAAGTGAAAAATCACTGTGAAGGGAATTAGAAAGAGAAAATCTGGTAGGTTTTTACAAAGAACGCAGGTTCACCAGTTTGAAAATGTGGCTTGTGATACAATCACCAAGGTTGTTTTATGTTCAAAACACAAGTGCAAACTTAATTTTATTATTCTTTCTCTTCCATAAGAGATACTTTCGATAAGTGTTATAAGCATCGATGGACATTATATTAAAGGAGTCTTGCGTAAAGGCCTGGTGTAATACTAAGGCATGCAGCCCAGAAGGCCGTCGATTCCTGGTTTGTGCTAAATCAGCTTCTGACAGCTGAAACAGTGCTATAACAAGTCTCAATGCCTCTGGGCTAGGAAAGGGGGACAATCAGCAAAGGACTTGCTTCTGCTCACTATCCGATAACCCCTGCTGGATGTTGTGTGAGAACATGAACATGTTTGGCTGTGATGCCCTCTATGTTCAAATAGCCTGTTGACACTTGGTACCGGAGGCCTGTCATTACCCGTGGAAGTGCACTCAGCGCCTTCAAGAGAGGAGCAGAGAAAACAGGTGAGAAAATTAGAGAAAGAGGAATCTCATCATAAATATTCTTTGCAAAATGGAAGTTTTAAAAATTATGATCACCTTCAACCTCCTAGCTCTGAATGTCCTCCCCTCCATTCGCCTTGGCCCAGCGTGTGTGCTTTTCACAAGTAGTCCGCTTGACCTTGGCTGAACCCATTCGGTTTTTAGAGTTCAGCTGATATAAATATGTTGGCTGAGCGTTGGATGGAACTACAGCCTGAGAACTGCAGCTCGCTTCAAATCAAGCCTGGATAGTTGTGCCGATCTTAAAGGTCTGTAGCAGTGTTAATGAAAGAAACTGGTCCTGAAACAGTCCTGTGGATCCCACTTACCCAGCTTTGAGGTACTGTATGCCTGCATTTGGCAGATCAGGGCAGAGATCCGGCATGACCGGGCTCACCCCAATTTACCGCCCCACTAATCTTCAGCAACTCAGGACGTGGCCCTTGGATTGCCCTCCCTCCCAGTGAGGAAAGTGCCTGGTCTACACACTGCGTCTCCCCCTAGTGGCACTGTTGAGACTGCAGTTAGTATTGCATATTCAGCCCAATTTTCTGAGTGTTAATTTCTGTGCTGACTTTGTGCTAGATTTAACTGAATAATGAATGCTTACCGTTGAAAACATCATTATTGGGGTGCAACCCACTAGCCTAAGAAACTCTATTGTTTTCTACTATTTCAAGAATAATTTAAATTTATTTCCTTTAAATTAAAACTTCGTAGAGTTGAGGATAGCATTTGATTGATTCAACAGCGACAGTGCAGTAGTGACAGATACAAAGTTCCATCCTGCTTCATATTATAAAAGCTGTGTATTATACTTTTTATATGGTCAATGGGCTATGAAGGTGAAATGTAACTACTAGCTCATGTCTGAAAACAATTATTTTATCTTTGGCCAGAGGGTAGAGTGAATATACAATACTGGCTAGGGCAGACAATCGTACCAGGAATGTTAGCTCAGAGAAAAGAAAGACTTACATTTATATAGCGCCTTTCACGACCACCGGACGGCTCAAAGCGCTTTACAGCCAATGAAGTACTTTTTTTTGGAGTGTAGTCACTGTTGCAATGTGGGAAACGCGGCAGCCAATTTGCGCACAGCAAGCTCCCACAAACAGCAATGTGTTAATGACCAGATAATCTGTTTTTATTATGCTGATTGAGGGATAACTATTGGCCAGGACACCGGGTAATAACTCCCCTGCTCTTCTTCGAAATAGTGAGAGCAGACGGGGCCTCGGTTTAACGTCTCATCCGAAAGACGGCACCTCCGACAGTGCAGCACTCCCTCAGCACTGCACTGGAGTGTCAGCCTAGCTTTATGTGCTCAAAGTCCCTGGAGTGGGACTTGAACCCACAACCTTTCTGACTCAGAGGGGAATAATTATACTAACTGTATCAAATCAAGATTGCTGTCTATAATGGTTTGACCCTCCAGAAAGGAAGGCAATTGTCTCAAAACTAACAGCTGTGACATGAAAGGCTTTGCTTCCGGCTGACCTGGTAACATCCCCCATCTACTCAGGTGATAGAAATACGTTAGATTATGATTACCAGCCTGTTGAGAAAGAACCAGCAGCTTCTTCCAGGGAGCTGACCTCTACTTCAAAGGAAGTGGGGAGAATGTCTGGGCAGCAGCCCTGGGATGTTTAGTTCACTTAATTCAATGGAATTTCTACATCATGATGGAGAGACAAGATTCCATGGGTGGAGGTGCATACCAACATAAAGATTCTGAACAGAGGCTAAGATTCAAAATAGATTCAGAAAATTGAGTGCGAGTGTAAAATTGCTCCACTGTAAACAGGCTTGAGGGGCTGAATGGCCTACTCTTGTTCCTGTGTGAACTTCTTTCAGGTAATAAACTTGACTGGTAGCTTAACCTGAACTGCACTGTCTGACAGTGCAGTGCTTTTCCACCTATCAAAAACATGTGTGTGTGGTGAGCCATGTTTTTCTTTCTTTGATGATTTATAAATACATTTAACTATGATTCTATGAAATGCTGTGTTCAGTTTTAAGCAGATTGTTTGGTGATACTGTACCACTCTATATTTATAAAAGTAAAACTCTCCTAACGGACTAATACATTTGAAATTATTTGGTTAAATCTGTATATGCTTTTATATTGCTGTTAAAGGTCTCTATTTATTTCTGAAGTGGATAATAACTGTTCTCATCGTTCTCACCTTTGTCTTTTCCTTTGCTTCATCACATAAATGACAAAGGCCAAAGCAGTACATCCAAACAGGATCCCAAATATAGTGGCGAGCATATCACCTACAGATACATAACAGATATATTGATTAGAACTCTTGTTTAAAAGCAGAGCCCCAAATTTCCCTTGGGCCAGTGGACCATGGGAGCTTCGTGTGGGGGAATGGTGGGCTGAAGTTCCGCATCATCTGCTGATCCTACCTCCTGACCCCGAGCAAGCTAGACAGCAGCAAGATACCAGCCTTCAGTTCAGTGGAGCAGAGTAAGTGGGGCTCACAGGGGTGTTCCAGGCTGCGGTGATGGCCTCGGACACTCCAGATGATAACAGCCAGCCACAATGGAATAGGCCCTCTAATAAAGAGGATCGATTGCACAATGTCTCTTCCTTTTTAGCCGGTCTTGCCAGCTTTGAGCCCATGTGGCTTTCAATCGCTGTATTTTGCTCCCTGCCCCCTCCAGCAACGCCAAAGATGCCCAAATACTGGTACAGGCATCCACCTGATTTATGGTATTGGCCTATCCCTGCTCTGACCATGAAAACTCCAGCAGGGCTAGACTCCCAGCTCACTGGTGGTCAGCAATTCCCACTCTGCCGTAGTTATGGTGATAGAGTGGGATATTTGGGACCCACGGTTGGTACCTTCACACACATGGATACATTCACTTTACTTCACAAATAATTCAGTTCTCTTGGTTGCAGCCCCATTGAAGGGGTCTGTTTCAGATTGCCATTGAGCCAGCGGTCAAAGGGAGCTTTCTAAGGATTTGAGTCCCAAGATTGCTTGGCCTTTTGAACGGATTCCTGCCATAGGTTTGGCAGGAGTCATCTGGAATGGCTGCAAATTCGGTCAGGACCTGGATATGCCTTGTGGTAGTGTTTCCTACATTGCTTTATGGGGCAGAACCTGCACTCGACAAGGGACCATAGGATGGGGGACAGGAACTCCTTAGGTCAGGGGTTCCTACTCCTCGCTCCTCAGTCAGGATGCAGTGTGGCATCAGCACAGGTATGTGCCTCGTCATATCTGTTGAAGTAGAGCCCGCCTGGAGATCCAAGAAAAGGTGGGTGACTGAATCCCCAAAGATGGGTTGGTGGGGGGAGGGGGGCAGCGGGGAGTCAAAATTGTTTTTCTACTTTTTAAGGCAACCTCCTTTGTAAGGGGGCTGTGGGACAGTCAGACTGTTTTACTGGGGGGGGGGGGGGGGGGGGGCGTTATTTGGCACACCCCCAGGTCAGCCAACTGCTACTGGTGTTTCCAGTAATGTTGGTGGGATTGCCGCAGATGCACTCCCAAACCACCAAAAACCTGTTCCTTCCTCCTCACCACCTGAACTTCAGCGGGATGGAGTTCCGTGGCAAATATGCTCCCAGTAATTACCTCTGTGGTTTTTCTGGATTCCAGTTTTCAAAAGTTTGAAATTTGCAACTATTCACTCAATATTTGTGTTACTCTATTTTTTAACGCAGCAAATCACAATCCTGACTCTCAACTCAAGCCCCTGTATCTTCAGAAAATGGTAAAATAAGAACAACAACAGGATACCCAGTTAGCAGGTGGAAATGACTGTACAAACTAAAGAAGCCACATGCTGCAGATGTTAACTTGCGGAATAGATTGCTACCTAGGTAATGAAAGGCGATTCATTTGAAGTATTCAAAAGCGAGAGGACACATTCCAGATTCAGCAGGCAGGGAAATATGGAATAACAACAGAAAATGCTGGAAAAACTCAGCAGGCCAGGCAGCATCCGTGGAGAGAGAAAGAGAGTTAACGTTTCAGGTCGATGAGGGAAATATGGGTTTGGCTCTGGAGATTGGCATTCTCAGTCATGCCAACCACGGCACCCATTGCTGGCACCCCAAAGCAGCAACCCCACCCTCATCGTGGATGACTCCATTCACATTCTGGTGCTGAGCAAAACATGGCTCATGGATGGTGATTCTGTCCCCAGACTGAAGTCTCCTTACCTGGCGATACTTTCCATCACTTTCCCCATCCAAACCACCACAGTGGCCTTTCTCCTTGATCTCTAGCACCTTCCTTTCCTTCAAACACTTCATCCTGTTCCATCCTCCCACCCCAAGCCCCATGTCAACTTCTTTACCAAGATGTCCTCCCTTCTCTCTTCCATTAGCCTCTGCATCAAGCATCAGCTCATCCTTCATTCCACACCTAAACACCTCTACCCCCTCTCCCCTATCATTCCATCGTCTTAGCCCCAGCAAGGAAAGTTTTAAACTTATCGGGAAAGGCCTCTTCAGTTTTCAGAAATGGTTGTAGCTGCTGGGGACGGCTGATGCGGGCGCACGACTCTCCTCTGATTAAGACGGCATCAGGGACATTGGCCTTTATGAGGCACTTGCCCGAGTCTGGCGGGGTGCCTCATACGCCTGAAATATCTGGCATTTTAAAATCGGAACCGAGTGAGTATTTCAACCACTCCGTTTTAACAGCCCCCGTGTTTGGTTTCCACTGGGCTCAGGGAGTTAAAATGCTTCCCAATTATTCCAATGTCCTCCTTTCTGCCCTCCCATCCTTCACCATCCATAAATTCCAACTTGTCCGAAACTCTAACTGGCTGCCCATCCCCCAATGTACTAAATTTAAAATCCTCGCCCTTGTCTTGAATTTCCTCCATGTCTTTTCCTCCTCTTCTCTCTCCTCCTCTACATTTCTCTCTCCTCTTTTAAAAACCTTCTCAACCCATCTTGCCCCACACCCTTTGGTCTTTGACTCTGGCTTTTTGTGTGTGTCCTTCTCCCTTTGCCCCACCATTAGTGACAGAGCCTTCAGCGGTCTCTGGCACTCACTCCCTAAACTTCTCCACCTTTCCACTTCTTTCTTTTCTTCTCCATTTCTCTCTCATCCTTTAAACCCATCTTTTAAATCAGGCTCACACAGCCCTCCTAATCTCTTCCTCCATGGTTTGATGTCTATTCCATTTGTGAATTTCTTTGGGATGTTTTTATGTTAAAGGTGCTATATAAATGCAAGCTTTTGTTATTGAGGGAAATTAAAAATGGCTAGTGCATTTCTATTTAGTTATTTGAACGAAAAAGTTTCCATCTTCTTTTGCAACCCCAGTTGACCAGTTTAAGCTTGTCCTTAATACTAATGTTTGTGCAGTCTTTCAAGGTTATTAAGATATTGTATAAAGTTTGGATTCTGTAGTTATTAGTTCATTGAGTAAACATTATCTGTTCTAACAGGAATATGCGACATCTGTTAACATGTAGCTTTTAGTCAAATCAGGACATGATTTTATCAGCAGCACTGAGTTAGAATCACAAGGACTGAAGAAATGTTTTCTATCAAAAAAAACTCTTGAGAATAAAAACACAGAAGTTTAAAATACTTACCTAAAGTGAAATAGCTGCCATCTGCTGAATTGAAAGAGCAAGAAAGAAACAGAAGTTACACATTGTAGAAATAGCATGTTAATATACCACTTAATATACAAAGAAATAGTTATTTGTCAAGTTTTTACCTTTGAAAATAAAATATCTTTTTAACACAACAATTTTAGAAGAAGAAAGGAAATGTCTGGATCATGCCAGCTAACGACAGATATAAATAGCTAAAGCACTTCAGAACCGAGAGTACATTGTGGGTCTAGTAAATGATGCAATCCAGTAATAATCTTAAAGTCCCACCCCTGTCAGCTGTCAGTGAAAAATAAACAGCTTTTTCTGGCCAAGATTTCAATAAGTAATTTAACATTTTTAAAGGTAAATTTTCCAGTTGTTCTATAAAGTTGTCAGATATTAATACCAATGTTTTGAGAATTTCATGTTTAATTATTTGAGATGCGGGCTACTATATATAAAAAAAACTACAACTGACTCCCAGTGGCTCAATGGGTAAATGTATTACATGGTGTGGTACTGAGCTTTATAAACAAAGGTCTCAGATTTTCTCACTGGCCTGTGTTCACTGAGCTATTTGATCCCAGCTGCAGGTGTTGTGGGGGTACTAGAACTGGGAAAACACACAAAAACAAATCACTAGGCTTCCCGTTCCTGGTTGCTGTCCAGCATCGCCTGAAAGAAGTTTATTGCTGATCCTGGATCAGGATAGCATCAGGCTCAGCTTTAACACTTCTTTCAGGGGCCCACTGATACTCAAGCCCAGATTTTCTGATTGAGATCACTCAATTTACAAGCACAAATCAGGTGATCCTGATCGGAGAAGTAGGCGGAGATGTGTTGAGTTGGATCTCTGCTCACTTTGTGTAACACACAATTTCCCATGGGTGGTGGACACTGGCGTAGAAACACCCTCCTTGAACAGGTGGGCACTTGATATAAATATTAATTTGAATGTGGGGACGCCCTGACATTTAGTGATGCAGGACATCCATTCATAATCATGTGCATTAGAAATAGATATCCAGGATTGTTGGGTAATGGTACATATATAGGTCATGAACACAACAAGGTTAAGGTAAATGTATTTCAGCCATTTCGTAACCATTATTCTTCATTTTTCCCCTTTGTTTCTGCTGGCACTTAACATTCACAAAAGTCTTTGTTCCAATGGTTGTAATGCTTATTTTTGCCCTAAGCATCATAAACCGCACCAATGGGTTTCCTAATGGGAATTCCCCAATCTGAGGTGTTTGGAAATAGAAGACCAATGAAAGAATGCTAGATCAGGCTGCACGATAGGTGCGTTGTGTCCACCCACCAGTACCCACACACCTGTATCTGCAGACAGATGAACATACTTCACTTTGGCATAGGATTAGTGTATGCAGAGGCTCCTATTCCCAAAGGAAGCTGGGACAGAAGATCGGATAGCACCACTGTGATATATGAATGCCAAACTGTAATGATGGGTGCTGCACCTCAATTATAGTATGCCAGGCATACCAGGTGGATTAACAGCCAAAATAGTCTGATTCGTCATATCCACCAAGATGCCACTAACCATATGTGTGGATAGTGCCGCAATGACCGTGGGGAACTGCCTTCACAAAGTCTGCATCATCACAGAACCAGGTACGGAGCTGTGCGAGCAGCTCCTAGAACACCTGCAATTACCATACATCATCGGGCTGGAATACCTAGTGACAGTATCAGACAGCTATGACCTGAAACCTGCTTCAAATCTCGCCAGGCATGCTGCAATGCTGACCTATGAGAATGGTGCCATGCGGTGATAAAAAGGGCCAACCTCCTTGCAATCACCTCATGCAGCAACACCTCCACTTCAGCAGGGGGTCAAGTGCTGGGTTGCATTATCATTTGCCTGCAGACCCTAACAACCGTCAATGTGAAACCGTCCCTAACTTGCAGCAATTTCCTTTCAGAACCCTCAATAGCTATGTGGGGTGGTTTGAAGGTCAGGACAGTGCCCTTGATTGGCTTACTGTTGCTGGGAGGGAGGAAAATACAACTCTGGTGCAGCATTTAAGAGGCTGCAGCAAGTTACAGAGCAACATCACTTTTCAGCAAGATGGTAGGAAGAGGAGCAGCCTAGGGGGTTCCAGCAGCTGGAAGGGCCCCCAGATTTTCCAATGCATCCTGAGCAGTGCTGTCAGAGCCACATTAAGATTTCTTGGGGCCCTGGGCACTAAAAACACTCAGGTCACGGTCCTCACCCTTCCTCCCCCCTCCCCTGCTCCCTCTGAACACCTCAGTCTCACCACCTGCAGAACATCCTGGACTCTGACAGCCAGTGAGATTGCTGCAGCATCAAGATACCAGGAAGAGCTTCTAAGGACATTGACAGCTTCCAGAGTGGCAGCTAACAGTGTTGCATTAGATATTTTGAACAAGGCACTTTCACAGGACCTCAATGGGACTATCCAGTCTGTGACGAGTAGCATCTCAGAAACTGTGCCCAGTACCTGTGGGCTGCATTGAGTGGGCACAGATGTTGCTGTCTTGCAGAGAATGGCAATCAACCCACTTTCTTAATACCCTCTTGACGTAATAAAGACTCACTACGCACTTGGTTGAACATAAAGCAAGGCTTTAATCGACTTGTAACAAAGCATGGCGGTCTAGTTAGCAGTCACTAGCTTCCTGTTTCCAGATTGTCTCTGCCCAGGGTGGGCCCACGCCCGAGTATTTATACTCCCCAGACGGCGCCCCAGCTGGCCGCCCAGTAGTACTTCCTGAGTTACTTCTTGTAGAAGTTGCGATTTATGACATTCTTCCTCCCTAAAAGGTTTGGAAGTCCAGTCTTCCTTTAACGGACTAGGCGGACCAGAAATAGCCGTAGTCGTTTAGCTCTCTGCTTGTGACCGGAAGGCACGTCTCCCCGGACCGTGTCCTGGTCCCTGGGTCGCTTGGCCCGTACCGGTAAGTCGGTAGAGTCCGCGACATCTTGATCGTCCTGTGGAGGACTGGGAATATCATGACTCCGGGTGCGGGTCCCCACAGGCGCAGAGCTGGCCTCATCCGGGGTCGTGGCTGGAGATTGTCTGGCGTCCTGGCTTCGGGTGGCCATCCTACGGGGAGCGTCCGGCTCCCTGAGTTGATCCGGTAGCGCTGCCAGCAGATCCCTCGATGTCCCAAGTGGGGCGTCATTTTCATAGGGGTACGGAGTGGGATCCTTCATCATTCGGGCCCGTGTGACCGGTTGGGCAGGGAGCCAGATCTCTGAGCGAGACGGTGGCCTCTCGGCCATCAGGGTACCATACGTGCGCATACGTGGGGTTTACCTCCGTTAACTCCACCTCGTCAACGAGAGGGTCGTTTTTGGCAGACCAGACGAACCTCCGGAGTAGCACAGGGCCTGGAGCTACCAACCATGACGGTAGAGACGTCCCATGTGTAGAGCGACGCCGGAATTTGAAGAGTCGCTCATGAGGCGTGACTTTAGTAGATGTGGAGAGAAGAGACCTGATAGAGTGTAACATGTCAGGGAGCACCGTTTCCCACTGCTGGTCCGGTAGGTTGCGTGACCTCAGCGCCAGATGGACAGCGTTCCAGATGATGACATTGTATCGTTCAACCTGTCCGTTGCCGATTGGGTGATATGGTGTTGTCTTACTTGAGGCGATTCCCCATTGGGAGAGATAACCTTTAAGTTCACTCGACATAAAGGAGGGACCCCTATCCGTGTGGATAAAATTGGCCGTCCCGCAAAGGGAAAAGACCTGATCGAGGCATTTAATTACCATAGAGGTAAGCATATTAGGACAGGGGAAGACGAAGGGAAAGCGTGAATACTCGTCTACCATCGTAAGTAGGTAGGTGTTCCTTGTCGACGAAGGCAATGGCCCTATAAAGTCTGTGCTGAGCCTCTGCACAGGCTGCATTGCATGTATGAGTAAGCCATCTGATGGGCGGAAGAATTGTGGTTTCAATTCTGCACAAATCCTACAGGAGGAGCATGTTTTCCTTACGTCCTCCGTTGAAAATGGTAGATTTTTGGAGCGCACAAAGTGCAACATACGGGTCACGCCAGGATGGCATAAGTCCATATGCAAATCCGCCAGAGTCGACGTTGACATTGAGGAGCAAAATGCCCGTGTGAAGGTATCTGGGGCCACATTCTGTTTGCCGGGTCGGTAACGGATAGTATATCCAAAGGCGGCCAGCTCCATCCTCCAGAGTTGAATTTTATTATTTTTGATTTTCGTACGCCTCCGGTTATCCAACATGAAGGCCACGGTGCGCTGGTCAGTTATAAGCGTAAAATGACGCCGAGCAAGAAAAATGACCCCATTGGCGTACAGCCTCGATGATGGCCGTAGCCTCCTTCTCGACGGGGGGGTAATGGAGCTCGCTACTCTGCAAGGTTCTGGATAGGAATGCCACGGGTCGGCCACCTTAATTCAAGGTAGCCGAGATCGCCACCTCCGATGCATTGCATTTGACCACAAAAGGAAGGTTTTCGTCAATGGAGCGAAGCGTGGCTTTCTCCAGCTGTCGTTTGAGGAGGTTGAAGGCAGAAATAGCCGTAGCTTCCAATGGAAAAGACTTCGCATGGAGCAGGGGCTGTATTTTATCGGAGAAGTGTGGTATCCATTTTGCGGAATAAGCAAACATGCCAAGTGCCCGACGAAGAGAGCCGAGGTTCGTAGGGGGAGGGAGCTCCTGAAGTGGACGAAGTCGCTCTGGGTCCGGTTTAATAACACCGCTGCCCACCCAGTAGCCAAGAATGTTCACCGATGGCACCAACTTCACCGATTTGGATTTGTTTAACGTTAAGTGGCGACGACGGAGAATGTCAAAAAATCTCTGAAGATTGGCGTCGTGCTCCTTTTGATCATGGCCGGCAATAGTGATATTGTCTAAATATGGAAAGGTATCCATCAAGTTCTCTTGCCGGACTAGGCCATCCATGGCCCGTTGGAAGATGGCCACCCCATTGGTAACCCCGAATGGAAGACGGTGAAACTGAAAAAGCCGACCATTGGCCTCAAAGGCCGTATACTTCTTGTCGGAGTCTTTCAGCGGCACCTGATGGTACGAGCTTTTCAAATCGAAGGTCGAAAATACCTTGTATTTGGCACGGTTGTTGACCATGTCATCTATGCGTGGTAGCGGGTAGGCATCCAGATCGGTATATTGATTAATAGTCTGCGAATAATCGATACACAGACGTTTTTTATGTTGTTTTAAGGGATTTTTCACAATGACGGCTTGAGCCCGCCAGGGAGATGAACACGGCTCGATAATACCGTCAACTAAAAGGCGAGAGATTTCTGCCTCGATAAATGCTCGATTGTCTTGGCTAAAGCGCCGCGATTTGGTGGCTATGGGTTTACAGCGGGGGGAAAGATTGGCAAACAGGGAGGGTTCACCGAGTAAGGCCGCCGAGAGCGCACAAAACGGCACCTTAGAAATGGTAAGCTCCGGCCTTGACCCTCCAAACTCAAAAGTGAGCCTCCTGTGCTGCTTCTGGAAGTCCTGTCCCAGAAGCACATCGCTGCATAAGTTTTCGAGCACTCCGAGCCGGGTGGAGAGATACGTGCGGCCATTGAGGATGAGGTTGACAAGACAGAAGCCAGAAGAATTGGTGGTCAGAGTCGTCAGGGCCATTGCAATCTCCCTGTCCGAGGGATAAATGCGCAGTTTTAACCTGCTGACAGCCCGCTTACTAATGAAGCTGTCAGAGCTGCAGGAGTCGATTAGCGCGCTTAGAGTGTGCCCATTTACTGAAACCTTCGTGGCTGCATGGGACAAACTTTGGGGAAAAACAGCTGTGATGGGAGGAGGGGCAATTTTCCCTTCGGCAGCTGTAGCCTTAACAGTGGTTCTTGGGGGAGGAGCAGCTCCATAGATAGCAGCTGTGAAGCTAACAGGAGCTCTCGACCGGTATACTTTAGAGGAGCGGCCTTTCTTGTTAGCAGAGGCCCGTGATTGGCATACCTCGGAAAGGTGTCCTTTCTTGCTGCAATGATTGCAGGTCACATTACGAGCTGGGCAAAATTTTCTGTAATGGCACGCCCCTCCACAAAAGAAACACTTTCTCCCTGATTGCCAGGATGCTGCTAGGGCGGGGTCGTCATCAGCGAAGGCCTCTAGGGTAGGGTTGTCGTCCGTTAGAGTAGAGTCAACATCAGCGGGGGCATCCGCCCGAGTCCTACCGAAAGACTCATTAAAGGTGATAGCCACCGCCCGTGCACGTGGTGGGAGATAAGTGTCTGCATTCTTTTTGGCCAAGTCCAGGGAACACGCCTGGTCATAAGCAGCCCGTAAATTGAGGGTTTTATTTTCCAGCAGGCGCTGACGTATAAAAGGGGACGCAATCCCATTGATAAAGGAATCGCGGATTAGTTCCTCTTGATACTGTTCCGCTGTAACCACTTTAAGGTTACAATCCTTGCTGAGCCTACGAAGTTTCTGGAGGAATTCATCGAGTGATTCCCCAGGCTGCTGCCGAGTTGTGGCCAGCAGGTGTCGAGAAAAGTTTCATTCGGGGACTTGACATATAGCTGCTGTAAAACTTGGACAGCAGTGTTGTAGTCTATACAGTCCTCAATATAATCATACACATGATGGGACACGTAGTTAATAAGCATTCGTAACTTATTAGGGGTATCCGCCCACATTCTTCAAGAAAGTTGCTAAAGGTACGAAACCAATGCTTCCATACCTTCGCTGCCGCAGGTGCATTTGGGTCCAGGTCGAGACGAGCGGGTCGAAGGAGTTTTTCCATGAGGGATCAGTTTCTTGCCCGAGTTCCCTTCTGTGATTCGAGTTGCAGCTCGTTGTTCCGAATCACCCAAAGCGTGGAGACGATGTCAAGTCGATTAAATTGATGTAATAAAGACTCACTACGCACTTGGTTGAACATAAGGCTTTAACCGACTTGTAACAAAGCATGGCGGTCTAGTTAGCAGTCACTAACTTCCTATTTCCAGATTGTCTCTGCCCAAGGTGGGCCCACGCCCGAGTATTTATAGTCCCCGGACGGCGCCCCAGCTGGCCGCCCAGTAGTACTTCCTGAGTTACTTCTTGTCGAAGTTGCGATTTATGACACCTCTACAATGCCTTCACATGGGGATGTTTCAGATATGGGCCTGGTTCCACTTGCTACTGCAAGGGCCAGTCTGTTGGAAGCTGGTCCCTCTGATGCACTGAGTCAAGAGTCACTTCAGGTCTCGGAGGTTCCAGGGGAACCAATTCACCCACCGCTCAACTTTACATCACTCAGCGAGTACTTCGAAGGAGTGGTAGATTAGGAACTAGGATAATCGTTTGCAACTATCTTCAGCCAGAAGAGCCGAGTGCATGATCCAGATCGGCCTCCTCCCGAGGTCACCACCACCACGGAAGTTAGTCTTCAGTCAATTCGATTCACTCCACGTGATATCGAGAAACGGCTGAGCGCACTGGATACAGCAAAAGCTGTGGGCCCCTCCAACATCCCGGCTATCGTGCTGAAGACTTGTGCTCCAGAACTAGCCACGCCTCTAGCCAAGCTGTTCCAGTACAGCTACAACACTGGCATCTATCCGACAATGTGGAAAACTGCCCAGGTATGTCCTGCCCACAAAAAGCAGGACAAATCCAATACGGTCAATTACCACCCCATCAGTCTACTCTCAATCATCAGCAAAGTGACGGAAGGTGTCGTCGACAGTGCTATCAAGCAGCACTTACTCACCAATAACCTGCTCACTGATGCCCAGTTTGGGTTCCGCCAGGACCACTCGGCTCCCGACCTCATTATAGCCTTGGTACAAACATGGACAAAAGAGCTGAATTCCAGAGGTGAGGTGAGAGTGACTGCCCTTGACATCAAGGCAGCATTTGACCGAGTATGGCATCAAGGAGCCCTAGTAAAACTGAAGTCAATGGGAATCGGGGGGAAAACTCTTTACTGGCTGGAGTCATACCTAGCACAAAGGAAGATGGTTGTAGTGGTTGGAGGTCAATCATCACAGCCCCAGCACATCGCTGCAGGAGTTTCTCAGGGCAGTGTCCTAGGCCCAACCATCTTCAGCTGCTTCATCAATGACCTTCCCTCCATCATAAGTCAGAAATGAGGCTGCAGATGTCTGCAACCACCTGCCGTGTCAATCTGAGCCTGCGGAAGCACTGCTCTTCAGATGGTTCACAGTGTTCAGTGCCATTTGCAACTCCTCAGATAATGAAGCAGTGCATGCCCGCATGCAGCAAGACCTGGACAACATTCAGGCTTGGGCTGATACATGGCACACAAGTGCCAGGCAATGACTATCTCCAACAAGCGAGCGTCTAACCACCACCCCTTGACATTCAATGGCATTACCATCACCGAATCCCCCACCATCAATATCCTGGGGGGTCACCATTGACCAGAAACTTAACTGGAACAGCCACATAAAAACTGTGGCAACAAGAGCAGGTCAGAGGCTGGGTATTCTGTGGTGAGTGTCTCACCTCCTGACTCCTCAAAGCCTTTCCACCATCTACAAGGCACAAGTCAGGAGTGTGATGGAATACTCTCCACTTGCCTGGATGAGTGCAGCTCCAACAACATTCAAGAAGCTCTACACCATCCAAGACAAAGCAGCCCGCCTGATTGGCACCCCATCCACCACCTTAAACATTCACTCCCTCCACCACCGGCGTACCGTGGCTGCAGTGTGTACCATCTACAAGATGCACTGTAGCAACTCGCCAAGGCGACCTCTACCACCTAGAAGGACAAGGGCAGCAGGTGCATGGCAACACCACCACCTCCAAGTTCCCCTCCAAGTCACACACCATCCTGACTTAGAAGTATATTGCCGTTCCTTCATCGTCGCTGGGTCAAAATCCTGTAACTCCCTCCCTAACAGCACTGTGGGAGTACCTTCACCTCACAGACTGCAGCGGTTCAAGAATGCGGCTCACCACCACCTTCTCAAGGGCAATTAGGGATGGGCAATAAATGCTGGCCTTGCCAGCGACGCCCACATCCCAGGAACTAATAAAAAAACGTAAGCTAGCACAAAGGTTAGTCACAATGTCAAGAAGTAGTTGTAGAAAGGAAGAATGGATTTAGTTGGCACATCCTGACAAATGTTGTTGTTTAAAGTAAAGATAGCTGATCCCCTGGAGTTAGGAGTTCATTTCTCTGTCTGTTTTACATTTGTCTTTGTCTATATCCTTTAAATTTCACCTCTATGCAATGTACTGCTCCCACCACCCGCATGTGAAAATATGCACCTGAAGCTGTGCATAATTATGATAATGAACCGGCCACAGAAAGTAACATATGTCAGTTGGAGTCAGTGTAACACTCGTTTCAAACTATTCGCGTGTAAAGCGTACCCATGGTGCAGTATCTAGGCTTCACTATCCAAACTCAGATGTGACAGATGACCACCTGGGTGAGGACCTGCAAGATCGTCAATATCTGTGTAAATGTACTTCAGTGAGAATTGACAAATCCAGAAGAGATAGGGGTAAGGGGCAAAACTGTAGATAAAAAATGTTATGAATCCTTCTGTTCTGTAGACTATGACAAACCAATTTACCTAATCTGAAGGAGGTGAATGGCTACAGGAAAACCTCTGGGAAATTTCTAACTGTAATTAAGAAGCATTTCAGGGCAGCATTCTGTCAATCTAACATTATTCGATTGCGTTCCACAGACACAGATCACAGATGTTCATTGTTTTATCTCCGGTCTCCTACCACAGTGCACTACTGAGTAATTGAAACTGAATCACATCTCATGACCTGACATCTAGTATCCAATCAGAAACTACAGCATGTCTGACTCTCAAAGTTCCAGTTTGAAAGGGTTGTAAACCTGCACCTAGCACGATAACAGCTAACGCAATAAAACTATTTACAGAAGCTATAATAATTCAATAAAGCTGACATCAACACTGCAAAACCCACCAAACAAAACATCTCTGCCCCATTACATCGCACAGACCAATAGAAGCATCACTGTATTCAGCTTACCAAAAGCATTATTTGCATGTCGCTCTAACAGTGATGTATACTACCTAAATTAACCCAGTACTACTGTTAAAACAGTAACATTTTCTGAGGATCTATTTATATTATTGATAATGTTGTCCTAGGTACATTTTAGACACTGCCTGGAGTTGTACTAAGCCACGCTGACCAGGTGATTCCAGCTTCAATCCCTGGCCTGTGCTGAGTTTGCTGATCTGTTTGGGATGCTACACTTGCCCTTAGTAGGTTAGGGAGGGAGAAAATCAGTCGAGCATTATATAACATTAAATTCCATCAGTAAGATGTAGCTGCCTTATAAAAGGCAACCTTCCAGTGCTGATCCTGCTAGAGTTAAAGAAATAGTTAAAGAAAAAATTACCTAATCTCCAAAGTTTACGAGTCCAGGTTGCTCTCCCTTTCTTCCACCCCACTCACAATGGTGAGGCCTACTTGTGCCTTTTGGAGACCAGTAAGCCTCATCTCACCTGTACTAGCCTCCAGTGCTACACCAGGTCCCTTACAGGCCGAGGAAGTGGGAAGTCCCAGTGTAGAGAGTCCCTGCCAACAGCCTCACCCCCTCCGTGTCAGTGCCCTCATAAGGAACGAGCTTTTCCCAACTAAGGTCAGGACCTGGTGCATCTGGGTCCCGATCTTTATCCAAGTCACTGTGCCAAACTCCCACTGGACTACCGCAAACGTCCAGTGGAACAGCCAAGGGAATTTGGCCCCATATACTTTTTCCACACCTTTTTTTCTGCCAGTAAGACAATCCTGGAAAGCGCAGTTCAACTATAATTAATATTGTGCGTCAGATTCCCTAATGTGCTTCAAGATAAAAATCCTCTTACCTGTGTTATTACTGTATGTACCTGATTCACCAGATTCTGAGCCTGTTAAAACATGAAACAGAATATTGAGTGTTGGGGAATGCACTGAGTGAGACAGGAGCCTTGAAAACTGATATCAGTTTGAATGTTAAAAGCATTTCACCCAATAATTGCAATATCCTTGTGCAGAAGATAATGACAAAATGGGCTGGATTTTCTACTCCAGTCTGAATCCCACGGATCACGGGCAGAACCTTCCCATCTCATGGATCGCTGACACTGACCCATCATCCCAGATCAGCGCTATATACATAATTGAGGCGGATTGCTGGCAGCATTCCAAGCTGTGCATGGTTGCCCATCTTGCAGGGGTGAGGAAAATGTCTGCAGCTGGCCGTGGCCACCTGCTGCAGACTCATGTGACTGGCAGACTCCAGGGCTGCAGAAAAACATTCATTTAAAAAATGTTTTACAAACATATTGTGCCTTGCCTAGGGCAGTTGATTGCTTCTCCGCCATTTTAGCAATGCTGGATGCCATGAATGCAACACCATTTGAGTGCGCCCACCCAAATATGGGTGGAAATATTCTACATTGGCCAAAATCACAGAAGTGGCAGGAGATGCTGGAGACCCAGCAGATGGCTCCCTGGCCCATTTCCCGCTACTGACTGCCCCACCTCCACCTCTATGGAACATCTTGCTCAACCAGTCACCCTCGCTCACCGACCTATTTCTCTGCAATTGACTGGCTTCGACTTGATGAATAGGCCTCAGAGCGAAGAGCGAAACGGCTGCAGCAAACTTGTAACAGCTTTCACATCATAAAAACATTCATCCTCCTGTGTTTATCTTGAGGCAAAGTCCAAGCTAAGTTTTACTGCCACAATTAACTTATATGACATCCACTCGCTTCAGCTTTGGTGCAGCAAACAACCTAATAAATGTCATAGCCTTCATATAAAAGAAGGCTTGTTCTGGCCTTGCTCTTTCATCAATCCATTGGCCTTGTACCTGAGTGTCTCTGGGTAAACACTTTACTTATAAAATACAGAAATTACTTCAGCACACAAATGGCTGCCATCTCCGTGCCGGATTTATATTTTGACAGAATTCGCTACAACTCCATTAGACGATCTATTTTGGTAAATCTTAAGATTAGATCACACGACCGAATATAATCTTAAAATCTGTTTTTGGTTCCACTTTCATCGCTGACTCAGAAGGTCATGGGTTCCAGTTTCTTGTTGCTGTGGTTCAGGTGGGCTGCATAAGACACTATTCGAATAAGAGCAGAGCATTCTCCCAGCGTCCTGGTTAATATTCCTCCCTCAGCCAACTCCACAAAAACAGATTAACTGGTCACTCATCCAACTGCTGTGCACAAATTGGCTGCTGTATTTCCCTACATAACAACAGTCAACACTTCAAAATAATTCGTTGTATGTGAAGCACTTTGGGATGTTTCTGAGACATGTGATAAGGGGCTTTAAAAATGTAAGCTGCTTCTTTTCAATTTGGCTATATATCTGTAATATATAATATGCTCAGGGGCACAACCACATTTAAAGAATTGGGGCAGAGAAATTGGGGCAACTTTGTGATTTTGAAGAAGGGGAAGAGGAAGACATAACTCACGCCATAACAAATTTGTGTGAGATACGTTGCCCTCACTCCCCTCCCCTCCCCCATTCCCCTCCCCTCCCCCATTCCCCTCCCCTCCCCCATTCCCCTCCCCCTAAAGTATTTACAGCTATGTGTGCATGCTTAATTCATCCTAGAGGTGAAAATATATCAATAACTATATTTTTAACAATTCTAACATTTTATACAAATAAACTGTATATCATTTGTATGCCAAAAATCAAAACAATTTTTTTATTGTTCAAATGCAGCAAATGTACTGCAACCATACACATCTCATGCAGTCTCCTTCTCCCTTACTGCTAACATGCACTCGCTCACTAATTACATTTTTATTGTGTTTTCAGTGATTTATTCTCATTGATCCAACTTAAAAACTGGAAGCCTGGGCAGCTGAATAAAGTCCTGCTCTCCATTATAATTTGTTCATGCACCATTTTTCTCAATAAGTTTATGGGAGAGCAGGGGACATACCAATTGACATTGGGATTGTAATTGGCTGAAACTGGTTTTAAAGTTTCTCAGCGAATCAAAAGGGAATTTTTAAAGTTTGACCTCAGGCCATCTTGAAGTTAACAAACTTGATGTGATATTTTGGGCACCAGAAACAGAAGCAACACAGCAGAACAAAAAAAAAAACTGGTTGGTAGCCAGCTTAAAGATGCTATCAAAATTAGTTATTTCATCAGTGGTGCTTGGAGCTTTAAAAAGAATGCTTAGAATGATATAAAATTGCAATGCATTTTTCTTACAGGTTATATTCACATATTAAAAAAAAGTCCCAGAAAAATCTCAGAAAAGCACAGTTCAACTATAACTATTTCTGCGTCAGACTGGTCATAAATCTAGAAATTATCGTACCTGATTTGGCATCTCCACCTGATTTGGCATCTCCACCTGGTTCAGTAGCATCCTGAGGAACTGTGGGCACAAAAGTCACTAAGTTATTTGAAGAGCTAGATGGCGCTCTCAACTTTTGCACTTGACTACTGATATCAGATTGAATATTCAGCACATTTAATCTGTAAAACATTCACAATGTCATTAAGCAGCCATTATATAAGCAAAGGTTCCAGTTGGAGCCCCATCACTGTCACTTATCTGCTCACTTTTCGACTGGTTTATTAGCTGGATCTTGATGGACTAGGATCAGCCAGTCAAAATAACTGAGGCAACAGCTACGAGGTTATAAAATTTGCATTTTAACTTTCCATGACCCCATGTATTTGCCTTAAGTCTAATAAGGGTAAACTTTTCCATCACATTTGACTCTTTGTTCCATGTAGATATAAGAAAATATAACACAAAAAAGGCCATTTGCCCCATCGAGCCGGTTCCCCTTCCACAGACCATGCAAAATACACTCTACTGTGGACAAGGGAAGATTCTCTGCTCCATTCCTGCCAGTTTGGTGGGAGATAAACTGGGAGAGCTGTTCTGCTTAACACCACCACCAATGGGATTTCCTGCCCGAAGTGATGGTGTACATGAATACACCCATCCAAATATGGGTGGGAATATTTAAATTAGTCAGCAATAATAGATTGACATCATGTCTCATTTCTTGTCATTATCACCATAGCACTGGTCACTCACCAACTTATTTTTATTGTATTTTTCCTACCTGGAACTTTATTCTCACTTATCGCCTCTTCAGAACTGAAATCCTGAACAGAATGTCACTAGTGACCAGCGTTGCTAAATCTAATGAACCACTTTAACGATTAAGTCCCCTCTAGGGGTGGAATCAATTCATGCCATGCCCAGTGAAATGTAACTTTTTTTTAAAGAAAAGAGCCCCTCTGGCAATCCTGCCAGCTCCGCTCCGCTGCTGCGGGGGCCCGAAGCCTGTCATAGCCATTTTGCAACCTCATTTGAGGCAGGTTTCCTGGGGCAGGCAGGAATCCTGCTGGGAGCCCACCTGAAACATGTTAATTAGGCTGACCCCAAGATTCTCGCTGGTGTAAAGCCCACCATGACAACTTTACATCGGGCATCACCAAAGCAGAAAATCCCAGTCGCAGTCCCAATATTTGAGCTTCTTGTGGTTTGTCAGACTTTTTAAGTCATGGTGCACAATCTGATACCATGTAGCATCATAAAGTCAAAAAATACTACAGTACTTTACCACTTTGTTCCTTTACCATCCTTATTTAAATTAGTCCTTGATGTGGATCCATGCACATCCTTACCTAGCATTGCCCCTGCCCTGACTGCACCACCATTGAGCTACTTACACTTGTAGATCAGTGTTTTGCAAAGCTGCCCTAAAATCAGGCTGGAAATACAAAAGGTAAAGGGGGCGATTTTAACCCTACCGACCCAATGGAAATTTGGAAGTTAAAACAGCCCACTTTACCTACTCACCGGAAAGCTACCCTGATCCCACCAACCGTGACTTTTACTCAGGCTTCTGGCTAAGCCAAAAACCTGCAGGGTCCTTCTTCGAATATGCAGATCCGGGGTTCAATGATGTCATCAGGCCCCCAACTGCAATTTTAACTTGGGCCTGAGTGGGGAAATTGGCACAGCTTTCCCGCCAGGTGAAGGCCAGTCAGAAGCTGCCGGGAAAAAGAAGAGGCCACAAAAGGTACGACTTACGCTTGTGTTGTTGGTCCAGGTGGAGTAACTTGCCGGCAGGGAGTCGGCCGGTGGCATGTTAACGAGGCCTGCCGGTTAAAATTGTTGTAGCCTCATTCACAATGGGCGGGTGGGAAATTGACGCGCCAGTGCGCTTTTCTGCCGGAAACCCACAGTGAGTTAAAGTCTACCCCAAAGTGTTTTCCCCCCTCCGCTTAAAAAATAATTTTGGAAGTGACTGCACTTGATCCTGTTATGCTGTCAGTGAATCACCAAGTATAGAACCACTGCATGTTGCCAGTCTATGCATAACGTATTGGCACAGCAGCACATGCATCATCAGATTTTAGACTGTTGGCTAAAAGTTCAATAAAATCTATTTTTTTTGAGGAGGTTGATTTGATTTTGAATTCCTGGAAAACAATTCTACAATGCCATTAACTAATTTGCTGCAAGTCTTTTATGTGATATTCCAAATTCCTGTTGTAATACTTGGAACACACTAGGCTCAGAAAGGAACAAACCATTTTGCTTCAGGGGCTATAAATACATTGCAAAATATATTAAATAAATGGTGTCAATAATCTAGCTGCAAATTTCAAAATAAATGGCGGAAATATAATTTAAACATTTTCAAGAGAAGGATATATTTTATGTACTAAAAAAAAAATCTTGCTTTTATAATTGACATTTTCAAAATTCTTCGAAGTAAATCAAACACATTACGGAAAATCTATTATTTACTTTCTGCCATAAGATCCATCTATCACTTTAAAAAAGGAATTGTTTTCTTCAACAGAAAGTAGATGTAAAGATCCATATCAGTGAGTGGCGCATTTTCAATAACTTATTATAAACCACAGTATAAAGCGGTAACAGCATGTCATGCTGAAACTTGTGTAATTATATAGGCGCTATATAAAGAGGGCATGCAATAGACGACACTGAGATGTTAAAAATAACACCTGTTATGTGAGTGACAAATGTGACAGCTGGAAGAGGGGCCAGAACAGCTCAAGGAGACTCAGCTTCCCATTTATCTCCCACTCTCCCTTTGCTCGGCACCTCCTCCTGATCAAGGACCAAATCCTGTACAGAATTGTGACCAAGGAGCTCCCCTCCTGCCATTCTGCAGATTAGAACTTGCGTAGTTGCAACTGGGCTCCTTTATGCATTTCGAACCCGACACACTATATAGTCAACACCGCAGTTGGCCCAATATGCTTCAGCAGTTGGGTACTATACACACTACTGCTACAGGTTAAGGCAGGTTTATGTTAATGGAGGTGAAATTTACTTGTACTTATTAGTGAGGCCTGCTGCAGCAAAACTCCACCCCCAATCTGACTCAACTCCTCAGCAGAGGCCAGGGAGCCTGCCTCCAATGTGCTAATGACCCCCAAGGCCAGAATATAGTGGCAGAGGATGTCTGTTCGGCCACGGGGTCTCACTGCATTTACCTTGACGTGAGGCAGGTAAAGGCACACTCTGGTTCATAGGAGACGCCAGGTCCATTTACGCGAGTTGTCCTTGATACGGAAGTCAAGTAGAGTATCTAGTGTAAAAATCAAACGCGTACAGCCCAATTTTAACTCCCCACGCCCGCGGGAACGAAGTGTTAAAATGGTGGCAGCGCGCAAATCACCGGGCCCGTGCCGACCTGGCGCCACCTGCCATTTTAGCAGGTGTGTTTTGGCCAGCTAGCAAGGCCCTCTCCCCAAGCACCGAGGGCCTCATTGTGTTTCAAACGTTTGATGTTAATCGGACCCTGACTGTAATTTAACTTTGCATCGTGAGGTCGACACCTGGTGCCAGACTCGCTAGGGAAGCTCGGTGCCACGGAAGGCCAAGAAAGGCAAGTATAATTCTGTTTTATGACTTCAGACAGCAGAATATGGAGGGAAAATACTGGAGTGCAATAAAGTAAAGCAAACAGAAGTTTCCTGTAAAAGCAGGAGCTTTCACAAGATGAAAAAAGGTCCCACTGAAACACGCCAAGTGCCGTGCGAGTAGATAATTATCAGTGATAGTAAATCCATGGAGGGTCACCTTCTCCTTTCATAATTAGGAGCCTAACCCGAGAATTGTGAAATATTTACATTTTCTGATCCTTTTTCGTACGTAAGCACAACTTAAGATGGGATACAGAGTACAGTTTACTCAGTCTGTTGCCACAGTATATAAATCATGCAACACACCCAGTTATTTCAAGGTAAAGGTCAGCTTCCTTGTAAGCATTATAAAAATTATAGATTCTGAGTCACAGGTTTGTAAAAGGATAAGAATCATGGGTCATTTTCTCATTCACGCCTTAAACTGTACTTGTATCTAAATGGTTTAGGAAAGGGGGCGTGGAAATGATATAATGCCTTAATATGGGAACGAAAATAAAATGAATCATTTATCATTCAATTTCCCTTTATTACTATTATAAATATCGATGACTTTATCATTTTTAGCTACTGACCCATTAAGGGCCATAAGATGTGTTATTACTGATAACTGGCAGTAGTACTAATTGGTTATAACATGCTAAATGGTGATAAATGGCCAGTAACTGAAACCTAAGCTCACTGAGCCTACTGAGTAAAGGCACTGTTCAGTATAGCACTAAAGGATTGCCGCCCATCTCGACGACCACCCACGACTCCTACCCCAAGTTAAAATCGTACAGGCCACAGGTGCGAAGTTCAGTTCCTGGTCCGTGCTGAGCCAGCTGTTCTTGACCACAGCAGTAACTGAGGTGTTGTTACAGTTGGCTTCATCAACCCTGAGCTAAGGAAGGGAAAATTCAGGCAGGTTTTTCCATTTGTAATTGCTACTCGGTGACCCTCGTTAGCAAGGGAATGTGTGGACATTGTGTGAAAACAGGATCTGCCATGGCTGTTGATGTTATATAGCCTGTTGGTGCCTGCTGTTAGGCTCGTACATGAAGATTGGGCATTTGGACAACTGCAATTCAAAGAGCCGGCCCAAGCATGACGGGCCAAATGGCCTCCTTCTGTGCTGTAATTTTCTATGATTCTATGAAATGGGAGATGGAAACTGACAGCATTAACGGAACTGCACCCCAGCAAGAGTCAGGAGCGGAGGGATGAAAATTTAATTTTAAAAATGGCAAATAAATGCCAGCGACACCCACATCCCATGAATGAATAAACAAAGATTTCTGTATTTGAATGAAGGTATAACAAATATTGCATGGTATTCCTTATCTTTCCCAATCTGTGATAAATTGTAACATTTCTTTTGACTGAAACAACAAGTGTTCATCATTTCCTCAACTATTGAAATTTGAGGCAACATCTAAATGGGTTGATGATTTTACTACACAATTAGCACATTCAGAAACTCTCCCCCCACCCCCCCCATGAGTCAGAGATAACTGTAGATTGGTAGCTGGGAGTAAATCGTTCCTGATCCCTAGTGACTAATTTCCGCATCAGATTGCTTTTCCTCCCAGAAACCGGGGAGTGAGACTCATCTGAGCTGTAAATGATCAGAGCTGAAACTCAAACAGAAGGGGTGAAGCACTAAAATACGTAATCGTTAGTTAGTTATTTATTTACCCATTCTCCGTGATGATGCCGACGCTGAAAAAGAAGCTAACACAGCCCTTCCGTTGAGTGGCTGGACATGTCTAAAGTTAGAATCCAACGTGCGATCGCCTGTCTTTAAACTGGTCTCCAATTTGTCCAGCTGAAGAAAGGACAGGGTAGAGCTTCAGTAACCATTCTCAGATAATTAGAGCTTCAATAAGAATTCTCAGATAAATTAACAGAAAATTAATTTGTAATGTATGTGTAGAAACAATAAATTATTATAATGATCACTATAATGGATTCTTTCTTAGACTTCATGTTCAACGAATCAACATTGGTTCTTAAAGGAGCCATGTTTGTAAAGGCAAGTGTGTGACTACTTTATTAGATCATGGATTCCATGGGGGTAATTTTAACCCTAAAAATGGGTGGGTCGGGGTCGGGGTCGGGTGATGTCGCTCCCAGGAGTTGGGTTGACCATTTAAATATTTTAATGAGGCTGGGAGTCTCACATTTAACCTGTCATACAGGTTTAGCCCTGGCCAGCCTGGTTTCCCAGGCCTTGGGAAACTTGGCAGCTCAAGAGAGCACTTCCTCCCGGCCCACCAAGCTACCTTGTTCCCTGCCATCAGACCTGCCACCCCTGCCATCGGAGCCCCCATCCAATGACACCCCGGGATCGAGGACTGGATGTCCCCCCAGGAACGAGGATCCGACCCCTGGGATCCGACACCCCCACTGGGATCGGGGATCAGACCCCTCCGGGATCCGACCCCCTCCCCGGATCGGGAATCGGACCCCCCTAAGATCCGGGACAACCCCCCCCCCCCCGTGCTCCCACTAACGCAGCAGCAGGTTCCTTACCTGCTCCTGGGCTGCGGCCTCCTCCACAGCGTTCCCCGCCCGACAGGGTGCCAAGCCTCTCGATCAGGCTGGCTTCCGGGAGGGGAACCTGTTGGGGAAAAAAAAAGACTCGCGCTGTGGAGTTAAAACTCCACAGCATGCGTGGAAACCCGGATTTCCAAAACTCCGCTTACACAACCTGACCCTGCCCATGTGTTTATAAACTTTCAAGACTGATTATTGCTGACCCTTACACACACAGCAGCGGAATGGCTCCTCTAAACATTTGCCCACTGCCGATGTGTCTAATTATCATTATAAGTTTTTTGGCAAATCCACTTCTGGGTCATGGGTTTGAATCCAACCCAGACTGTTGGGATGAAAATCTCCCTTTGTCAGATGAGAGAGTCTTCACTGAAAAGTGCTTCATCAATCTGGCTGCAGTTCCGAGTGATGATTGGCCCACAGCACAAAACTGCCCACAGTTTACCACTAACTGGTGCCATGTGGGCACTCTCACTCATAGGGGTGGCTGCCATGAAATGCATAAAAAAAACCCCTGAAGTCTGCTAAATTTACTCTGTAGTTGCATTTGATTAATTCGGTCTACATTACGATTAGATTATTACAGTATTAAATTAAAATTAATTATTATTGTTGCTAAGCTACGTTTAAAATAATACAGTACAGGATATAACGATAATAAGGAACAAGAAAGCAGGTACTACATAAGAAATATGGCCCCTGTTATTACTCTTCTTGATTTGTAACCACACCACTGATTTTTTTTTTTAGCACGAGGCAGAAGCCCATGGCAGATCTCTGGGCTGCTGAAGGTACGACTTGTACACATCTTCTCATTCATTATTGCCTGAGTATAAAAGGCTCTGACTGATGACTCTCGGTGCTTTTGCAGTTTCACTATTCGAAATCTAACTCCCAATTGCCTAATAGCTGTATACATACCTGTGCTTGGGAAATTTGGATGGTATCATTGAAGACAGTCCAGGTAACAGTCTGAAAGCAGGGTGGAGTTGTCAGAGATCCACTATATCGGAAAAAGCGGTACAGCTGACTGGGTAACAATGTGTTTATATCAAAACCAGGAATGTGTACCTTACCACCTAAAATGGAATCAAAGCAACACAGTGGGTTCTGTGTAGAGAGCATCTCGAGAAAGATTTAAATATCAGAAACTGTCTGTACAATCCGAGGGCAAATCAAAGATAGGCATTTATTTTAATACACAGTAATTTTGTCTTCATAAGTAATTTTAGATGATTATTAACCTTCCACCTAAATCTATCCATGTTAGAAGTGTTTTTAAGTTATTCACATCAAATGAACTTTAATAAATTTGAAAAAAAATCTAAAACACAGTTACTTAAAAAAAAAAATTGATTTATTGGGTGAAATAAACTTGTAATAGGACTACAAAATGCAATCTGGTGAGCTACACTACATCAGTCAGGTCTGTTAACATCTTTCATCCAAAATGCACACCTTTATGTACAGTTCATCCCTGCCAGGTTATGGAAAGATTTATAAGCAGGTGTGGCAAGTGCTGAATGGAATCTCCTGAGATTTAAACACGGCTGTATCCTGAGAACTCCGATACTCGGGCTTCAGGCCAAACTGTTGGGCGTGAGTCAGATTGCTTAGGGGAGGAGGGGAGACAGAGTGGTCAAGAACAAAAAGGATAAGAGATTCAAAGAGGAAGAAAAGGAACGCAAGACAGAGACTATCTAAAGTGCAGGAGTTAAAGGAGAAGAGACATGGCAGGCAGAACATAGAGGGGGAACTTGCTTTCTCCACAAGGAGAGAAAATCAGAGGCCAGTCACCTGAATCCACTCTCAATACCTCCTCAGAGCTGGCTAAACACTAGAATGGGCAAAGTGCCAGGAAAAAATTCCAGCCAGGCCTCTTGGTGGGGGAAGCTGCACCACAGGAAGACTCATGGTTAGAATTTTTTTTGATAAAATGATAAGATACATTGCAATGAATAGCCATTGAGAATTAAAAATATATACAGACAGCATTGACAATGCTCTATATTACAGCAGAACTAACAGCGAACAACACTTGTTAATTTAGACTACAGGCATATTTAGCTGGGAGGAATGTGCCTCACCTCGGTTTAAAGCCCTTACATCGGCTGCAACTCACTTAGTTTGTCAGGAACTAACAAAGCAAACAAAAAGTACCTGAACAAGAAAAAAACCTCAGATGGTCGTTATGGAAATTCAATGCCCCTATCTCATGGCTATTTGTGTCCAGGATAACATGTTATCTGTCACGTTATCACTGCTGCTGCATTTAGCATCAGCATTCCTAACTACCCTGCACTCAATAACAAACTGCTTTTGGCACACAGGCAGTGGAGCGTGAGTGACACGATCAGAAAATGTATGTTTGACTCAGCAATTGTATCCAGTGTGTACACAAAAGAAGTAGCAAATTTATTTCCAGCCCTCCCCCCCCACCGCCAATCTGTTCCCTCTGTCAGACATACTGTCCATTTCGAACCGGTTAGCCCCGCTTAACTCTAAACACCTACAGCACAAGGGGCACCAGCTCCTTCAACCAATTCGGAAGTTGTGCTTTTGCGGGCAGGATTTCTCACTCTCATTATCTGACCGCTTTAGAGCAGACAGACAGTTTTTTAAGTTCTAAAATGTAAACTGCGCATCATTTTACGCTCTTGCTCATTTTCGGGCTTGGAAAAAGACGGCTATCCTAATAATCCCATCAGGAAGGAAATCCTGGCGCCACTCACACAGAACGGCTCGCTGACAGTTTGTGGGAATCAGCAGCCATTGCATCAAAGCAGGTAGAAGTAGCTGGCTCCAGAAAGACAGTGCAGGTATCGCCAAATAGTTTGCAATTTCAACATAATGGCCCTGAATTTCCATGGGGGTTCTCCTGATCTCTAGGCGTAACTTTGGTGAGAGACCAGCAGAAACTCCAGAGAAAGAGTGGGAACGGCTGAAAAATAAGTTATAATAGGAATTCAGGACCAATAGCCTTAAATTGGAAATGAATGGAAATTTTTTGATGCAGTTTAATAGCATTTATTATGAAAAATATATGCATGTACTGGGCTATTCAGAGCTATGATGGAATAAATAAGAACTCTTAATAGATTTAAAAATTATCACTTTCAATTAAACTTCTATTTTTCTTAGTTGGATGTTTAATAAAGCAACAGAATGAAGAGACAGGGAAGACTCCCAGTAGAGAACAGACATGAACGCGTCCCATTGGAGAACTCAACGCAGCAGGTAGAAAAATAGGTGTTGATTTTGCGTGGCAGACATGGAGCCCTGGGGGAGGAGAAATTCGGTACAGCCCCGTTTGGGGCGCTAAAACTTTGAAAGTTGAAAAATTAGCGCCAGGCGCTAATCATTCTCGCCTCCTGCGAAATTCAGTTTTAGCGCTCCAAGAGGGAAGTGGAGCGCTAAATCAAGCGCTAACCACTTCTCTTTGGGCGCTGAAGTCCGAGAGCGGAGGGGGGGGGGGGGGGGGGGCGGTAGCGACAGAGCGCTGAACAATTTCGAGCGTATTGTAAACGGCACTCTTTCATCACAAAGGTTGCTCCCCTCACTTAAAGGGAAGGGCCAATAATGTTGCACAAGCTAGTTGTCGTCAGTTCTGTTTTTGCAAGGCGACCTGGGCGACTGCCATTACAGCCCCAAACACTCTCACAAAGTGGAGGGCTTGGACATCTTGCACCAATGAAACATTACAAACTTTGTGCAGGCACCAGACTGGTGCAAATAATAAAGGTTGCGCTAGCTGAAAAGCATTCCCTTTAATTACCGCTCCCGAAGCGGCCAGCCGAGTTCACAACGCCTCCTCTAGCTGGCGTTGTCGGTGCGAGGCGATAACATAGGGGGTGCGAGTGAATTTTCCATCTGGGGCGATAACGGGGCGCTGCGCACTTTATGACGTCACGTTCTGCGAGGCGCTAGAGCCCCAGGCGGTAAACCGGCACTGAAGTTCGCGGGCCTTGCTGCATTCGCCGTGCCCGGGCGCTAACCCCTTAGTGTCTGGGCGCTAACCCCTTAGTGCCCCGTTAGCACCCCCCGCCAGGTGCTATTAACAAGGAGGCTGTGATAGAACTGTCATTCCTTCAGCTGCTGGTCACTGTCTCAGCATATTCCAATATTGAGGTTGTTGAAATCTTATGTTATGGTAGCCTCAATATGATTCCCCAGCATGGTAAATCTCGACAAACTAGACTGCTGAAGATCCAAGGGGACAGATTTTATATGCAGCCGTCCAGTGAGGCAGTAGCAGTCTGAAAATGGTATTGGGTCACTCACTGCCAGATTTACACCCGTGTTCCAGCCACTGCTGTCTTCATAGGGGCTTTTAGATGGGTGGTGGGAGCACACACCTATTATTCTGGAAATCAGGGTCCTATGTACATCATAGAACCCTGATTATAATATTATAGAATCATAGAATCATAAAAATTTACAGAACAGAAGGAGGCCATTCGGCCCATCTTGTCTGTGCCAACCGAAAAAGAGCTATCCAGCCTAATCCCACTTTCCAGCTCTTGGTCCCTAGCCCTGTAGGTTACAGCACTTCAAGTGCATATCCAAGAACCTTTTAAATGCGTTCAGGGTTTCTGCCTCTACCACCCTTTCAGGCAGTGAGTTCCAGGCCCCCACCACCCTCTGGGTGAAAAAAGGTTCTCCTCAAATCCCCTCTAATCCTTCTACCAATTACTTTAAATCTATGCCCCCTGCTTATTGACCTCTCTGCTAAGGGAGATAGGTCCTTCCAATCCACTCTATCTCGGCCCCTCATAATTTTATACACCTCAATTAAATCTCCCCTCAGCCTCCTCTGTTCTAAAGAAAACAACCCCAGCCTATCCAATCTTTCCTCACAGTTAAAATTCTCCAGTCCTAGCAACATCCTCGTAAATCTCCTCTGTACCCTCTCTAGTGCAATCACATCTTTCCTGTAATGTGTTGACCAGAACTGTACGCAGTACTCTAGCTGTGGCCTAACTACTGTTTTATACATTTCAAGCAAAACCTCCCTGCTCTTATATTCTATGCCTTGGCTAATAAAACAAAGTATCCCATATGCCTTCTTAACCACCTTATCTACCTGTCCTGTAACCTTCAGGGATCTGTGGACATGCACTCCAAGGTCTCTCTGTTCCTCTAGACTTCTCAGTATCCTACTTTTTATTATGTATTTCCTTGCCTTGTTAGCCCTCCCCAAATGCATTACACCACACTTCTCTGGATTAAATTCCATTTGCCACTTTTCTGCCCACCTGACCAGTCCATTGATATCTTCCTGCAGTCTACAGCTATCTTCCTCACTATCAACCACACGGCCAATTTTTGTATCATCTGCAAACTTCTAAATCATTGATAGATACCACAAAAAGCAAGGGACCTAGTACTGAGCCCTCCAGAACCCCACTGGAAACAGCCTTCCAATCACAAAAACACCTGTCAACCATTACCCTTTTCTTCCTGCCACTGAGCCAATTTTGGATCCAACTTACCATTTTCCCTTGGATCCCATGGGCTTTTACTTTTCTGACCAGTCTGCCATGTGGGACCTTGTTAAAAGCCTTGCTAAAATCCATGTAGACTACATCAAACGCGCTACTCTCATCGACCCTCCTTGTTACCTCCTCAAAAAATTCAATCAAGCTAGTCAGACAACACCTTCCCTTAACAAATCCATGCTGACTGGCCTGTAATTACTCAGTCTATCCCTTTTTCCCTTTTTAAGCAACGTACAACGTTAGCAGTCTTCCAGTCCTCTGGCACCACACCCATAGACAGAGAGGATTGGAAAATGATGGTCAGAGCCACCACTATTTCCTCCCTTGCTTCTCTTAGCAACCTGGGATACATTTCATCTAGGTCTGGTGATTTATCTAATTTCAAAGATGCTAAACCCCTTAATATTTCCTCTTTCACTATGTTTAACTCATCTAATATTTCACAATCCTCCTCCTTAACTACAATGTCTGTAGTGTCCCTCTCTTTTGTAAAGACAGATGCAAAGTACTCATTAAGAAGCATATCCACGTCTTCCGCCTCCACACACAGGTTACCTTTTTTTGGTCTCTAATAGGCCACACTCTTTCTTTAGTTATCCTCTAGCTCTTTATGTATTTATAACACATCTTTAAATTTTCCTTGATTTTACTTGCCGATATTTTTTCATGCCCTCTCTTTGCTTTCCTAATTTCCTTTTTGAATTTCACCCCTGCACTTTCAGTGGGCTAATGGGGCGCTAAGGACTTACTGCCTGGGCGCGGCGATGTTACTGCTGCCCGCGAAATTCACCTGGTGGTTTGCGGCGGCGGTAACCCCTAGTGTCACGATCTCCTGCGCCCGGAGATCGTGATGTCATCAGGCTGCGCATTGCCCCGGTAGCGCCCCGGACTCAAAATTCATTTTCGCCCCCTGCAGCATTGCTGGGCGATGACAACGGCAGCTGCAGAAGGCGTTGATCGGGAGGCCGGGCGGGTCAGGGGCGATACTTAAAGGCGAGGTAGGGTAAAAAAAATTCTGAAATTCTCTTTGCGCTTATTTTTTTGTTGCCGGTCATCGATCAGCCCGGCACTCTGCTGCAGTGCATCGGGCAGATCGGGCCAGATCGCAGCTGCCGTCGGGGACCAGGTAAGTTTTCCTCTTGCAGAGCCTGCAGTGATGGCCCTTCCCTTTAAGGGAGGGAAGGAGCCTTCCAACGCGGCAGCGCTGCACGGCCCATTGTGCAGCACCTACCGCCCAGCCTGCTGCGCTCCAGGAGGGAAGTGGATTACTTGATTTAGCGCTCCACTTCCCTCTTGGGGCGCTAAAACTCAATTTTGCGGTCGCCGGTGCGAAAGTTAGCGCCCAGGCGATGTTAGCGCCCCAAAATGGTCGATACTGAACTTTTCCCTAGGCTTTCTGCAGTATTTAGCTCTCAGTATCTGACATAAGCTTCCCTTTTTTCCTTATCCTACCCTATATGCCCCATGACATCCAGGCGGCTCTAGGTTTGGGAGTCCCACCCTTTTTCTTTGTGGCAACATATTTGCTCTGAACTCTCATTATCTCCTCCTTGAATGCCTCCCACTGCTCTGACACTGATTTATCTTCAAGTAGCGGTTTCCAGTCCAACCATGGTTCAATAAGGAGTGTAGAAGAACATGCCAGGAGCAGCACCAGGCATACCTAAAAATGCGGTGCCAACCTGGGGAAGCTGCAACACAGGACTACATGCATGCTAAAAAGCAGAAGCAGCATGCTATAGACAGAGCTAAGTGATCCCACAATCAACGGATCAGATCAAAGCTCTGCAGTCCTGCCACATCCAGTCGTGAATGGTGGTGGACCACTAAACAACTAACGAGAGGAGGAGAATCCATGAATATCCCCATCCTCAATGATGGTGGAGCCCAGCACACGAGTGCAAAACACAAAGCTGAACTGTTTGCAACCATCTTCAGCCAAAAGTGCCGAGTGGATGATCCATATCGGCCTCCTCCTGAGGTACCCACCACCACAGAAGCCAGTCTTCAGCCAATTGGATTCACGTGATATCAAGAAATGGCTGAGCGCACTGGATACAGCAAAGGCTGTGGGCCCCTACACCATTCCAACTGTCGTGCTGAAGACTTGTGCTCCAGAACTAGCCGCGCCTCTAGCCAAGCTGTTTCTGTACAGCTGTAATACTGGTATCTATCCGACAATGTGGAAAATTGCCCAGGAATGTCCTGTCCACAAAAAGCAGGACAAATCCAATCCGGCCAATTACCGTCCCATCAGTCTACTCTCAATCATCAGCAAAGTGATGGAAGGTGTCATCGACAATGCTATGAAGCAGCACTTACTCACCAATAACCTGCTCACTGATGCCCAGTTTGGGTTCCGCCAGGACCACTCGGCTCCAGGCCTCATTACAGCCTTGGTCCAAACATGGACAAAGGAGCTGAATTCCAGAGGTGAGGTGAGAGTGACTGCCTTTGACATCAAGGCAGCATTTGACCGAGTGTGGCATCAAGGAGCCCTAGTAAAACTGAAGTCAATGGGAATCGGAGGGAAAACTCTCCACTGGCTGGAATCATACCTAGCACAAAGGAAGATGGCTGTGGTGGTTGCCCCAGGACATCGCTGCAGGAGTTCCTCAGGGCAGTGTCCTCGGCCCAACCATCTTCAGCTACTTCATCAATGACCTTCCCTCCATCATAAAGTCAGAAATGGGGATGTTCGGTGATGACTGCACAGTGTTCAGTGCCATTCGCAACTCTTCAGATAATGAAGTAGTTCATTCCCGCATGCAGCAAGATCTGGATGACTTTCAGGTTTGGGCTGATAAGTGGCAGGTAACATTCGTGCCATACAAGTGCCAGGCAATGACTATCTCTAACAAGCAAGCGTCTAACCACTACCTCTTGATATTCAATGGCATTACCATCGCCGAATCCCCAACATCAATATCCTGGGGGGTCACCAGTGACCAGAACCTTAACTGGACCAGCCACATAAATACTGTGGCTACAAGAGCAGGTCGGAGGCTGGGTATTCTGCAGCGAGTGTCTCACCTCCTGACTCCCCAAAGCCTTTCCACCATCTACAAGGCACAAGTAAGGAGTGTGATGGAATACTCTCCACTTGCCTGGATGAGTGCAGCTCCAACAACACTCAAGAAGCTCGACACCATCCAGGACAAAGCAGTCCACTTGATTGGCACCCCATCCACCACCTTAAACATTCACTCCCTCCACCACCGGTGTACCGTGGCTGCAGTGTGTACCATCTACAAGATGCACTGCAGGAACTCACCAAGGCTTCTTCGGCAGCACCTACCAAACCCGCGGCCTCTTCCACCTAGAAGGACAAGGGCAGCAGGCGCATGGGAACACCACCACCTCCAAGTTCCCCTCCAAGTCACACACCATCCTGACTTGGAAGTATATCGCCGATCCTTCATCGTCGCAGAGTCAAAATCCTGGAACTCCCTCCCTAACAGCACTGTGGGAGTACCATCACCACACGGACTGTAGCGGTTCAAGGCAGCAGCTCACCACCACCTTCTCAAGGGCAACTAGGGATGGGCAATAAATACTGGCCTTGCCAGCGATGCCCACATCCCATGAACGAATAAAAAAAAACTTTTGCAGAATCACATCTCAGCTTAGTAAAATTCCCCAATTGAGAACTTTTACTCCTTTTTTCCCCCCGTTTATCCTACTCTATATGCCCTTGACATCCAGGAGGCTCTAGATTTGTGGGAATATATTTGCTCTGAACCCTCACTATCTCCTCCTTGAATGCCTCCCACTGCTGTGACACTGATTTACTTTCAAGTAGCTGTTTCCAGTCCACTTTTGCTAAATCACTTCTCAGCTTAGTATAATTGGCCTTTCTCCAATTGAGAACTTTTACTCCTGGTTTATCTTTGTCCTTTTCCATAACTATGCTAAATCTAACTGAATTATGATCACTATCACCAAAATGCTCTCCCACTGATACCCCTTCTACCTGCCCAGCTTCATTCCCTAAAACTAAGTCCAGAACCACGTCCCTCTCTTGTTGGGCTTGCTACGTATCGGCTAAAAAAGTTTTCCTGAATGCATTTTAAGAATTCTGCGCCCTTTATACCTTTTACACTGATTCTATCCCAGTTAATATTAGGGTAGTTGAAATCTCCTACTATTACTGCCCTATTGTTTTTGTACTCTCGGAAATGTGCCCACATATTTGCTCTTCTATCTCCCTCTGACTTTTTACATACATAGAAACATAGAAGATAGGAGCAGGAGTAGGCCATTCGGCCCCTCGAGCCTGCTCCGCCATTCGATGAGATCATGGCTGATCATCCAAATTCAGTACCCTGTCCCTGCTTTCTTCCCATATCCCTTGATACCTTTAGCTTTAAGAAATATATCTAACTCATTCTTGAATATATTTAATGAATTGGCCTCAACAACCTTCTGTGGTAGAGAATTCCACAGGTTCACTCTCTGGGTGAAGAAATTCTTCCTCATTTCTGTCCTAAATGGCTTACCCCTTATCCTTAGATTATGATCCCTGGTTCTGGACTCTCCGACCATCGGGAACATTCTTCCTACATCTAGTTTGTCCAGACCTGTCAGAATTTTATATGTTTCGATGAGACCCCCTCTCATTCTTCTATACTCCAGCGAGTATAAGCCCAATTGACCCAATCTCTCCTCATATGTCATTCCTGCCATCCCAGGTATCAGCCTTGTGAATCTTCACTGAACTCCCTCCAAGGCAAGAACATCCTTCCTCAGATAAGGCGACCAAAACTGCACACAATACTCAAGGTGTGGTCTCACCAAGGCCCTGTACAACTGCAGCAGGACATCCCTGTTCCTGTACTCAAACCCTTTCGCTATGAAGGCCAACATACCATTTGCCTTCTTCACCGCCTGGGGGTCTATAGTGCACTCCCAGCAGTGTGACTGCCCCGTTTTTGTTTTTTCAGTTCAACCCATATGGCCTCATTTGATGATCCTTCTAACATATTATGCCTCCTCACAGCTGTAATTGTTTCTTTAACCAATATTGCGACCCGCCCTCCATTTTTATCCCCCTCTCTATCTTGTCTGAAAACCATTCCTGCCCTTCTTTCACCCGTTTCAGTAATAGCTGTGAAGTCATACTTCCATGTGTCTATCAGTGCCCTCCGCTCATCTGCCTTATTCACTAGACTCCTTGCATTGAAGTATATACCATAAAGCACTGCCAAATCCCTTTGTTGTCTATTTTCTCGCCTTTGTTTCCTCTGCCTTCCAAACTCACCTACTAATTTTCTGCCTTCCATTTCCAGCTTTGCTTCTCTCCCTTATGAATCCACGCTCAGGTGCCCATCCCCCTGCCAACTAGTTTAAACCCTCCCCAACAGCACTAGCAAACCCCCTGCAAAGATATTGGTCCCGGCTCTGTTGAGGTGCAACCCGTCTGGCATGTACAGGTCCCACCTCCCCCAGAACCGGTCCCAATGCCACAGGAATCTAAAGCCCTCCCTCCTGCACTATCTCTCTAGCCACATATTCACCTGCTCTATCCTCCTATTTCTGTACTCACCAGCATGTGGCACCGCGAGTAATCCGGAGATTACTACCTTTGAGGTCTTGCTTATTAATCTCTTTCGTAGCTCCCTAAAATCTGCCTGCAGGATCTCATCCCTGAGGTACACATGGGTGGAGTGTGCATGATGTAAGCGATGCTGAGCGGCCTAACCAACGGTTCTTAAAGGGACTGCTGGAGGCCACTCAAAAAATAGCCCAAAACCTTTTTCACCTTTCATTTTTGTGGCGCCGGATGATTCAGTGTGTGACCTCCCCCTCCCTGGGATTGCTTCCCTGGCCTGGCCCGGCATGAAGCTGACCAATTTCCCACCCTCATCAAGCTGCATTGGTGTGCGGTTTGGTGCATGTAGCTTGCCGGATCGATGAAAATGAGGCCCAGGCCTCAAAGTGGCTTTCTGCCCACTGCTGAACTGTTTACGCCAGAAGTTAAAATTGGCCCCAAGGTCACCACTCATAGGGAAGTAGCGTCTGAACTTAGAGCCTCAGCCAAGGGGACCTCACATGAAAAGGGCCCATTCACTTCATGGTGATCTGTAGCTAAATCAGGCACTGGATGTGGAGATCATTCAGTCAAGTTCATCACTGTGGGAGTTTTAAAGAGAGGTGAATTTTTTCAGCAAACCTCATGTGAAAGACAAAGAGAGCGCTTGGTTTTTAAGTCACACTTTAGCAATCTCTTCCCAAACCATTTTTTCTTGCTGCCTCTCTTTTTTCCTTCAAAAGCCTCCTTAAAACTTCTCTTTGACCACTCTGTAACAAAAATGAGGTATTATTGTCCATGGTGGATTATTTATTGAATGCTTTCTTGCAAATCACGGTAACACAAGGTACAGCTAGCTGATATCTCACGCAGACCGTATTCATCAATGTACTTCTGTACGGGGTTGCTGTGGTACAAAAGGTGGTTTAATATTCTAATACCTGTTAAGTGCAGAGTCTTTACCTCTATTCTTTCTAGAGCAGACTCCCCGATAGTTCTCTGGATAAGTATCAATTTCCTGCAATCACAGGTCTTGAGCTGCAATATGTGCTGGACATTTCCTGATCAAGCAGTCATTCTATGCATTTGAACACTTGTGGATCTGTTTAACATAAAACGTTTAACGCTATCTGAGTTGAAGACTTTGAGTCAGGTTTTTGAAAGGGACAGGGTCATGAGTTATTGCAGTCTATTTGAAGGGCAGCTCTGTAGCCAACACTGGCTGTGGGTTTATATTTGACAGCCTGTCAAACTGGTCTTGCATGGTTTCATTCCTAACTATTCAAAAAAAGCCAGCACATCTTGAACAATGGCTTCTCTTCTCACCCCCTCTAGATTCCGCCAAGGATTCATTCTTGGCCCCCTCCTCTTCCTCATCTACATGCTGTCCCTAGGTGACATAATTGCAAGCACAGGATTAGCTTTCACATGTATGCTGATGACACCCAGCTCCACCTGTCCACCATCTTTCTTGACTCCACAATCACCTCTGTGCTGTCAGACTGCTTTCCAACATCAAGCCAAGGATGGCCAGTATGGAAGACTTCCTCCAACTGAAATTTGGGAAGACCAAAGCCATCATTTTCTTGCTCTACCATGAACTTCACTCCCTTGACTCTGAATCCAACCCCTCCTTCCCTGGCCACTCACTCAGATTAATCCAGACCATATGAAACCTGGTGTCCTGGTCTCTTCAAGTTCCACATCCTATCCATCACCAAGACGAGCTATTTCTAATTCCGCAACATTGCCTGCTTCCACCCTTACCTCAACACCCCCAATACTGAATCCTTATTCATGTTTTTTGCTAACTCTAGATTTGATTCCTCTAATGCTCTCCTTGCTGGCTTCTCATCCTCCACCCTCCGTATACTCCAAACTTGTCCAAAACTAATCTGCCATACATATCCTATCCTGCACTAAGTCCCACTCGCTCATCGCACCTGTCCCTGCAGATCCTACATTCCCCCTGGGATGATCGTCTTGGGGTTGTCTTTGACAGTGGGGCCATAAGAAAGATCCCCGTATAAGAGCTGCATAATTTCTCTCTCAGCCGACAAAGGGTTCTTTTCTGCTGATCAAATTCCCCTTGCTGGAGCTGGGGGGTCTTCCTCCTCTGTGACCTCCATGACCTTGCAGGATGATGTGGTGCACCAAACAGCGATAATCCTGGAAACTCACTGAGCTGTACTGCAGGATTTCCTCAGATCAATCCAGGCATTTGAAGTGGGCCTTTAACATGAAACTGGTATGCCTGATGATAACTTTTGTGGAGGCAGCAGTTCAATTCATCTGTGCTTTGCTGGTGTTCATGGGTTGTGCAGAGGTGTCATGAACCATGGCTACAGAAGATCATCCAGGAACCACCTTGTAAGTTGCTTTTCAGAATCACATATTGGTGGCACCTTTTAAAAACCAATTTCCATTTGCAGCTCAGTACCCAGCAACTCCAGTTTATCTGGGCTGGTGACTGAAACAGAATAAATGAGCGGGAAATCTGATGAATCATTATATATTAATTTCCCATTTATAAATTGGCAGTTTAAAAACACTATTGCATAATTAGAACAGGGGAAAAATAGTGGACATCAGATATTACAGATCTCCACCCAATCTTCCGATCAGAAAAAAAAGCTGTCCCAATTGAAAGGTTGTAGGTCTTTGGGACTTAGACTTAAGTGTCATGGACTAAAATTGTAAGGAGCACTTTTCAGTCAAAGCACATTATTTATGCCTTGAATCTGAATGGATTTTACCATAGTTGGCTGTTTTCCATTTGCTGACTAATGCTAAAGAATTTCCTTAATCATTTTGGTTCTAAGTTTTCTGATGGTACTGCATGGCACCCCACGCCTCTAAAGTCATGATATACTTAGGTAACTCCACAATAATTGATCAGAGAGAGCCACCAACAAAAGCCTTGGCAGCAAGGCCCAAGGGAGCAGGGGCACCAGAGACACATGTGGCAAGGCTCAAGTGAGGGTGGGCATGTTTATGCCTTTTTCTCCCTCCCTCTTCCCCGTGTTCTGTTGCTTTTTAAAATGCTGTTCATCTGTAATATCTTCTAGTTCTGAGGAAGGGAAGGGTCCAAACCTGAAATATTAAATTGGCTGTTCTCCCCACAGATGTTGCCTGACCTGCTGAGTGTTTCCAGCATTTTCTGCTTTTGCTTCAGATTTCCAGCATCTGCAGTATTGTGCATTTTGTGTATACCCGAAGAGTTGGAAACTTGGGTGCAGACCTGACCAACTAAGGAGAGTGTGGGGACATGACAACCTGCTGGCCGAACCAGCGCAAGGCCGAACCAGCGCAAGGCCACCAACTAAGAGAAATAAACTTTTAATGTTTTTGATGAAATAGCAGCCCGCACAAATTAGGCCCTGTCACTGCCAGAATCTGCATACAAAAGATTTCAAGAAAGGCGTTGGTGCTTTGGTGACCGTATAGTTGAACTTAATGTGACCAGCTAATTTGGTAACAATAGAGATAATCTCAATTACGTAGAACTTGCATTCCTCAATACAAAAAGATAAATACTTTTGATTTTACATATGATCGTGTGTAAGCAATCAGTTACCTTCTTCAGCAATGTCTTGAAGTTTATCAAAAATGTGGTCATAGTTTTTGTTATCTTGTGATCCAACCTGCAACATAGACATATTGAGACTGTTTAAAACTCTGACAGACAGGTGTCTGAGAATTTTATTTTGCGTTATAATCAGTTAAATAGATAATACACGTCAGGTACTGACATCTTACAGAAAAAATCTATAGTGTGATGCCAGCAGCAAGACGTGAAAGGATTTCCTTTCCTTGATGTGTGTCTTTTTATTTCTTTTAAGTTTGAATTCATATTTTACTTTTTTTATTTATTCGCTTTGTGAAGTGGCCTCAAATCAGGAGAAATATTATGAAAGAAGTAATTTAAACTTTACTTCTGATAAGCATAAGAAAATACATACCAAGAGCAGGTTGTATGTAAAGAAATGAGTGGCACTATCAAACTAGTATTTTTCCCTAGATACAGCGATGTCATTGTGAACGAGAATATCTTGTCACTTATACTTGAATCAACAGGGTTCAGTTTCAAGTACTTATCCCACATTTTTAGTTGGCTGTTTTCAGTATAGGAATTAATTGCAGTGAAACATTCCTGTCTCTAGCTTTATCTCCATAGCTGGAAAGGCAACACGGTGGCATAGTGGTTAGCACTGGTACCTCACAGCGCCAGGGACCCGGATTCGAATCTGACCTCGGGTGACTGTTTGTGTGGAGTTTGCACATTCTCCCCGTGTCTGCGTGGGTTTGCTCCGGTTTCCTCCCACAGTCCAAAAATGTGCGGGTTAGGTTGATTTGGCTATGATAAATTGACCCTTAGTGTTAGGGGGGGATTAAATATGTGGGGTTATGGGGATAGGATGGGATATGTTAGGGGGAATTAAATACGTGGGGTTACGGGGGTAGGGTGGGATATGTGTACTGTGGGGATTAAAGCAGGGACAGGGTACTGGATTTGGATGATCAGCCATGATCGTATTGAATGGTGGAGCAGGCTCGATGGGCTGAATGGCCTACTCCTGCTCCTAGTTTCTATGTTTCTAAATATGACTGGGCTAATGCCAGTCTGTAGTCAAGACTCCTCTGGGAGACCAATGTAAAATTTTAAGGCTAGATTTTCTGAGTCCTTGTATATAGCTATGGGACCGTGACATGTGTTGTGGCACATGAGATTCCTCACTGCGTGCGAGGACTCAGGGATGTGGTCTACATTCTGAAAATGTAGGCTTATACACTCTACAGATTAGGCAGTTGAAGAACTCAACCCTTTGTACAAACCCCCCATATAGTAGACTCAACACTAACCGCGTACAATCTTTGCAAAGCAGCAACTAACAAAGCAACAGAAAGCTGAGTTCATTGAAAAATTACTAGATACATAGGGCTGATTCTGTTATCCAGCATTTCCAATTGAGAGCTGTGCGTGGAGGCAGTACAGGGTCAGAGTACAGGATACAGCACTGTAGGCCTGATTCTCAGACCCACATTCCCTGTGAGCGCAGTTCCCCACTGGGAGCGCAGAATCACCCATTATAAATCTGAGGCTATCGTGCTGATGTTATACAGTGCCCTGGTGTGGCTGCATTCAGTGTTAGTCACTGAGACACGAGGGAAACATCCAAGCCCTAGAATCAGTGCAGAGAAGAGCCACAAGGCTGATCCCTCGTGTCAGAGGACTGAGGAAAGGTTTAAAATCCTTGGACTCTTTAGCATTTTAAAGAAGACAAATGAGAGGGGACTTTATACAGGTATGAGTGGAATTGAAATGGTTCAGCCCGAGTGCTATTTCAAGTTGAACAGTGACTACAAGTCAATTGCACACATTACAAATTGATAAAAGGCACGTTCAGTACCGATATCACATAGCATTTCTTCACACAAAAGGTCAATTAGTATCTGGAATGATCTCCTGGATAAGAATGCAAAACTCTGGAGTCATTCAAATGTCAGCTAGATGCTGTGGTGGAGGTTTCTATGGAAGGATGAATCAGATAGACTGAATGGCATCCTTCATCTGTACTTATCTTTGTGACATGAATCCAGTAGAGCCAGTCTGTCAGGGATAAGTTTTCATAGCACTTGCATACTGGTTTTATGTGTCTAACCTTTAATGCATTCGCCTCCCCCCCCCCCCCCCGCCACCCCGCCCTTTGCCTCACCATTGGCGGCTTTACCTTCAACCGCCTAGACCCATGTTCTTGAATACCCTACCTAAATCTCTCCACCACCCTCTCCTCCTTTAAGACCTTTCTTAAAACCCACCTGTTTGACCAAGCTCTTGATCACCCCAACTAATAGTTCCTTCTTTGGCACAGCATCCATTTATTTCTGATTATCCTCTGTGAAGAGCTATCAGATTTTCATGATAGAGTAGGACATTACCCATTATATTCCTTGTATACTTTTTGGTACAAATGCATAAATGAGACTGCACCAAGAATTAATTCACATCCATGTCGGACCTGATGTACTTTTTTTTATTATTATTGAGAAAGCAAGGTGAAGACCAAGGCCCTTGGTGAAGGGCACCACCAAGGTTGAAAACAGTAAGGGAGAAGATGTGATAAATCAGTAGTTAAATGTAGCAAGCATAGGTTTTAAAAGCCCGTAGATTGCTGGATAAAGAGAAAATAAAGTTCAAGCGATTGAATATAAGTACAAAGAAAATGGACCAGATGGGGGAGAGGGAGAGATTTAAAAATCTCTTCATAAAAAGCAATCTCTTAAAGAGAATGAGCAAAGCCCAGCCTTGGCATGTTGATGACAGCTTACCTTAAAAAGTACCCCCAGCACAGCGAGACCATCAGCTTTCAGTGCTGCCTCGTTCAAACTTTCATATTTGGCAGCATAATGAACAACGTGCATCTGCAGCAATAATAAGTACAAATTACCCGCAAAGATTCTAGCTATCGGATTCAAGCATATTATAGTAATGGTGTGAGTTTGATTCAGGATGTCTGATCAACACTGGGCCTAAAAAGAGTGGCCATTTTGTAGCTGCACAATACTCCAGTTGAGGTCGAACCAGTGTTTCATACAGGTTCATCATAATTTCCACGCTTTTGTACTCTATACCTCTATTCATGAAGCCCTGGATCCCATAAGCTTTTTTAACTGCTTTCTCAACCTGCCCTGCCACCTTCAACGATTTGTGCACATATACCCCTAGGTCTCTCTGTTCATGCACCCCCTTTAGGATTGTACCCTTTAGTTTATATTTCCTCTCTTCATTCTTTCTACCAAAATGTATCACTTTGCACTTTTCTGCATTAAATTTCATCTGCCACGTGTCCGCCATTCCACCAGCCTGTCTATGTCTTCTTGAAGTCTATAAAGTCCCCGGCTGTCAATTGAGAGGGTGGGGCTTGAGGCGCGATCGGAGGGAAGGAGGGGGACCCGGGGGCAAGGGAGGCCCAAGGCTTCCTTGTGAGGCCTGAAGGAGCACTCCTGCTCCTCCTGGCCCACAAGGAAACCCAAAGGTAAATTTTTCAAACATACCTGCTGAGTCTCTGCTGGCCCATGATCCAGCTCCTGACAGATCTGGTCTGACGGGGAAGCAGTTACTCCGACCTCTCTTCCTTCCTGCGGGTGTCCCGCTTGCCTGCTCAAAAGAACAGATTAAGATCGGGACACGGCAGAAGGCAGCGGGATCAGAGGGGGTAAATGACTGGCCTCATTTTAACTGACCCCCCGTCTTCTTTCTGCAAGGTGAGGGAGTTAAAAACAGGACCTTACAATTGCATTTAACGCCGCATCCTGTTTGAGGAGTGCAGCATTTGTGCATGGTTTCCTGTCTTCCCTTGGGACTAGGGAGTCACTATCCATAGGCACTGTGGAATCTGCCTTTAACTTGAACCCAACCCAGAAAGAAAACATGTACGGCCAGCTCACTGCGTTTACCTAACTAATACAAATGGGGATGGCAGAATCATCAACATCTGCCGCCTGAAAAAATAGCGGCAGAGGTTATAGTCTGAAATTGTTGAACTCAATGTTGAGTCCAGAAGGCTGTAAAGTGCCTAATAGAAAGATGAGGTGCTGTTCCTCGAGACAGCTGTTGATGATTCTGCCATCCCCATTTGCAACATTTAACCACTCCTGCCTGCCACCCTATCACAGACCGCCCCTTTTGTTCTTTCCTTCCCTCCCCCTTTCCCTGCCTCTGCACTTGCTTAAAACCGGTTAAATCTTTAACTTCTTCCAGTTCTGGCGAAGAGTCACAGACCTGAAACGGTAACTCTGTTTCTCTCTCCACGGATGCTGCCTGACCTGCTGAGTGTTTCCAGCATTTTCTGTTGTTATTATCTATATTCAGAAACTTCCTTACCAATCTCTACTAGAATTCCTTTTAATATTCTCTGCAACTTCAGTAAAAAGACAAACTGCTTGGTGCAATTATACTACTTAGTATATGTAACTTAGATTGTATTCAGCATAAAATTGTAAGCATTACTTCACCGAATAATGATTTCAATTATACTGTAGATCAATTTTTAAAATTAATTTTTGAAAAAATGAATGCAATGTGAAAACCACTCACCTTCAATAATAATTAACAAAATAGTCACTGATTTTTGCATAATAAGTAAACAAACGCTCATAGTATTACCTCAGCAGAGTACTGGATGCCATCCACTGTGTGTTCTGATCCTGGAGTGGTTCCTGAACCCCAGTGAAAATGCAGCTGAGCTGCTACATATTCCTGCGAGAAACCACTGCTTATGCTCATTGAATCTGGGAGTGAAAGCTTAACTTGAGGAAAAACAAAAGCACAGCAATGTTATCACCCTTTGCTACTAAAGCGGATGGAGACCGTACGTGACTGCTCCATCAGACTTTCTAACGACATTACCAAGCAGCACTGATTGAAGCCTAGAATTATACATAGATACATAGATACATAGAAGATAGGAGCAGGAGTAGGCCATCCGGCCCTTCGAGCCTGCTCCGCCATTTAATGAGATCATGGCTGATCCTTCAATTCAGTATCCCGTCCCCGCCTTCTCTCCGTAACCCTTAACCCCTTTTGCCTGTAGAAATATATCTAATTCCCTCTTAAATATATTTAATGAGCTGGCGTACACTGCCCTCTGTGGCAATGAGTTCCACAGGTTCACCACTCTCTGAGTGAAGAAATTCCCCCTCATTTCTGTCCTAAATGGTTTAGCCCTTATCCTTAAATTATGTCCTCTAGTTCTGTTCTCACCCGCCAAGGGAAACATTCCTTCTGCATCTAATCTGTCTAGACCTGTCAGAATTTTATACACTTCTATGAGGTCCCCTCTCAATCTTCTAAACTCCAGTGTGTACATCCCTAAACTACATAGTCTCTCCTCATAGGTCAATCCCGCCATTCCTGGTATCAGCCTGGTGAATCGCCGCTGCACCCCCTCCATGGCAAGAACATCTTTCCTCAGATGAGGCGACCAAAACTGTACACAGTACTCGAGGCCGTGCTTCTGTTACAGTCATGTTCATCCTGGTATCGTAGGTGTTTTGGAAAAGTCTAGAGTGCATGTTATCAGAATAAAAATAAACAAGATGATTGGAGTAAGGGGTATTTCATAGAATTCAGAAAATGTTCACCAACTGTTCAAGTTTCATTCTCATATTTTGAGCCATTATCAAACTCTTACATAGAATTTACAGCACAGAAACAGGCCATTTGGCCCAACTGGTCTATTCCGGTGTTTATCCTCCACATGAACCTTCTCTCGCTCTTGAAGGTGTTATAGTTTTTATAATACTGTACACAATATGCAGTGGCTTAATTAAATTTACAATTCAAATAGATTTCCTTCAAAAGCTACTGTGATATATACCACGTATCAGTGAGGAATGCTATACATCTATAATTTGTAAAAATGTTCATTTATAGTCGACCTCCTGTGGCATTGCTCAGGTGAGTGAAGACCAAGTGTAGTCTTCAGCTGAAGCGGGGTTAGAGGGCAGGGGAGAATTAGATCAGGGAATGCCGCTGTCCCCATTTAAAGCTCTACATTCCTCATTTTGTACAATATTTTGGTTCTATATGATAATTTATAGCTAAATAGTAAAACTATCAGCACATTGCTGGACTTGACTGGAGCATAGGAGTTTCTACAGGCTGAGGGGCTGGTAGACATAAAACGAGCTGTTACAGCACCACCACTGAGAGGAGGGTGTAATTACAGTGTGACACCTTTACATAGACAGCTACCATTATAAATTATAGATTATCATAAGTGCACATCCCATTGCACGGTATCACCAATTTTAGAACAAAATGTTCCTCATGATGAGTTGGAGGTTACGCTGTTGCAGGAGCAGGGGAGTTGCTGGGATTAGGGGAGAGGTGAGCACCTCCATTGAAATTATGTGGAAAGATGTTTGTAGGAGATGGGCTCAGAAACAGTGCAGTTAGGATTTTTAAGAGGTTCGTAGAAAATAAGTAAATGTTTTCTTTACCCACTGCAGGGTAGATAAATAAATACATTTGGTTCCCTCATGTACCAGAGTTACATAAATAGCTAAATTTGTGCATGTGACATGAGGGGTGTGGGAGAAGGAACTCTGAGGCGTGAGGGACATGATTGAGCTACACAGATATGCTTCCCTTACTATCCATCCTCTGCTCTCAAAGGTGATTCCTGGGATGAGAAGGATGTCCTATGAGAAGAGATTGAGTAGAATGGGCCTATATTCTCTGGAGTTTAGAAGAATGAGAGATGATCTTATTAAAATTCTTAGAGGGCTTGACAGGGTAGATGCTGAGAGGCTCTTTCCCCTGGTTGGAGAGTCTAGAACTAGGAGTCATAGTCTCAGGATAAGGGACTGGCCATTTAAGACCGAGATGAGGAGAAATTTCTACACTCAGAGGGTTGTGAATCTTTGGAATTCTCTAGCCCAGAAGACTGTGGATGCTCAGTCGTTAAGTATATAGAAGATGGAGATCGATAATTTTTTTGGACACTAAGGAAAGCAAGGGATATGGGGATAGGACGGGAAAGTGGAGTTGAGGTAGAAGTTCAGCCATAATCTTATTGAATGGCGTAGCAGGCTAGGAGGGCCGAATGGCCTACTCCTGCTCCCATTTCTATGTTCTTATGACCAGTGAAACTGACGTGTAAAGAGGAATACCACAATTTCACACTTACCTGTGTGTCCATTATTAGATAAAGTGAGTGATTCTGTTTCTGGTAGGTTGTATCCTTCAAGAGTGATTGAAGGAAGGTTTTTGTCTAACGTGGTTTTTCTAGTGTCGATATTGATAGGAGACTGTGATTTCCCGTTACATAGCTCATAGCCTTTGCTCCAGTCTTGATCTGAAGAAAAACAAAGCACAAACGTCCATTGGATGGGATTTACTAAATGTAAATCACTGGATGTACTGGATGCGTATTATCACTGCTTTACGGATCTTTGGCAGTAAGACTTTACATACATTGTAGATAATAATTTCATAGGGTGGAAATTCTGATTGGAAAAGTTTACATACAAATGCTTAACACATTCAGACTACATTCCTGTTTACGTAGCTATTAATCCATTTATAATAATTTCTAACCATATGAGCAATGCTCTTTTTAGATTATTTAGAAATGTTACGATAGACACATAGGATGACCACCCATTCTCCTGAACAAGAACTATTTATTTTAAATAGTTCACATGTACTACATTACTTTAATAAACAGTGCTCTTAATAAATTGTTATATTATTACTAACTTTAAGACCTTTTATTTATTTTAGCTAAATAAAGCATTTTTCTCTCCTACTTTATTCCACCAGTTTTATCCCTGCCCTGAAGGTGTTGACTCAACTGGAATATGGGGATAACATTTCAATGTGATGCTCCTTGGTGCCCACCAGAAGAACATATCGCCTCTGACTATCTGTCCATTAAAGTTATGGATGGAAAATTGCAGGCAGGAACTGATACACACGCATCTTAGGACCCAATTATCAGCAGGAAAAGAAGCTAATCATTTGCAATTTAACAGTGGGAAATGTTTTACTGCCTCATGTGATTCTTCACAGGGAGTCTTATCAACTAAACCAAGCTGAAACTTGAGAGGGAAAAAGAGGGCCTCCATGAACTGGGGGAAGGAGGGAGATGGAAAATGCCTGTGTCAATGTAACAACTGTATAAATAATTTTAAAATAAACAATCTTTTTAGCAACAAAAAGAACTAGTGCACATCCATAATAGGCTGCAATTTCTCTGCAAGAAGTGAAGGAAAATCTCTGCAATGTTTGACACTAGCTTACATTACACAGGATGGAATGTTGGGTATTCCTGCAGCTTAGTTATGACAAGGCCACGTACCAGTGCACTTTCAGTGTAGCCTTATGTCACAAGCTTATATTCAGCACATATTTCTGTGATCTTGGGGCTGCTTTTCTTCTGCTTAACGCACCATGTGCACCTAGCTTTGAGGTATTAGGAAGAGGAGCTAGGTGTGGAGAGCCGATACCCAGAGTCTCTGTCCCCTTTCGATTGACACGCATTTGTAGAAGCACCAAGCAACTTGGCCACTCCATGCCCTAAAAGTACTTAATTGTATACATAACATTATTTTGATTTGCACTGTTATTCCATCAGGGAGTGGAATCCGAGTTTGATTTTTTTTTCAAAAGTTTGGACTATTGCTTCATTTTGGCATCTCTCCAAACTGGCCGTACACCAGCTGTCATTGAAGTGAAAGAAGCAAAGCTTGCAGTGCCGCCCCAATGTGAATATGTCAACACTCTTGCAATACATCTGTTGTGGCGACGCTGAAACATTTTCTTTTAAAATATATCTCGTCCACGACAATAAATAACATTTGAGAAAGTTATAGACGCAAAAAGCAGATTTAGCACCAGTACACGTAGCACAATAGAATCTGCCGGAAATTTCCTCAGGGCCACTGTGACTTCGGCGGATCTTCCACTGAAGTCGCAGGCTGGCCGATCGAGAGACACCCTGGAAGAAATTCCCGGCCCTCTTTATTTAATCTGTTTAATCACGGGACAGCACCAGCTCGTGTCGAGCAAGCAGCTGTTGTGCATTCATTATTAATCTTTGATGTTACTGTTTTTTTATTTTAAAATTTGAACATTTTATTTATAGTTAATGACATTACAGAGCTCAAATCTCAGCTCTTTGTACAAAGTCACAAGCCATCATTGCCTATAAGGCAGGGAACTCAGTCTCATACAAGTTGGTGATGTGATCTCCAAGCTCCTTGATCGGATGTTACTGTTAAGGTCAACATAGAATCAGGCTGTGCATTCAAACAAGTATTATTACCTTCGTAATTCCAATGGTCAAGCTTATTACCTGGGGGGAGAAAGCAGAAAAGAATCATTAAGAGTGATTGAAAAGCCAACAGCTGTTGCCAAGAAAGATAACAATAGTTTTAAGATTAGTTATGAACAGCAACTTTTTAAAACCCTCAAAGCGTTAAGTGGTGAAACTTGTTTTGGGCGGTAGCGCAAAACGGGCCACCGTGAATCACAGGCTGTGTTACACTCTGTCCGATTTTACAAGACCAATTTCATCCCCTTTGACTGGAGTTTCTTTGTGATAAACATCCAGGGCTTGAAAAGACCTGCGTATGTGTAATTGAGACTGATAATTAAAAGTCCAGAAATTGCTACTCTTGTGTGATTTTGGAGTAATTCTGATGGGACAGAGAGTCGGAAAATGGGGCAGAACTCAAATCTGATGGGTTTCTGCTTCTTTTGCACGACCCAACTTGGGCCAAAAATTCGGCTCTTGTTGGGTGAGTACGCGCTGTGTACTCACCTGTAAGGCCACCTCAAGTGCCGGTTTCCTGCATGCACTGCGCATGCGCAGGAAACCGGAACTTCCGTTCCCCTGAAGGGAGGGGTTGAGAGGTGAACCACGTGCGCGGGAGAGGCTGCGCGCACGCAGCGAACTTCGGGTTTTTTTCAGGTTTCTCCGGGAAGGTAAGTATGGAAGAAGCTGCGCTTTTAAAAAGGAGGCGCAAGACCCGTTTTTAACAAGGTAAGTGGTTAATTAATTACAATTTAAAACATTTTTCAACAGGTTTATCTTTTTTAGATACTTTAAAGAAAGGTAAGTTTATTTTTAGCACTGTTAAAAAGTATTTTAATTTTTTCAAAAATTAAAATTTTTGTTTAAAGTAGTTAATTTATTTAACTTATAGTTATTTTAAAAATGTGATGGTTTTTTAAAAAATTTATTTGAAGTTTAGGTGTTGTTTTGGGGCCGATTTCAATTCATAGATTTTACAGGTCCTGTCAAATCTATGAATGAAAGATGGTCTGCTGCCATTGGCTCTCAATGGCCCACATGATCCCAGGGGACGCATCGCACTAACTACGCCCCTGGGATACACAAGCACTGCGCGTTGGCAGCTGCAGGAGGCCCAGGAGCTGAAGTCCCCATGGGCCCAGAGGTCAACGGCAGGCGCGGTAGGTAGGTGCGCGCGCGATCCTTGCACCCGCGGGAAGCCAGGGAGCCAAATCAGGGGTGAGCATTTCTGCCCACCCCTACCCCCATCATTACATCATAGTAGCACTTTGGGGGCGTTTCTGGGGTCAATCCCAGGCCATAAGAGACCCTGATCAACATCTGCTGAGAGCAGGCTTGGCTACCATGTGGTTTTACATTGAAGCCTAAAGTCCAAAGGGCAAACAGTAATCAATCCCAGAAGGATCAATTGCTGCTGCTCTGTGTTACTGCTGCTGACCTCCCATGTTGCACCACTACAGGTGTGGGCTTCCAACCCTATTGTTTAAGTAACCCTGTCCTTGGGGTCGTGGTGTCAACTTAGTGGGAGGAAGAAGTTCTGCTCTGCTGCATCTCTGGCGGTGCAATGGTACTGTGGGATTTTTGCCCTATATAATTTACCATACACTACTAAATGAAAAAACTTGGACCAATGTTAGAGATGTATGTTCCTTTAAATATACCACAGAAAGCTGCAAAGACATACTTGCTACCCACTCTGATTCTGCATCGAAATTCGGAATTAAGAAAAGGATGATGAGTTCAATGTGCCTCTGTCTTACTTAAAGGGGATGGAAAGTCTAGGGGGTTTATAGTTCTTAAAGGAATTGCTTCAGGTTAGGACATTATGATCCCCTTAAACTGATGATTCCCTTCAACTTACCTCTTTTGCCAGTACTTTAAATAAATGTTGGCCTTTTATGATAGTCTTTCTCGGTGAGGTGTCAAAAATTGGATTACGGAGAGTGAGAGTGAGAGCAGGCAGCATTGCAGAGAGTGAGAGTAGAAAGTGAGATCAGGCAGTGACACAGAGAATGAGAGCAGGCAGCAGAGATTGGAAGCAGGCAACAGAAAGTGAGAGCAAAGAGTATAGAGTGGGAGCAGGCAGCAGAGAGTGAGAGCAGGCAGCAGAGAGTGAGAGCAGGAAGTGTCACAGAGAGTGAACCCAAAGATGTTTTATAAATATATTAAGTGTAAGAGGATAACTAAAGAAAGGGTAGGGCCAACATATGCCAACATAGTGAGAGAGGAAGTATTAAGGGGTTTAGCAGCTTTAAAAGTGGATAAATCCCCAGGCCCAGATGAAATGTATCCCAGGCTGTTAAGCGAAGCAAAAGAGGAAATAGCAGAGGCCTTGACCATCATTTTTCAATCCTCTCCGGCTTCAGGTGTGGTGCCGGAGGACTGGAGGGCTGCTAATGTGGTACCCTTGTTTAAAAAGGGAGAAAAGGATAGACCGAGTAATTAGAGGCCAGTCAGCCTAACCTCGGTGGTGGGAAAATTATTGGAAAGAATTCTGAAGGACAGGATAAATCTTCATTTAGAATGACACGGATTAATCAAGGATAGTCAGCACGGATTTGTTAAGGGAAGGTCGTGTCTGACAAACTTGATTGAATTTTTTGAGGAGGTAACAAGGAGGGTAGATGAGGGTAGTGCGTTTGATGTAGTGTATATGGACTTTAGCAAGGCTTTTGATAAGGTTCCACATGGCAGACTGGTCACGAATTTAAAAGCCCATGGGATCCAGGGCAAAGTGTCAAGTTGGATTCAAAACTGGCTCGGAGACAGGAAGCAGAGCGTAATGGTTGATGGGTGTTTTTGTGACTGGAAGGCTGTTTCCAGTGGGGTTCTGCAGGGCTCAGTACTAGGTCCCTTGCTTTTTGTGGTATATATCAATGATCTAGACTTGAATATAGGGGGTATGTTTAAGAAGTTTGCAGATGACACTAAAATCGGCTGTGTGGTTGATACTGAAGAAGGAAGCTGTAGACTGCAGGAAGATATCAATAAATTGGTCAGGTGGGCAGAACAGTGGCAAATGGAATTCAATCCGGAGAAGTGTGAGGTAATGCATTTGGGGAAGGCTAACAAGGAAAGGGATTACACATTAAATGGTAGGACACTGAGTAGTGTAGAGGAACAAAGGGACCTTGGAGTGCATGTCCATAGATCCCTGAAGGTAGCAGGCCAGGTAGATAAGGTGGTTAAGAAGGCATACGGAATGCTTACCTTTATTAGCCGTGGCATAGAATACAAGAGCAGGGGGGTTATGCTTCAACTGTATAAAACACTAGTTAGACCTCAGCTAGAGTACTGCGTGCAGTTCTGGTCACCACATTACAGGAAAGATGTGATTGCACTAGAGAGGGTACAGAGGAGATTTACAAGGATGTTGCCGGGAGTAGAGAATCTTAGCTATGAGGAAAGACTGGATAGGCTGGGTCTGTTTTCCTTGGAACAGAGGAGGCTGAGGGGAGACCTTATTGAGGTGTATAAAATTATGAGGGGCATAGATAAAATGGATAGAAAGGACCTATTTCCCTTAGCAGAGGGGTCAAAAACCAGGGGGCACAGATTTAAAGTAATTGGGGGAAAGTTTAGAGGGGATTTGAGGGGAAATTTCTTCACCCAGAGGGTTGTGGGGGTCTGGAACTCACTGCCTGAAAGGGTGGTAGAGGCAGAAACCCTAACCACATTTAAAAAGTACTTGGATATGCACTTGGGATGCTCTAACCTGCAGGGCTACGGACCAAGAGCTGGGAAGTGGGATTAGGCTGGATAGCTCATTGTTGGCCGGCGCGGACACCATGGACCGAAATGGCCTCCTTCCATGTTGTAACTTTCTATGATTCTAGACAGCAGAGAGTGAGAGCAGGCAGTGTCACAGAGAGTGAGAGCAGGCAGTGTCACAGAGAGTGAGAGCAGGCAGTGTCACAGAGAGTGAGAGCAGAGAGTAGAGAGTGAGAGCAGGAAGTGTCACAGAGAGTGGGAGCAGGCAGCAGAGAGTGGGAGCAGGCAACAGGGAGTGAGAGCAGGAAGTGTCACAGAGAGTGAGAGCAGGAAGTGTCACAGAGAGTGGGAGCAGGAAGTGTCACAGAGAGTGAGATCAGGCAGTGTCACAGAGAGTGAGATCAGGCAGTGTCACAGAGAGTGAGATCAGGCAGTGTCACAGAGAGTGAGATCAGGCAGTGTCACAGAGAGTGAGATCAGGCAGTGTCACAGAGAGTGAGAGCAGGAAGTGTCACAGAGAGTGGGAGCAGGAAGTGTCACAGAGAGTGAGAGCAGGAAGTGTCACAGAGAGTGAGATCAGGCAGTGTCACAGAGAGTGAGATCAGGCAGTGTCACAGAGAGTGAGATCAGGCAGTGTCACAGGGAGTGAGAGCAGGAAGTGTCACAGAGAGTGGGAGCAGGAAGTGTCACAGAGAGTGAGAGCAGGAAGTGTCACAGAGAGTGAGATCAGGCAGTGTCACAGAGAGTGAGATCAGGCAGTGTCACAGAGAGTGAGATCAGGAAGTGTCACAGAGAGTGGGAGCAGGCAACAGGGAGTGAGAGTAGAGAGTGAGATTCTGCTCTTACTGTGTATTTAGGGGTTATAGTTCTTCGTGTAGAGCTACAAAAATCCAAACAATTGTTAGGAAATTTGTGGAAATCATTTACATACTAAGAAATGGGTAATTCCAAATTTAGAAAAAGTTTTTTTAAATTATTATTCACTCTTGGGATGTGGGCACCACTGGCAAGGCTGGCAATTATTGTCTAACCTTAGTTTCCCTGGAAAATTTGATACAACTGATTGGCTTGCAAGGCACCTCTGAGGACAATTAGGAATTTGTTTTTTTACAACAATCCATCAGCTTCATGGTCATTTTATTGAACTTTGCTGGCTTTTTATTGCCAGATTTATTTTAACTGAATTGAAGTTCTCAAATTTCCATGGTGGGATTTGAACTCACGGTCTCTGGATTATTCAAATCCCATCATGGTGGTTTGAGAATCTGAGTTAAAAAAGTTAAAATGAAGAGCACACAACTCCACTGCTTCCTACAGACCTGCTTCCCTCTGAAAACAGAATCTAGAAACTAGTGAAAGGCACACTTATGGTTCATTTATTCTCTGCTTACTTTGAAGCTCGGATTTCTTTTTGTTTTTTGGGTTACACTTTCTGCTCCAAATCAGATATCTGGATAAACTTCTACTGGTATTTCTTATATGAGACCAAAGAATGTATGTGGCATGTATGTGACTGTTACTAAAAAAATGATGTTGAAGATTAAATTTGATCATTATCTTCAACTAGGAACTAAAAAACGAATCCCACATATCAGATCCCTGAGAATGTGGTGCGTAGACTACCAGACATCAAAAGATTCTGATAACATCAAGAAATCATGAGAACAAATTCTGAGCACTTTATCAGCATAATTTCTGAACAGCAAGATCTGTTAGCATTGGCAGCTTGAGAGATATGGGAACATACTGTGCAATTCATACAAACTTCATAAAGGTTTTGCAAATTTGCACTCATGATGTGAAGCCTCGTGTGCTGGGAGTGCAGAGTTCAGTATACCTCGCACAACTTTACATCCATGAATTTGCAGGGCCCACTGATCTCTATGTCAGGATTTACAATATGTATTTCAGGCACACAAAGCTCCACACTGAGAGCACAAATACATAAAATCGACCCTTATGAGCTGCAGGGTTCCATCGTGTGAACCGAAGTGGACCACATGGGCAAAATGATTGGTTTCTTCTGCCTTAAACAGACTTCACTGTACTTTTTGTTCAAAGTAACTCTCCCTTTTAAGAGAAAAAAAATCATAGTTAGGAAAAACAGGTTTGATATTTGCATGGATATTGTCGACATCATAGAATTGTAGAAATTACACCACAGTAGACCATTCAGCCCACTAGAGGGGAACTGATGTTAGATCTTCAACTGCTTTGCTTGTCCTTTACCTGTATCCTGTTATATTCCGTTAAATAATGTCTGCCTCAATAATCACTTCTGGTAACACATTGCGGGGTTGAAATTGGTCTTCGCCAGTAGCACAAAACAGGTGGTATTGTATCGGCCGCCCCTTATACTCCCCGCCTGAAATTCAGTTCCATTGACGTCAATAGAATTGAATATCAAATGGGGCATATAATAGGTGGCCAATGCGATACCACCCGTTTCGCGCCAAGATGAATTATTACCTCTGCATGTTCTAATATTGTGAAAAAATTCCTCTATCTTCCCCTTTGTTCATCTAGTGATAATCCTGAGTTTATTGTTCTGTTCTTACCAAATTCACCAATCAATAGAAACAATCTATCAGTACTTACACTTTCAAAAAACTTTCATTGGATTTCACTGCACTTAATCACGTTGTAATTACACACTTCTGCCACTTGTAATGCTGCAGCACCTCCACTGGGGGGAGGGTGTAATCACAGTGTGACCAGTTTACATGGGCAGTTTCCATTCTAAGTGTGGAGATAAGAATTGATAATGGGAAAAGTTGAAAGAAAATAATATTTTTAATATATCTCTAGTTGACCTCCCATGATGTTGTACATGGGGAGTCAAGACCGAGTGTAATTTTTAGGTGACAAGGATTAGAGGCTGGGGGATATTTGGACCAGGCCACGTAGAAGTATTTCTGTCACATTAACACCACCTCTAGCCTTGCATATCTCTTAATGTCTCTTAATGTCTCTTCATCTCCCCCTTTGTTCCTTTATCCCCTCCCCCTTTTCCCAGCTTTACCCTGGCCTTAAATCTATTTGATTTCCGGCTCTTCCCAGTTCTGATGAAAGGTCATCGACCTGAAACGTTAACTCTCTTTCTCTCTCCACGGATGCTGCCTGGCCTGCTGAGTTTTTCCAGCGTTTTCTGTTGTTATTTAGAAGTATTTCAAGCTTGCCATAAAACATATTTGTAAACAGCATTAATCCTGATTTTTATACCTAATTAATTTTCTTCTACAAAATGGAGGAGTACATTGAATGAAATACACTTCCCTAGATTTTTCTTCCCCTTTAACTTGTTTTACATGCAGTGTATTGTAAAACATAGTATCACCTACCACAGCTTAGAACATAAGAATATAAGAAATAGGAGCATGAGTAGGCCATTTGGCCCTTCGAGCCTGCTCCGCCATTCAATAAGATCATGGCTGATCTTCTACCTCATCTCCACTTTCCTGCACTATCCCCGTATCCCTTGATTCCCTTAATATTCAAAAATCTATCGCTGTCTGTCTTGATTATACTCAACGACTGAGCCTCCACAGCCCTCTGGGGTAGAGAATTCCAAAGATTCACCACCCTCTGAGTGAAGAAATTCCTCCTCATCTCAGTCCTAAATGGCTGATCCCTTATTCTGAGACTATGGCCCCTGGTTCTAGACTCCCCAGCCAGGGGAAACATCTTCCCTGCATCTACCCTGTCAAGCCCTGTAAGAATTTTGTATGTTTCAATGAGATCACCTCTCATTCTTCTAAACTCTAGAGAATATAGACCTAGTCTACTCAATCTCTCCTCATAGGACAATCCCCCATTCCAGGAATCAGTCTGATGCACCTTTGTTGCACTCCATCTAAGGCAAGTATATCCTTCCTTAGGTAAGGAGACCAAAACTGTACACAATACTCCAGGTGTGGTCTCACCAGGGCCCTATATAATTGCAGTAAGATGTCTTTACTCTTATACTCAAATCCTCTTGTAATAAAGGCCAACATACCGTTTGCTTTCCTAATTGCTTGCTGTACCATATCCCCCTGCATCTACCCTGTCAAGCCCTGTAAGAATTTTGTATGTTTCAATGAGATCACCTCTCATTCTTCTAAACTCTAGAGAATATAGGCCTAGTCTACTCAATCTCTCCTCATAGGACAATCCCCCATCCCAGGAACCAGTCATAGAGTCATAGTCACAGTCATAGAGTTATACAGTACAGAAAGAGGCCCTTCGGCCCATCGTGTCCGCACCGGCCATCAAGCCCTGTCTATTCTAATCCCATTTTCCAGCACTTGGTCCGTAGCCTTGTATGCTACGGCGTTTCAAGTGCTCATCTAAATGCTTCTTGAATGTTGTGAGGGTTCCAGTCTGGTGAACTTCGTTGCACTCCATCTATGGCAAGTATATCCTTCCCAAGGTAAGGAGACCAGAACTGTACACAATACTCCAGGGGGAGAAATTCGGTATCGCCCCGTTTGGGGCGCAATTATCGGCCGGGCGCAAAGTTTAGTGCCTGGCTCTAATTATCGCCTCCGTCTGCAAACTTGACTTCTATCGCCCCTGGAGGTGATTGGAGCGCTAAATCAGGCACTACACACCTCTCTTAAGGCGCTAACGCCGAGGAGCGAGGCGCTACCTCAGAGCGCTGGTGAAGCTCATGTGATGTCAGTCAGCAATGGAACACAGACACACTGGCGCTGGCCAGTTCTTAAAGGGGAGAGTCGATCTTGCTCTCCATCCACATCCTGCTCATTGCAGCCTTGAATCTCGGCCTGGAGAGAGCTGTACATCAAATCTGTTGGAAAGAACAATGGAGAGGCCCAGGGAAAGAGCTCAGAGTGCAACCCCCACAGTCTCTTCTAAATTGATGCAAGGAAGGTCAAATTAAAATGAACCTGCAAAGTGCTGCTCAGTACCCAGTTCACACAGCGTTGAATCTTTCCAGAAGTCTCTCTCTCTCTCTCTCAGAATGTGTGGTGCAAAAATGTCGCTGACAAAAAAAGGCAGGAAGCGGTCACCTTTAAATAGCGCTCCCCCAGTCCCTTCCCGACTGCAAAACGCTCCCCTCAACCTGTCGTTGCTAGCGGCAGGCGGTAAGGCAGGAGGCGCCACTCATTATTGGGTCCGGGGCGCAACCGAGGCATTGCACGTTCGACTGACGTCACGATCTGCGGGCGCAGGAGATCGTGGCAGTAGTGTTTAGCGCCGCCGCAAAATGTCTGGTCAATTTCGCGAGCGGCCAAAACATCACTGCGCCCGGGCACTAGTTGCTTTATGACCCATTAGCGCCCTCTTAGGTCGCTAACAGGAGGCGCAAAGCAACCGAATTTTTCCCCCTAGGTGTGGTCTCACCAGGGCCCTATATAATTGCAGTGAGATGTCTTTACTCTTATACTCAAATCCTCTTGTAATAAAGGCCAACATACTATTTGCTTTCCTAATTGCTTGCTGTACCTGCATGTTAACTTTCAGTGATTCGTGTACAAGGACACCCAGGTCCCTCTGAACACCAACATTTCCCAATCTCTCACCATTTAAAAAATACTCTGCTTCTCTATTTTTCCTACCAAAGTGGATAACTTCACATTTCTCCACATTATATTTCATTTGCCATGTTCTTACCCACTCACTTAGACTGTCTATATCCCCTTAAAGCCTCCTTGCATCCTCCTCACAACTTATATTCCCACCCAGCTTTGTATCATCAGCTCAACTTGGATATATTACATTTGGTCCCCTCATCCAAATCATTGATGTAGATTGTGAATAGCTGAGGCCCAAGCCTGTACATGGCCTTCTTTGACCTCACAAAGGCCTTCGACACCGTCAACCGTGAGGGATTATGGAGTGTCCTCCTCAAATTTGGCTGCCCTCAAAAGTTTGTCACCATCCTCCGCCTGCTTCACGACGACATGCAAGCCATGATCCACCACAGACCCAATTCACGTACGGACTGGGGTCAAGCAAGGCTGTGTCATCGCACCAACGCTCTTCTCGATCTTCCTGGTTGCAATGCTCCATCTCACTCTCAGTAAGCTCCCCGCTGGAGTGGAGCTAATCTACAGAACAAACGGGAAACTGTTCAACCTCCCTCGCCAGATCCAAGGTCGTCCCTTCCTCTGTCATCGAATTACAGTATGCAGACGACGCTTGCGTCTGCGCACACTCTGAGGTCGAACTCCAAACCTTCGTCAACACCTTCACCGAAGCGTACGAGAGCATGGGCCTTACACTAAACATCCGTAAGACTAAAGTCCCCTACCAACCTGCCCCCACCTCACAGTACTGCCCCCCGATTATCAAAATCCACGACGAGGCCTTGGACAACGTGGACCACTTTCCATACCTCGGGAGCCTACTGTCAACAAGGGCAGAGGTCGATGACGAAGTCCAACATCACCTTCAGTGTGCCAGTGCAGCCTTCGGTCACCTGAGGAAGAGAGTGTTTGAAGACCAGGACCTCAAACGCGGCACCAAGCTCATGGTCTACAGAGCAGTAGTGATTCCCGCCCTCCTGTATGCGTCAGAGACATCGACCATGTACAGCAGGCACTTCAAAGCACTGGAGAGGTACCACCAACCCTGCCTCCGCAAGATCCTGCAAATCCATTGGCAGGATAGGTGCACCAACGGCAGTGTTCTCGCTCAGGCCAACATCCCCAGCATTGAAGCTTTGACCACACTCGATCAGCTCCGATGGACGGGTCACATTGTCCGCATGCCCGATACGAGACTCCCAAAACAAGCGCTCTACTCGGAGCTCCGACACGACAAGAGAGCCCCAGGTGGGCAGAGGAAACACTTCAAGTACACCCTCAAAGCCTCCTTGAAAAAGTGCAACATCCCCACCAACACCTGGGAATCCCTGGCCCAAGACCGCACAAAGTGGAGTAGAAGCATCCGGGAAGGCGCTGAACACCTCGAGTCTCTTCGCTGGGAGCAAGCGGAAGCCAAGCGCAAACAGCGGAAGGAGCGCACGCAACCCAAGCACCCCACCCACCCGCCCCTTCAACCACCGTCTGCCCCATTTGTGACAGAGACTGTAGGTCCCGCATTGGACTCATCAGTCACCTGAGAACTCATTTTTAGTGTGGAAGCAAGTCATCCTCGGTTCCGAGGGACTGCCTAAGAAGAACAGAAGAATAGCTGAGGCCCAAGCACTGATCCTTGTGGTACCCCACTAGTTACAGTCTGCCAACCCGAAAATGACCTGTTTATTCCTACTCTCTGTTTTCTGTCCATTAACCAATCCTCAATCCATGCTAGTATATTACCCCCTATCCCATGAGCCCTCATTTTATTTAATAACCTCTTGTGTGGCACCTTATCAAATGCCTGCTGAAAATCCAAATACACCACTTCCACTGGTTCCTCCTTATCTATTCTGCTAGTTACAACCTCAAAAAACTCCAACAGATTTGTCAAACACGATTTCCCTTTCATAAATCCGTGTTGACTCTGCCCAATCCTATTACTATTTTCTAAGTGTCGTGTTACCACGTACTTAATAATAGATTCTAGCATTTTCCCTACTACTGCCGGCACGGACTCGATGGGCCGAATGGCCTCCTTCTGTGCCGTTATGACTCTATGATGTCAGGCTAACTGGTCTGTAGTTCTCCGTTTTCTGTCCTCCTCCTTTCTTAAATAGTGGGATCACATTTGCTACCTTTCAATCCGCTTATTGATTTACCTCAACTTCTCTACTGCTCTTTCCAACCTTGATGGTGTCCTGAAATATGATCTGTAACCTGCTTCTCATATAAATGGAATGGAGCTTAAGTAAGCACATTCTGTAAACCTGAGCTGCACCTACAGTGGAGGAGATCTTAGCAAAATTTGTCAGCAAATGCCTCCTGCAAGGTATTACTTAATATTCTGATTAATATTGCAATCTTATGCTTATGTTAAAGTTTCTGGATCTGTTTAGGGATCAAATAAGTGGGGCACAAGTCTACATTCAGAATGAAAATGTAAAGCAAAACTTTACGTTTTTGCTGCCGCTTATTTGGCAGAATTAGAAAGAAAAAAGAAAGACTTGCATTTATATAGCGCCTTTCACGACCACCGGACGTCTCAAAGCGCTTTACAGCCAATGAAGTACTTTTGGAGTGTAGTCACTGTTGTAATGTGGGAAACGCGGCAGCCAATTTGTGCACAGCAAGCTCCCACATACAGCAATGTGATAATGACCAGATAATCTGTTTTTGTTATGTTGTTTGAGGGATAAATATTGGCCAGGACACCGGGGATAACTCCCCTACTCTTCTTCGAAATAGTGCCTTTAATTCATTCCTTTACATTTGCTGAAATGCTGCCTCAGTGGTTATGCAATTGGCTTTTGCAATCTATAAGTGCACAGAAAAATATTTAAATCATGCAGTTACATTGCGACTCACTCCACTCGCTCAGAGTCAACCTCACTAAGCAATGTCATTTTCTGGAGTTGACCAACATGGGATCAGCTCCCACAAGTAGCTGAAGTTCCACTCCCACTGAAACAAATAAAACTTGTCCAGAAAATAGGCAACTGCTTCCTGTAAAATACTGTTAATAAAGTGTCTCTGAATAGAGGTAGGCCCGAAATGGAGGGTCTCTTTCAGGCAAGAAATTCAACAGTGTTTCAGAACTGATAGTTTATTTTTTAATATCAATTTCCAAGATATGGGTATCGCTGGCAAGGCTGATATTTGTTACTCATCCCTAGTTGCCCTGAGAAGATGGTGGTGGGCTTTCTTCTTGAACAAACGTAATCTATGGGATGAAGGTTTGATACAACAGAATAGCTCGGTAAGCCACTTCAGAGGGCAGTTAAGAGCCAACCACATATAGATCAGAATGGGTAAGGACATCAGTGAACCAGCTGGGCTTTTACAACAATCCAACAGCTTCATGGTGGCTTTTACTGATACCAGATTTCTTTAAAACTGAATTTAAATTCTCAAACTGCCATGGTGGGATTATGAACTCATGATCAATCTGGATTATTGGTACAGAACTCTGTATGATTAATCCAGTAAGAGAACCACTACACTACTGTACCCTGAGGGAAAGAAGTTGATTTTCTAATGGATTTATGGGCATCTAATGGACATCGCTGCAGGAGTTCCTCAGGGCAGTGTCCAAGGCCAACCATCTTCAGCTACTTCATCAATGATCTTCACTCGGTCATAAGGTCAGAAGTGGGGATGTTCGCTGATGATTGCACAGTGTTCAGTTCCATTCGCATCTCCTCAGATAATGAAGCAGTCCATGCCCGCATGGAGCAAGAGCTGGACGACATTCAGGCTTGGGCTGATAAGTGGCAAGTAACATTCACATCACACAAGTGCCAGGCAATGACTATCTTCAACAAGTGAGAGTCTAACCACCGCCCTTTGGAATTAAATGATATTAGCATTGCCGAATCCCACACCATCAACATCCTGGGGGTCACCATTGACCAAAAACTTAACTGGACCAGCCACATAAAAACTGTGGCTACAAGAGCAGGTCAGAGGCTGGGTATTCTGCGGCGAGTGTCTCACCTCCCGACTCCCCAAAGCCTTACCACCATCTACAAGGCACAAGTCAGGAGTGTGATGGAATACTCTCCACTTGCCTGGATGAGTGCAGCTCCAACAACACTCAAGAAGCTCGACACCATCCGCTCGACACCATCAGCCCGCTTGATTGGCACCCCATGCACCACCTTAAATATTCACTCCCTTCACCACCAGTGCACTGTTTCTGCAGTATATACCATCTACAAGATGCACTGCAGCAACTCGTCAAGGTTTCTTCGACAGCACCTCCCAAACCCGCGACCTAGAAGGACAAGGGCAGCAGACGCATGGGAACACCACCACCTCCAAGTTCCCCTCCAAGTCACACACCATCCTGACTTGGAAATATATTGCTGTTCCTTCATTGTCGCTGGGTCAAAATCCTGGAACTCCCTCCCAAACAGCACTGTGGCAGTACCTTCACCACACGGACTGCAGTGGTTCAAGAAGACGGCTCACCACCACCTTCTTAAGGGCAATTATGGATGGGCAATAAATGCTGGCCTTGCCAACGACACCCACATACCAGGAACGAATAAAAAAATTTACTGGTCTCCACCTGTTCTCCCATTTTCCACTTATACCCACATAAGCAGTAATGGCTCAATATTCAAATGAATGTATTTTGTTACTCAGGGTACCTTGTCCAAGTGGCCATTTTATATGCGCGAGCTAGCCCATTTAAAGTGTAGAGTATCAGAGCTGATCCTGTTCTCACCCAAAATCTACATATGCTCATTTTCCCTCATGGCTCTCAGTTCTCAGTGGCTCAGCTTGTAGTACCCTTGCTTCTGAGTCAGAAAGTTGTGGGTTCAAGTCCTGCTCCAGAGACTTGAGAACAAAAATCTAGGCTGACACTCCAGTGCCAGTACTGAGGGAGTGCTGCACTGCTGGAGGTGCCGTCTTTCAGATGAGATGTTAAACCAAGGCCCTGTCTGCTCTCTCAGGTGGATATAAAAGATCTCATGGCACTATTTCAAGGATCCCATGGCACTAACCCTGGTGTCCTGGCCAATATTTATCCCTCATTGCTGTTTGTGGGACCTTGCTGTGTGCAAATTGGATGCATTACAACAGTGACTACACTTCAAGAAAAAAGTACTTAATTGGCTGTAAAGCACTTTGGGACATCCGGTGGTCATGACAGGCGCTATATAAATGCAAGTCTTTCTTTTCTTTATGGATCTCTGGACCTTGGTCAGGGTTGGAACTCTGGTGCCGCGACTTTACTTACCTCGGTGGGTCCGGAGCGGGCGATGTCGATGGCGGATCCTGGCCCCGCTGCTGGCTCCAGCCCGCTGTGTAAAATGAATTTCCATTGATTGGGCTTGTTAAGCCCACCCAGCACGTTTCCCGGCCAATTAGAGGAAGCGGGTCTGGTGACGTCATTTCATGACGAGTCATCACCCGGTTTCCTTAAAGGGACCATGGCCACATTTGTCTTGACATTTGTGCTGTCAGTGTTCTGCAGCATTGAGGTGCTGCAAACACTGACAATGACTGCACAAAGGCACAGGGCTGCACCCAGGCTCTGCTTATGGAGGGAGGCACAGCACGCAGTGTGGTCCTCTTCCCTTCCCATGGGCGGAAGAGACCTCTCCAGGAGATCAACACAGCCTAGTTGCACATTGCAGAGGAGGGCACAAACAGGGATGTCGTCAGGAGCACCTGGGTGCAGTGCCGCAAATGTTTCAATGATCTCAGTAGATCAGGAAACGTTAGTACAAAGCCACACTCAACCTCATCCTGCTTTGCCTCTCAGCACATCCCCATCACTCTGCCTTCCCTACCCTACTCCTGCACATCCTTACTCACACCAACTTACCTTGCACCTCCACCCATCCCTCTCTCTCTATATTATCACTTCTCCATCTCACTAGCTGCCCCTCACACTCATCCTCATCCTAGTGCAATCACACCAACTAACAACACACAAGGGTAGGCACTTAGGACACTGTGTCATTGAGCTTGGATCCGATTTAGGCCGATGACTCCTCTCTATCCTAATAGACCTCTTACCGCCAGCATAGGAAGATAACAGCAACAGGGCTGGAACTGTTTCCCAACGGCAATAAAACCAACCTTCTACCCCCAACTTACTCTATGTATTTTTTTTTAATTATTGTAAAATCTTGTTTTTTTGTTTTGTATTTTTGTTAATAAAGGCAAAAAATATTTAAAAGATTTTTTCAACAAACCAATCGAAATCACAGAGCTGAGGAGTTTTGGCCCCAATACATTTAGCACCCAATTAGATTATAATAGTTTATATGTCTGTACACAACAGAGGGAGTGTCTCATTATTTGGCGAGTGAATGGAGATTCAGCAGGTCAATGCCATTTTAATTTTGATACACATGTACTGCTTAATTATTCTACAGCTTCTTATCTTACAACAGGCAGAATTTTGAATTTCATTTTTAGAATTCGAATCCTTTAAGACAACAAATCGTTTCTAGCTGATTGATCAGTAAACATCTTTCTTAACATCTAGTTGCCATGCTTTGAATTCCAGTAATAGTTGGAGATTCAATCTCAGATGTATTTCGAAGGACTGCACTATTGAACTGTTGCAAAGGTCACCCATGTTGTTTTTCTGTGCTCAAAATTGTTTTTCTTTTTAACTTAAAGTGATTGAATAAATTTAAGAAGTGACTTAGAGCTGTGTTTCTAGAAATGTCTGAAATGGATTATTAACAACCCATGAAAACAGGTCAGTAATTGCAGGCCACTCTGAACTATAACATGATTTTTTATCAAATTTACTGAATATGTTACCTCCCTAATGAGCGCCGCAAAAAAGTTAGCGCCCCCATGCCTGAAATTGAATGGTAGCGCCCCAAGCAGGAGGCAGGGTGCTACTGGAAGCGCTTCCCCTCCCTCTTGGGGCACTCCCATTGAATATTGCTGTGCTACGTGCAGCAGCGCCACGCGTGTCGGCACGTAGCGGCGCGGTACTGCAGGCCTCCCTCCGTTGATTAAAGGGGAGGGGCCTAGCGCAGCGCGCACCGGGGCCCTGCTGGACCACCGGGGAGTGGGGAACCGGCAAAAGAGCCCGGCACTCAAGAGAAGTGCCGGGCTGGGCGATCGCGGCTGGCACCCCGCAGGAGGAGGCCAGAGGGGGCAGGTGCTGGCAGGCAGCACAAATAAAATGGCCGCCTGGCACCTGCCCTTTAATTTGCGCCGCCCCGGCCGCAAACACGGCACCCTGACCCTGTCAGACATAGCGTCCGGCGGTAGGTCAGGGGGCGCGAGCGAAGTTTGCGGCTGGGGTGCGAGCAGGGCGCTGCGCACGGTGATGACGTCATCGCCGGAGGCGCAGAGTCGTGGGGTGCTACTGGCTACTGCCGCCGCTAAGCACCCGCTGAATTTTGCGGAAGGCGTTAGCGGCACCGCACCCGGGCGCTAGTTGCTTTGCGCCCTGTTAGCGCCCGGGCAACCCAATTTTTCCCCCTAAGAATATTAGCAGGCAAAAGGTTTACCAACACAGATGTGGCTGAATGTGAAACACACTGGGTAAATCTGAACAGATGTGGTTCTGGATACTGTTATTTGGATCTCTGAATCCAACACCTGGATAGGGATTTCTTAGTTGTCACAACACAGGCTGCATGCTTACCTGCAATGTGCAGATTTGATGTCTGAATTAATCTTTACGGAATGAATTTTGTTCAAATATGAATAATTCTGGTTCACTCATTCCTACATACTAGTAGTTTTTTTAGATCGGTGTTGAAATCTTGCTGGATGCTATTAGTAACATATATTAAGGCACTTGTATGAAATTCATCTGTACACACTTTTAACAAATGCATTAACTGTTTAATTAAATAGGTTAACACCTTTTGTCAATCTAGGGAGCTAAGCAATTTCATACTAAAATCCATTTCATAATGCAATTTCAATTTTGGAGTACTACGCAGTAGTTTCACTTCTACAAAAAAAAATGTTATAACCTTCAACCTCTTAAATTGACAATGGACTTGATTTTCACAGATTCATTCTAGGCTATAGGTGTCAACCTTGGTTTAGGGGTATCACTCTCACCTCTGAGTCAGAAGATGGTGGGTTGAAGCCCCGCTCCAGAAACTTAAGTGTATATTCTAGACTGACATTTCAGTGCAGTACTGAGGGAGTGCTGCAATGTTGGAGGTCCTGCCTGTTGGATGAGATGTTATGATGCGGAGATGCCGGCGTTGGACTGGGGTGGACAAAAATGAGAAGTCGCACAACACCAGGTTATAGTCCAACATTGCATCTCTGCAGATACTTGATGTCTGTGTCAATATGCGCGATGTTAAACAGAGGCCATATCTGCACTCTCAGATAGATGTAAAAAATGCCATGTCACTGTTTGAAGAAGAACAGCCAAGTTGACCTGGCCAGCATTTATCCCTCAATCAACAACCAAAACAGTAACCTGCTCATTTATTTAATTGCTGGGACCTTGCTTTGTGCCAATTTGCTGCTGTTGTAATTGCCCGACATTCAACAACTCTGTAAATCATTGGCTGGGAAGCGTTTTATGATGTCTTGAGGTCATGAAAAGTGCAATGTAAATACAAGTTCTTTCTTTATAGTTCTGGTGTACTTGATATACTTTACATTCACACATCACATTCTTGTGCAATGACAAAGATTCCTGATTGTCTCTTTGTAGATCACACCACTATAAAGAATAGAGATTGTGAACACATAGTCAATATACTCAATGGAAATGGTACCACAAGTAAAGTGTTATCTGTTAACCATTGTGTACTGTGCATTATTTGCTGATGTGTGTGTTCATTCTGTTCTATTTGCTCTATATTGAATTGCACACTGCTTCACGCTGAATTCCACAAAGCACCAAAAGAAACATTAATTGATGCCACAAAAATCCTGATTTATACTCCGATACTTAAAGACTGGATAATTTTTAAATTAAAAGGTGTCCTGTTCTAATAGAACCGTGAAGAAAGTGTATTTATTCCAAGTTTTAAGATTAATCATAATATTTAACTGAAATAAAGTGTGCCGAACTGGTAATCTTCCACAGCTTTACAGTTTTTGTATCAAGAAGTACCTGGACCATTTTGTGGATGATTAAGTTACAGTGTTTAGTAACATAAAGGGTAAATGTTTCCAAATATAAAGCAAGTGCATTTCATGTTCTATCATGGCATTCTCAATGCATTTAAGCTTTGACTTTTACACCATGTTTAAAAAGATCGTAAAGAAATAATCCACATCATGAATGACAAGGACAGTAATAGAATTATCAGTGGTAGTTCAATCGAATCCAGAGATTGTATGACTTGTTCCTGGCTTGCATGTTAATCAGTTAGATATGGTATTATGCTGGGTTGTTTTTGGATAATGAGATTTTTTTTAAACATCATTTCTGCTCTCCCTTTTCTAGAGTCTCCTTGAGATTGTCGGTGGTTGACTTCCTCCCAAACTTCGGCTGATGCCACTCTGAAAATGGCCGCTATTCAAGCATGAGAGCATTCCAGGTTATTCTCTTGCTCATTTTCCCTTCCTACCTTGAGGATAGCACTTGCCATTCATTCAGGGGCTCCCCACAAGAATATAGGTTGAGGTTAAGAACTCAGCACATGGGTGATCTTGGGAATGACCTCACGCCATGTTGCATAAATGTTTTAAAAATGTTCCAAACAAATATGTTTTGGTCAGTTATCTTATTCTGTAGTAATATTGCAGGGGCCTGGAGTATTGTTGCGGGGGTGGGGGGGGGGGGTTCGAGAGTGCTGTCGAGGGCGGGTGGCTAGGAGGTCGGGGCCAGGGTTGGGGAAGAAGACCGCTGGGGCCTGGAATATTGTTGGGGGTAGGGGAGTGCTCTCGGTGGGAGCTAGGATGTCAGGGCTAGGGGGGAGATCGGGGGTGGGGGGTCGGGTATGAGGTCGGTGGTCTCGGGAGCGCCGGTGATCATGGTAACTACTTACCTTTTTTTTAATTCCATGCTGTTTATCGTCGGTTTTCCCGGGGGCAAATAGCACTGGTGCTGGCTACCTCAGATGTAAACCAAAGTTACAAGAGGGAGTAGAAGCAGGCATTAGGTCCCTTATTTGCATATGTTAATGCCTTAACTCCTGCTTCAGATGTGGGTAAAGGACGCCTTCTTGTTTGGCCTTTACCAATATGGCTCCCGGTGCAGCCTGTGCCAGAAATGTGCGCGCACAGCTCGGACACCATTTTGGACACAAGACAGCACCCATTGCGCTGACAAACCGGGCGCTATGGAGCCTAATTTTAGGCCTTAGGGCTGGATTTTCAATGACCCTTGGAGTCGGGTTTGGAGGCGTGTGGGGGGTTAAAGTTGCAGATTCGGGGGTCACGACCCCATCCCGACTCCAGTCCGCCTCCACGCAATTTTGACAAAATCAGTCACGGGGTTTCCGACTCCGTCCCACCTCCAAGAGGCGGGAGAGGCCATTAAAGCCCTTAACAAGCCCTAAATTGGCTCTGTAATGCCATTTTGAAACGTTTTAGCTAGTTTAACCCTTTTCCGACGTGAAGTACGCCTGATGTGAAACACGTCAGTGAAACCTGGCGGGAGCACAAGTGGATAGCTGACTACCAGCTGCAGGTCCACTATTACAACGGAGATGTGATGAATGTAGTAGTAGTATTGTGATGAAGGTAGTAGTAGTATTAGGTCTGAAAGTCGCCTCTGATGCTGCTGCATTGCATGTCTTCAGAGACTGCCTGGGAGGACTTGGTTGCAAAAAATCTCTCTCTCTCTCTCTCTCTCTCTCTTCTCTCTCTCTCTCTCTCTCTCTCTCTCTCTCTGAGATGCTGCTCATTTTGCATCCAGGTCCTCTCACAGCAAAGGCCAGGCAATCTCTGAGACCTGGCAGTCTCTGACCTGCAATGATGACATCATCAGAGGCAACTTTCAAACTGAAACCACTAATTGGTTCATGGGTTCCCACATGCTGGAACTCAATTGCCCAATTAAGTGAAAATTGCATCAATCTCCCACATCCAATTGCAGTCGGGTGGATAACACGAAATGTGGATGACACGACCCCAACCCGCCCCAGTATCAAAATCCAGCCCATAGAGTCTGTAGGACTAAACCCCAACAAGAGTTGATGCTTTTACAAAAGGAGGAGTGACAAGTGAAGCCAAATTTCCTTCTTAACAAGGTGTTACATAGGCAGCTATTCAATTCAACTTCAAACACTTGGGGTTGAAATTGTACTGTGCATTATTAGTAACAAAAGTGTCAACCCATGCATATCAAATTCCTTTGTTTGATAGTTGAATAAAGGCACTAAGCTGGTTAAAATAGCATACTTCATTATTTCAACGCTTTGGCCTTTTAATGGAGGCACACTAGACGTTCTGATACATACGTTGCCCAAACTCCTGTTATTCACTGGCTGGTGATGTATTCCAGTGCAGTGATGTCAGGCGATGGGCCCAGTTGGGTTGGTACACATAGGAAAATGGTTGGGTTGGAGGACTGGAGCAGCACAATTTCAAAGCATATAGTCTCCATTCCTGAATGGAGAGAAGACAGTTTATCTGTGAAAATGGAGTGTGCTTTTTGCATCTGGTGGCCTTTTCCTGTTTCTAAAAGTTCCTATGCTCTTATTTGGTAACAGTCCAGTGTTAGATGATTATATATCACATAGAATTACATGGAATTCACAGCACAGAAACAGGCCATTCGGCCCAACTGGTCCAAGTCGGTGTTTATACTCCACACGAGCCTCCTCCCACTCTAATTACCTCTTTCCACCCTGCCCCCGTATCCCTTCTCCCTCGTGGATGCATCAAGCCTCCCCTTAAATGCATCACTGCTATCTGATTCAACCACTCCATGTGATAGCAAGTTCCACATTCTCACCACTACCTGTGTACTCTTTTGATGGGTACATAAACAAAAAATACTGTAACTAATAAAACATTAAATGAAACTTAACAACTTAAATTAAAATTTGGTTATCGGTGGTGGTTGCGGAAGGCCTTGAGCATGCCAGAGGACACCGCGTGCTCCATCTCCAGGGCTACCTGGGCGCGAATGTGGCCGCGGAAGAGCCCCTCGACCGCCCGCTGCCTGGACCAGTTAATGGCCACTTTGGCCAGGCCCAGAAGCAGTCCAACGAGGAGGTCCTCCGATCTGCCCGCTCCCCTCCGCACCGGGTGACCAAAGATCAGGAGCGTGGGACTGAAGTGCAGCCAAAAATCGAGGCGCAGCCCCTTCAAATAATGGAAGAGGGGCTGCAACCTCTCACATTCCATATATATATGGAACACAGACTCCTCCAGGCCACAGAAAAGGCAGGCGGCCTGGGAGTCCGTGAACCTACTTAACACCTTGTTGCATGGGACTGCTCTGTGCAACACTCTCCAGGCCAAGTCCCCAATGGATAAAGGGAGGACTCCCGCGTAGAGAGCCACCACTCTCTGTGTAAAGGTGTTCCAAGGTTAGTCTTTTTTTTGACTATTAGGAAGGACAGACAGGAAGGAAAGGGAGGTGGGGTGGCTTTGTTAATAAAGGATGGAATCACTGCAATAGTGAGAAATGATATTGGGTCAAAGGACCAGGATAGTGAAACAGTTTGGGTGGAGATAAGGAATAATAAAGGGAAAAAGTCACTAGTGGGCGTAGTCTTTCGGCCTCCTAACAGTTGCAACTCAATTGGTCGGAGTATTAATCAGGAAATAGTTGGGGCTTGTAATAAGGGAACAGCTATAATCATGGGAGATTTTAACTTTCATATTGACTGGACAAATCAAATTGGGCAGGGCAGCCTTGAGGAAGAGTTCATAGAGTGCATTAGGGACGGGTTCCTTGAGTAGTATGTTACTGAACCAACCAGGGGGCAGGCAATCTTAGATCTGGTCCTGTGTAATGAGACAGGATTAATAAAAAATGTCCTAGTAAAGGATCCCCTTGGAATGAGTGACCATAACATGGTTGAATTCCAAATTCAGTTGGAGGGTGAGAGAGTTGGATCTCAAACCAGCGTACTAAGCCTAAATAAAGGAGAGTATGAAGGTATGAGAGCAGAGTTGACTAAAGTGGACTGGGAAAATAAATTAAGGTGTAAGACGGTACAGGAGCAGTGGTGTACATTCAAAGAGGTATTTCACAACTTTCAAGAAAAATATATTCCACTGAGGAAAAAGGGGCGTAAAAGAAAAGAGCCATCCGTGGCTAAGTAAAGTAATAAAGGATAGTATCCGACTAAAAATAAGGGCTTATAAAGTAGCCAAATCTAGTGGGAGGATAGAAGATTGGGAAGCATTTAAAAACCAGCAAAGAATAACTAAAAGATTAATTAAGAAAGGGAAGATAGATTATGAAAGTAAACTAGCAAAAAATATAAAAACAGATAGCAAGAGTTTCTACAGTTATATGAAAAGAAAAAGGGTGGCTAAAGTGAATGTTGGTCCCTTAGAGGACGAGACCTGGAAATTAGTAGTGGGGAACATGGAGATGGCAAATACGCTGAACAAATATTTTGTATCAGTCTTTACAGTAGAGGACACTAAAAATATCCCAACACTGGACAAACAAGGGGCTATGGGGGGGAGGAGCTAAACACGATTAAAATCACTAAGGAGATGGTACTCGGTAAGATAATGGGACTTAAGGCGGATAAATCCCCTGGACCTGATGGCTTACATCCTAGGGTCTTGAGAGAAGTTGCGGTAGGGATTGCGGATGCATTGGTGGTAATTTTCCAAAACTCCCTGGATTCAGGAAAGGTCCCAGCAGATTGGAAAACTGCTAATGTAACGCCCTTATTTAAAAAGGGAGGTAGACAAAAGGCTGGAAACTATAGACCAGTTAGCCTAACATCTGTGGTTGGTAAAATGTTGGAGTCCATTATTAAGGAAGCAGTAACAGGACATTTGGATAAGCATAATTTAATCGGACAGAGTCAGCATGGTTTTATGAAGGAGAAATCATGCTTGACAAATTTGCTCAAATTCTTTGAGGACGTAACAAACAAGGTGGATAAAGGGGAATCAGTGGATGTGGTGTATTTGGACTTCCAAAAGGCATTTGACAAGGTACCACACAAAAGATTACTGCACAAGATAAAAAATCACGGGATTAGGGGTAATATACTGGCATGGGTGGAAGATTGGCTATCTAACAGAAAACAGAGAGTTGGAATAAATGGTTCATTCTCGGGTTGGCAATCAGTAACTAGTGGTGTTCCGCAGGGGTCAGTGCTGGGACCCCAACTCTTTACAATCTATATTAACGATTTGGAAGAGGGGACCAAGTGCAATGTATCCAAGTTTGCAGATGATACAAAGATGGGAGGGAAAGCAGTGAGTGAGGAGGACGTAAAAAACCTGCAAAAGGACATAGACAGGCTAAGTGAGTGGGCGGAAATTTGGCAGATGGAATATAATGTTAGAAAGTGTGAGGTTATGCACTTTGGCAGAAAAAATCAAAGAGCAAGTTATTATCTAAATGGAAAGAAACTGCAAAGTGCTACTGTACAAAGGGATCTGGGGGTCCTGGTGCATGAAACACAGAAGGTTAGTATGCAGGTACAGCAGGTGATCAGGAAGGCCAATGGAATCTAGGCTTTTATTGCAAGGGGGAGGGAGTATAAAAGCAGGGAAGTCTTGCTTCAGCTATACAGGGTACTGGTGAGGCCACACCTGGAGTACTGCGTACAGTTTTGGTTTCCATATTTAAGAAAAGATATACTTGCTCTAGAGGCAGTTCAGAGAAGGTTCACTCGGTTGATTCTGGAGATGAGGGGGTTGACTTATGAGGAAAGGTTGAGTAGGTTGGGCCTCTACTCATTGGAATACAGAAGAATGAGAGGCTATCTTATCGAAATATATAAGATTGTGAGAGGGCTTGATCGGGTGGATGTGGGGAGGATGTTTCCACTGATGGGTGAGACTAGAACTAGGGGGCATAATCTTAGAATAAGGGGCTGCCGTTTCAAAACTGAGATGAGGAGAAACTTCTTCACTCAGAGGGTAGTAAATCTATGGAATTTGCTACCTCAGAGAGCTGTGGAAGCTGCGACATTAAATAAATTTAAAACGGAGGTAGACAGTTTCCTAGCTGCTAAGGGAATTAAGGGTTATGGGGAGCGGGCAGGGAAGTGGACGTGAGTCTAGGTTCGGATCAGCCATGATCCTATTGAATGGCGGAGCAGGCCCGAGGGGCCATATGGCCTACTCCTGCTCCTACTTCTTATGTTCTTATGTTCTTATGTCGTCACCATTTTGATACAAAACTATACGCTATGTAAACAGGAGAAATGAGCGATCAACTTACTTTGGTCAGCTCCATCTATTATAGTCAACAGCTCAAGCGACACTTACAGCTATTACATATGACCACGGCTAGATGCACATGGAGGGACCAAAACCTTTTGAAAACAGGAAGATTTATTGTTTTTGTTGAAGTCATGCTTGAGCTGATCAATGCCTGGAAAGTCTTGATCATGTTCCTTGTACAATGATTTTAATCATTACCCTGATGAATAAATAATGGTTACTATAGAACACCAGTTTTATTAAATAAAAGTCTAAGTGATCCAAAGGTTTTCCCCTCCCCAAATGGGAGAAAGTGGTACTCTACAAATTAATCTTAATGGGGCTATTATATAAATGCAGAGTAATAAGAACATAAGAAATTGGAGCAGGAGTAGGCCATTTGGCCCTTCGAGCCTGCTCCACCATTCAGTAAGATCATGGCTGATCTTCTACCTCATTTCCACTTTCCTGCACTATCCCCATATCCCTTGATTCCCTTAATATTCAAAAATCTATCGATCTCTGTCTTGAATATACTCAACGATTGAGCCTCCACAGTCCTCTGGGGTAGAGAATTCCAAAGATTTACCACCCTTTGAGTGAAGAAATTTCTCCTCATCTCTGTCATAAATGGCCGACCCCTTATTCTGAGACTGTGACCCCTGGTTCCAGACTCCCCAGCCAGGGGAAACATCCTCGCTGCATCTACCTTGTCAAGCCCTGTAAGAATTTTGTATGTTTCAATGAGATCACCTCTCATTCTTCTAAACTCTAGAGAATATAATTTAATACTTCCCACAGTCCTGTGAGAGGCTTTCACCAGTACTTGGATATGTTTGATTAATTTTTAAGTATTTATTTTTCTTCTTTTCCCTCTTTCCTGTTCCTTTGCATCATCCCCAGTTATAAGGTCAGGAAGACTTCCCTGTTTATGCAGCTGCGCGGCTACATCCTGTATCCATCCAAAAGGCCTGACTGAGTCTCCGAGACGAAGCTTCACACACCATTTCTCCTGCCTGTCAAAACTTTATTTTCCCAGGGAATGTTGTTTGTAACTCGGCATCTGCGTCAGAAGTTCAAATAAAGACTCAACCATCGGTTGCTGGCCCCGGGTTACTGGAGTGTGGATTGGGCTATGGCCTGCTTGTTGACCAGCTGCCGAGGTTCGAAGCTCTGGACTTCCCTCCCTAAACCTCTCCGGGTCTCTACCTCTCGCTCTTCTCCTTTAAGACGCTCCTTAAAACCTAACTCTTTGACCAAGCTTTTCGTCACCTGTCCTAATATCTTTTTATGTGTCAAATTTTATTTGATATCGCTCCTGTGAAGCGCCTTGGGACGTTTTACTACGTTAAAGGTGCTATATAAATACAAGTTGTTGTTGTTGATACCCCAGAACAATTTCTTCAAGTTTTTCTCTTCTCCTGGCGGCCACCAGAATCAAGTTCCTGAGATATCTGCCCTTGTTACAATTGTCTCTGGCACCCGATTGTTATTATACCTAATATATACAAGTAAAGCATCTTCAGTAGGGCTGTCAAGTGAATAAGAAAATCATTCACGATTAAAAATGTTAATATTTGTTTTATTACTGATGCTCTCATCCAAAAAACAACCCAGCATAAAAACCCTGGAGCAGTAACAGCTTCGAATGTGAACCACGGCAACACTCGAGCCTGCAGGCGATGAATGGGGTTCCATGGAGCTGCAGGCCAGCAGGTGACCAAGGCTGACAGCAGGCCTCAGGCTCTATGATGATCACCACTGACAGACACTACTGCACTCACACTCTACTGTCACCTTGGCAACGGCGCACCTGTAGGGTCACCAACTCTGGTTGGGTGTATTCCTAGAGGTTTCATCACATGACCTCGTGCCTCCAACCGTCCGACCCAGTCAAACAGCCTTTTTTCTCATTTTACAATGGCCTGGGTTTTCTGGGGCCTATGACCGCGTACGCACACGTACGCGCTCGTAAGTGCCCCGCAGGTTCCGGGTATTCACATGCCATGCGCAGTTGCGAAAATCCGGAACTTGCGATCTGTCAATATTCTGCTTGACAGATCGTACCCATCCGCAGGAAATGGACATTCACTGGCGGAGAGTTGCACTATTTGCCCAGCGAATGCCTATGAAACTCTTACGCCTGGTAAAAGCAGGCGTAAGGCCTTTTTTTTACCAGCGTAAGGGTTTAAATAAATATTAAAATAAATTTTTTTAGATCATTTAAACATTCAAAAACCTTTAAAATGAGTTTAGGTTATTTTTGGCACCTTTATAAATGTTTAAATTTATTTTTCAAAAAATTAAATTTTTGCTTTAAATGTTTAATTAAGTTGTATTTTAATTCATTTTTAACATGTGATGACTTATTTTTATTTAAGTGGGGTGATAGTGTGTTTTTTGGGTGATTCCGATTATGCTTATGGGGATTCCGTAAATAAATGGAATCCCCATAAGCATAATATGAATCCCCCTTTGTGATTGGTTGGGTTGGCCCACATGATCCCAGGGACCCTTGCATGCTCCCTGGGATACGTGGGCCTTTACACAGGTGTACGCCTGCAGGCCCAGGAGCGCAAGAGTCTGAAGATACGGAGGCACCAGGTAGGTGCGTACTTTTCTTGCAGATCGGAGGCATTCGCCTGCGGGAAGCCTCCGACTGCAATTTCCAGCCCATTATTTTTATAACTAATGGCCCAGATATTCCGATCCCTACGGGTGGGTACGCGGTGTGTAACCACCCGTAGGGACATCGGAAATGCCGGTTTCAGGCATCTTGACAGATCCTCCGGCTGCCCTGGAGAAGGGTCTCTGCGGGCGGAGAGTTCTGCTTTTTGGAGACCCTTCACCCGCAGAAAACCCTTACAATTCTTATGCCTGGTAAAAGCAGGGGTAAGGCTTGCTTTTACCAGGAAAAGAGTTGAAAAAAAGTTTAAAAAAATGTTTTCCACTGATTTATCATTTAAAAATACTTTTAAAAAGGTAAGTTTATTTTTAGCCCCGTAAAAAACTTTAATTATTTTTTTCAAAAAATTAAACTTTTGTTTAAAATAAATTTATTGTAATTTCAAGTTTTTAAAAAAATGTGATTTAAAAAAAAAATTTATTTAAAGTTTTACTATGTTTTTTCATTGATCTCCATTCATATACAGTATTTGACAGGTTTTCCTGTCAAGTGTATGAAGGGAGATTCCCTTCTTTGATTGACTCCCCATGGCCCACGTGATCCCAGGGACGCTGCAAACTACATGCGCCTCCGGGATACGTGAGCCCTGCACACTTGGAGTTTGGAGAGGCCCAGGAGCGGAAGCGTGTGCGTCCCGGGAGCCCTCAGGTAAGGGCGTAGATTTTTCCAGATCGCAGGCCTCCGCCCGCGGGAGGCCTGCGATCGGAAAATCTGGGCCAATAAACGAAAATGATCAAAAAAATGAAAATAAACACATCGCGCTGAATTTTAATGGGGAAGGCGGAATGGGGGGTGCTCCGAGGCAGTTGGGAAACCCAGGAGACCTGGTCGGGGATCGGAGGCCTCGCGGGGGGTCTCCGATCACGGGGGGTGGGTTAGGTAGGGACCCTGGATTCAGGAGGCAAGTGTAAAGGCACTTAGCTCCTGGATCCAGCAGTCCTCACCTTGCATTAGCTGGCAGATTTCACGAGGTGTACAAAACCCGACCAGTTAAAGTTAAAGACAAGTTGAAGGTTAAAGAAGCGGCTTCCAGCTTCGTTATAATATTTAAATAGTGGACCCGCCTCCTGGCAGCGGATTGGCTGCCCGCCCCCTGTTCCGTCTCCTTTAAAACTGGAAGTGGGCGGGTTCAGGTCGGGATTCACATTTTTAACACTTTAACTACCCCCACGCCCCCCCAACCCACCTTTTTTTAGGTTAAAATTCCCCCCACAATTCTTCTTAATGTCATAGGGTCATAGAGTTATACAGCACAGAAAGAGGCCCTTCGGCCCATCGTGTCCGCGTCGGCCATCAAACCCTGTCTATTCTAATCCCATTTTCCAGCACTTGGTCCGTAGCCTTGTATGCTATGGCGTTTCAAGTGCTCATCTAAATGCTTCTTGAATGTTGTGAGGGTTCCTGCCTCTACCACCCTTTCAGGCAGTGAGTTCCAGATTCCAACCACCCTATGGGTGTAAAAGTTTTTCCTCAAATCCCCTCTAAACCTCCTGCCCCTTACCTTGAAACTATACCCCCTGGTTATTGACCCCTCTACTAAGGGGAAAAGTTCATTTCTATCTACCCTATCTATGCCCCTCATAATTTTGTACACCTCAATCAGGTCCCCCCTCAGCCTTCTCTGCTCTAAGGAAAACAACCCCAGCCTGTCCAGTCTCTCTTCATAGCTGAAGCGCTGCAGCCCAGGTAACATCCTGGTGAATCACCTCTGCACCCTCTCCAATGCAATCACATCCTTCCTATAGTGTGGCGACCAGAACTGCACACAGTATTCCAGCTGTGGCCTAACTAGCGTTTTGTACAGCTCCATCATAACCTCCCTGCTCTTATATTCTATGCCTCGGCTAATGACCCTATGATTATTATTATATTAGGGCTAAGTCCCTATGATTTTTCTCCCAGGCTGCTCGCAGCCGTCTCCTGGTGATTAATCTTTAATTTCTGGAGACTCCAGGACAGTCCTGGAGTCCTTGGCAACCCGTGCACATGCACAGAAGAACATAGGGGGGACTTTTTCGGGGCAGTCAGTTTGGTGACGGGTCGGGTGGGAAATTATTTTTTGACAGTGGATAAGGAACTCGCTGTCAACCTGCCTCCACGCTAGTCACCCAGATGTCAGGTCAGTCATCGCTGAACAGACCCGTCACCAAGGCCGCGATTTCTCCTACCTCGGCGGGTCCGGTGCGGCCCAGGTCGGTGGCGGGGTGCGATCCTGCTGCTGGCTCCAGCCCGCTGTGTGAAATGATTTTCCCCTGATTGGGCTTGTTAAGCCCGCCCAGCGCGTTTGCCGGCCAATTGAAGGAAGCGGGTCTGCTGATGTCATTTGATGACGCGTCATCAGCCGGTTTCCTTAAAGGGACCATGCACAAATTGATTTTGACAGTTGTGCTGTCAGTGTTCTACAGCATTGAGGTGCTGTAAACACTGACAAACACTGCACAGAGGTGCACGCCTGCACCCAGGCTCTCCCATGACTCCCTCCAAATGGAGGGAGTCACAGCACACAGGGAGGTCCTCTTCCCTTCCCATGGGCAGAAGAGACCTTCCCAGGAGATCAACGCAGCCTGGTTTCACAGGAGGACTCAAACAGGGATGTCGTCAGGAGGACCTGGGTGCAGTGGCACAAACCTTTCAATGATCTCAGTAGATCACGAAATGTTACTGCAAAGCCACACTCAACCTCATCCTGCTGTGCCACTCATCACATCCCCATCACTCTGCCTTCCCTACCCTACTCCTGCCCAACCTTACTCACACCAACTTACCGTGCACCTCCACCCATCCCTCTCTATCTACAGTATCACTTCCCCATCTCACTAGCCACCCCTCACATTCACCCTCATCCTCGTCCAATCATACCAACCAACAACACACAAGGGTAGGCACTTGGGTGTTTTAGCCAATGTTCATGTGAAGTTTCTGTTAATGCGCTGTCAAACATTGAAACCTTTATTTTCAATACTTTGCGTTCTTGGACAGATTTGTGCGCACCTTTGGAAGTGGCTTCGTAAGTTGCAGTGAATGGTGAGACATAACGGTAACCCCCACAATGGCGATGAGTGTGAAAGGAATGGCTTGGGCATTGTAGTGCTTTATGGTGTTGGTGTGGGGTGGTGCCAACCTAGCGCATCATGTGGCAGCCAGGGTGTACAGCATCAAGTGAAGTAAATCTGGCCATGGTGAGGCCATCCCTGGCCTCCCGGGCAGCAATGTTGTCGGGTGCTGATGCCCTGTGTCCTGTGCAGCGTCAGTTGATTGTGGAGAAGGTTGGTGTTGTTGTTGGTGCTGCTGGTGTTGGGGCTGATCATGGTGGGATTCTGAGGACCAAGGTGGGAGAGATTGTTCCAATGAGGTGAAACTGGTTAGAGAGTTTGCTCCAAACACTTGCAAGCTACATAAAGCTCAATCTGTCTTCCAAGTGCAGTAGGCAACAGCTTCTAACCTTTGAAAGTGAACAGCTATGAAAAGTGTTGAAAATAAAGATTTCAATGTTTGACAGCACATTAACAGAAACTTCACATGAACATTGGCTAAAACACCCAAGTGCCTACCCTTGTGTGTTGTTCATAGAATCATAAAAATTTACAGCACAGAAGGAGGTCATTTGGCCCATCTTGTCCGTGTCGGCCGACAAAGAGCTATCCAGCCTAATCCCACTTTCCTGTCACTTGGTATGATTGGACTAGGATGAGGGTGAGTGTGAGAAGCGGCTAGTGAGATGGGGAAGTGATAATGTAGATAGAGAGGGATGGGTGGAGGTGCACGGTAAGTTGGTGTGAGTAAGGATGTGCAGGAGTAGGGTGGGGAAGGCAGAGAGATGGGGATGTGATGAGTGGCACAGCAGGATGAGGTTGAGTGTGGCTTTGCAGTAACGTTTCGTGATCTATTGAGATCATTGAAAGGTTTGTGCCACTGCAGCCTGGTCCTGATTAGTAAGCTCAAAGCTCAACATATCCAAACAATGCAGAGCAGAAATCAACAAAGCCAATAGACTCTTGAACTACATAGCAAAACAGTTAAATATATGCCCAACCAGTGTAGTGCTCCAGTCAGACTGCGTCTTGAGTACTTTGTCCAGTTTTGGTGGCTGAGGCTCAAAAGAGACATTCAATTTCTGGAGACGATGCAGAGAAGAGCCACGAGGCTGATTCCCAATCTCAGGTATCTGAGTAATGAAGAAATACTGGATAGACTCGAGCTTTTCAACCTTGAGTGGAGGCATCTGAGAGGTGATCTTGTAGAGGCGTGCAAGATAGTTAAGGAATGGAAACATTTTAGCCAGAATATTACATTCAATTAAATGTGGAAGGATTAGCGGACACAGGCTCAAATTGGGAAACGATAATTTCAGGACCGGTGTCAGCAAATACCTCTTCACACAAATAGAGATCAATGTGTAGAATAAACTTCCAGATAGGGTAGTGGGAGGCAAAAATACTGGAATCATTTAAGAATCGATTAGATGCTGAAATGTGACGGAAAGATCTTTCTGGCTAGATGAACTAAGATGGGCTGAATGGCCTTTCTCATCCTTGTGATTTTGTGTCCACTGCAAAAGCTGAACCTTTCAGCGTATTCGGGAGATTTTTTTTAGTTCCAACCACCTGTAACTTTATGTCCGCAAGCACACTATTAATCTTGAAAAACAATATAGTATGACTGTTGCAATAGTTACAATGCAATGGGTATTCTTTTACAGTTTGTTGTTCTTGAGCCTTTCTCAATTGAGGCGTGAAATTAATAACAAGGGGGCGGAAAATCCATTTGCTGCCAATTTCCAACTGGGCCTGGGGTGATGGGACTTTCGTTCCCCCCCCCTCCCCCAACCACCCCGTATATGGCCCGTGCCCATGAAGGGGTGTAATATCCCAAGCTGGGAATTTCCTCAGCCTTGGCCTGCCTACTGCCCAGTGAACTGGACTCCAAGATAAGTTCAGCATACCAGTTTGACAAGGGGTTGATGTGGGCCCCACTGGCCTGAAAATTCTGGAAGCTGTTGCCTGGATCGGCAGTTCCCCACCCCAGCTCCTGCCCCTCCTCCTCTTGTGGGTGCTCAAAGTGGCGCCATAATATTCAAATTAAGTCACCCTGCTGTAACCCCAGATATTCTGACTGCGTCAGGAGCCGAGGTCCAGTGCGGCAACTCCAATGCCATAGTGGGACTGAGGACTTCTGGACTACTGGTAACATAGGAATGTTCAGGATCGGATAAGACCTTTGCAGTCTGCTTGGCCAGTCCCAGTGTTTCCCACAATACTTGTCATTTTTGTCTATCAAAACTTTTGCCAGATACTTATCCAGCTCTTTGTTGAATTTGCTGATACAATCAGCCCCCACTGCCTCCCTTGGCAGTCCATTCCATACATTCAACACCCTCTGCAGAAATAAAAAATTTTTTTTAAACTTCTCTCTTCCAGGTTGAGACTTTTCTAGACCATGGTATTTTGTTAACCATAGAAGGCGCTCTGTACCAAATGCACGATGGGATAACTTAGTTCTATGGAGTCCTTATGCTAAGATGACAGCTCTGTGACTATCGGGCAGAATCAATTGATTTTTTTAAAGAGCTGCTGTAAAGATATTAATAAGTTTGGAATTTCGAAAGGCATATACTTTTACTTGACTTTTTAAAAAAGTCATATATTCAGTAATAGAAGGTTTGCATGCAGAGTAATTCCTGTTATTTAAATGGATCATTGCAGTGTTTACCCGTAGCATTTTTAGCAGCAGGATTAATTTTTCAGTTACCTTATAGATTGCAATGTTTTATATAGAGTTACATAAAGTCGACAGCTCAGAAACTGGCCATTCAGCCCAACTGGTCTGTGCCGGCGTTTATGCTCCACATGAGCTTCCACCCACCCCTCTTCATCTAACCCTATATTTTTAATAACTATGTCATCATCATTATTCGGAGATGCTTTGTAACTGATTCGTATTCCCTCACTTCACCTGACGAAGGAGCAGCGCTCCGAAAGCTCGTAATTTCAAATAAAACTGTTGGACTATAACCTGGTGTTGTGCGACTTCTCATTATCATCATTATTGGTCGACTATTGTCGGAGCTTCTGTGACTGCCCTCCATAACTCTTTATGTGGCAGGGGCCTGAACCCTGGTGTTGTGTTTCGGACTGTCCATGGTCGTTCCTTCATTGACTTATTATTAACCGCAGCTACATCACCGCTGGCAGGCTGTGGATGCCATTGGCCAGTTTAAGGGTGAACTCATCCACCTTTTCATGACATTTCCTCCATCAAGCGTCCCACTACCCTCCTCCAGGTGCTCATCCTCCCAAAGCTGTTGGCATTTTCTGGAGGTGGCCAGGTTACTTAACCATTGCCCGGCACTCAGCATTGACCAGTCACAGGCAAAGAAAGAAAAGAAAGAACTTGCATTTATTTAGCACCTTTCACGACTGCAGGACGGCCTAAGGCACTTTACTGCCAATGAAGTGCAGTACTGTCACCACTGTAGCAGGTTTTAACACCTGACCCGACAGAGGTAATTATACCTGTTACTCTGGTACTGTACAAAACATATGATGGGATAATTCTATGAAGATTTGTTGCTACGACAACAACCCTGTGAGTGTTCATTAGAATCAATTGATTACTTAGAAAGACCCCGTTGTAAGTATAAGAAAAATGTAATTATCCAGAATGTTCAGGCTAGGTCTGAACAAAATCTATTACAAATTTGGATAATTTTAGTTTTGGCACCATATTAAGTTTGCAGTTGCTTTTTATACTTTGAAAATCTGGGGTAGATTTTAAGATGCTCCTTAAAATGGTGCGGGCGGTGGGGAGGAGATCGTACAGCGTCCCCGGACAGTTCCCAGCACCCCCCACCTTTCTTAACATACCTAAGAGCAGGCACGGAGGGCTGCCCGCCCCCCTGGTAGTTGGGGGTCTACTGTACATTAGAAAGTCACAGCACGATGATGTCTTTGGCGCCGTAACAGCATTTTAACTTCTAGATTTGGGAGGCCCGCTCGGGTCCAACTAGGACAGCCGAACCAAGGCGGGAGTCACGGAGAGGTCAGAAGAAGCCTAGGTACTGTAAAAATGTTAACTTTTCTGTGGAATCTTTTTGAGTCAGGAGGAGCAGGAGTGCTCCCCCTAGCCCCTTGGGCCTCCCCAGTTCCAGATTTGCCTCTCCCACCCAGCAATGGTATCGGCTGCCAACCGCCCTTCCCAGCGCTAATTTTTTTGCCAGGAACCATTCTCTTGGGTCCCTGGCGTTCTCGGGCTCCCGAACAATTTTTTCTCCAGTCTGCCAGCCCTGACCTCACTCCCACCAGTTTCGGGGGAGGGGGGGGGGAGACTGCCCTGCTTTATTCAAATGAGGCCCGAGAGTTAAAATAGCCCAGACCTCACGCTGAGCTCCCTGGGGGGTTTTCTGTCCTGCACCGCACCTCCGCTCCCCACAAATGCGCCCACAGTTAAATTCAACTACTCTATGTCAACATCCCAGCATTCAAATATCAATGGAAGATACCATATTTAGGAGAGAGACAAGTGAGGACAGAGAAGTGGAAAAGAACATGACAAATCCTCCAAGGTTTGGGCTACCATCCTATCGGGTTTCAAAACAGCTACTGAGAGTTTTAAAGGTTCACTGCGAAAGTACAATATCAAAAAAGATTACAGATTTGCCAATAACTTCAGTGGCTATTTTTAAGTTGTAATGACCTTATTCCACCAACTCGGAGCTTTGAATTGGAGAGAGATGAAGGCAAGGAAAGAAGAATATTGAAAGAGAGGTAGAGAAAGAAACTCTAGTGCAGAGAAAGCACAGCAAAAAAAAGAAACAACATTAAGGAGGAAGGAAAGATCGAAGATAAAATAAGGAAATGTGTGCTATGTGTAGTGCCACAATATATATATACTTAGATCTTATATATATATTTATATAGCACCTTTCATGACCTCAAGACATCCCAATGCTTCACAGCCAATTAATTACTTTTCAAGCATAGTCACTTTTGTAATGTAGGAAAACGTGGCAGACAATTCATGCACAGCGAGATCCCATAACCAGCAATAAGATAAATAACCAGAAAATCTATTTTAGTGTTGTTGGCCAGGATACCAGGAGAACTTTATTTCTCTTCTTCAAATAGTGCCGTGGGATCTTTTACATCCACTTGAGATGATAGATGATGCTTTGATTTAACATCTCATCCAAAAGATGGTACCTCCGATAATTTAGCACTCCCTCAGTTTTGTATACATATGCATGGACACAGAACTGTATTATTTAATTTTTCCTTAGTTGCCTTTGTCTTTATATGCACTTGAACTTGTTAATTTTTCCATACATTTTCCTGCATACATGCACCTTTGATGAAAGTCTCTTAACAATCTAAGCGTTTAAATACTTATCTAGGTTCTTACTTGTGTATGTGTATACAGGGAAATATATAAAAAGCCAGGAAAATGCAGGTAAAAGTAATCACTGGAAAAAACTGATGGCGATCTGGGAATGCTGGCACATGTTGCACATATGCAGAAACAATTAATAATGGTAAATACTAACAAATAAATGGTCATTTGTACTGAAAGCATGACTAAATACATTCAAACTTGCAGGCTCAATTTGCATTCTAGCGTGTGATATTTGAGCCTCAACCAACTGGAATGATTACATGTGTGAAAAACTATATACAAAGGTCCTGTCAAACTGTTTTGTACCCTTTAGATATCAGACAGCCTTTGAATACAGCATTCAACTGGATAGCTTGGTAACTGAGTACTTTATACCCCTTGCCATTAAATTTTCATTCCTTTTCTTATTGAAATAGGTAGAATACTTTGACATTGCTTTGTAAGTAAACAACGAGCTGCTTAAAGTACATTTCTAAGATTGCCCAAGCAAATACAAGAAATGAATTTGTCCACCCTCGTACGATTGTTTAAATCAATCAATGATATAACATTGCTATCTTTAGGACAAATCATCTTACCTTCATGTTTTTCTTCATGTTCAGGACCTGGATTTGTATCACATGTACCAGTTGTTAAAAGCTGAGCCAGAATCAGAAACAATAACCGTTGCATTGTATTAGGAGTTCTATGTTTTTGCCGTAACATAAAAAGCCTCCAGTGAGCTCTCTGCAAACTCCTGTGGCTCTCACAAATCTATTCAGCTAATTTGTGGTCTGACTGTCATTAAGAACTCCAGTAAACTGCCCTTTGAAGGTCTGCTTCAGTGACTCTGCCTCCTGTAAAGTTTTCTGTGTTCAACGTCAAGTGAATGGCATGCTGTCTTAAATACCTAGTAACAATTAAAGGTGATAGTCCGTCCTTCTGTCCACATTACATTTTTTTTTGCCAGGCAGAAAATGAGCCTTTGCTAGTGAGCCACAGCATGTAATGCGATTCCACATGCTGTGTAACACTGATACAGTGGTGGGAACAAAGTGCAGGATTAAAGGTGATTTTCGAGTGTAGGGTGTCTTAAAGAGGAACAGCAGACTTTCATGTCCTACTGACATTTTAAAAATTGCTACTGAATGTGTTGCAATAAAACAATGTCATAGCAATTAGTTTGATAGCATATCATTTGATTAAGATTAATGTAAAAATAAAATCCCAAGCAGATTGCCACATAGATATGGATAGAGAATACAGACACCAAACTAAGGAGGGAGTGATTAGGAGGCTGAAAGCTCGGTGAAAAAGATGAGTTTTGAGAAGATCTTTTTTTAAAAGAGAAGAAAACCGTGGCAAGGAAAAGGACTCAAGAAAGGAGTTCTAGAGAATGGCTCTCCCATTACTGGTGGGGCAAAGGGGAGGGGTGGGGGGACTCACAAAAGCCCAGAGTCCGGGGATGAAAGGATGCAGGAGAGGATATAAAGCTAGAGTAGGCTGTGGTGGTAGGACAGGATATGGGTAGCCAGGTATTGGCAAGTTACAATTTGTGAAGAAAGGTCTTCTATAGGCATATCAACTGTAAAAGAGTTGTCAGAGGAGAGGTGTGGTCGATTAGGGACCAAAGTGGAAAACTATTGGTGGAGGCAAAAGGCATGGCTGAGGTACTAAATGAGTACTTTGCATCAGTGTTTACCAAGAAAGAGAACTTTGCCAAAGCTGTGGTAAATGAGGAGGTTGCTGGGATACTGGATGAGATAAAAATAGATAAAGAGGAGGTACTAGACAGGCTGTCGGTAATTAAAGTGGATAAGTCACCTGGCTCGGATGGAATGCATCCTAGGTTGCTGAGGAAAGTAAGGGTAGAAATTGCAGAGGTGCTGGCCACAATCTTCCAATCCTCCTTAGATAGAGGGGTGGTGCCAAAGGACTGGAGCATTGCAAATGTTACACCCTTGTTCAACAAAGGGGAGAAGGATAAACCTGGCAATTACTGGCCAGTCAGTTTAACGTCGGTGATGGGGAAGCTTTTAGAAAGAATAATCCGGGAGAAAATTAACAGCCACTTGGGCAAGCATAGACTAATAAAGGAGAGCCAGCACGGATTTGTTAAGGGCAAATCATGTTTGACTAACTTGATTGAGTTTTTTGATGAAGTAACAGAGAGGGCGGATGAGGGCAGTGTAGTTGATGTGTATATGGACTTACAAAAGGTGTTTGATAAAGTACCACATACTAGGCTTGTTAGCAAAATTGGAGCCCATGGGATAAAAGGGGCAGTAGCAGCATGGATACAAAATTGGCTAAGGGATAAAAAAGAGAATTGTGGTGAGGCATAGAGTACAAAAGCCAGGAAGTTATGCTAAACCTATATAAAACACTAGTTTGGCCCCAGCTGGAGTATTGTGTCCAATTCTGGGCACCACACTTTAGGAAGGACATGAAAGCTTTGGAAAGAGTACAGAAGAGATTTACTAGAATGGTTCCAGGAGTACAGTACGTGGATAGACTAGAGAAGCTGGGGCCGTTCTCCTTTGAGCGGAGAAGGCTAAGAGGAGATTTGATAGAGGTGTTTAAAATCATGAAGGGTTTAGAGAAAATAAATAAGGAGAAACTGTTTCCAATGGCTGAAGGGTCGATAATGAAAGGGCACAAATTTAACATGATTGGCAAAAGAACCAGAGGCGACATGAGGAAAAACTTTTTTGCGCCACGAGTGGTTAGGATATGGAATGCACTGCCTGATAGGGTGGTGGATACAGATTCAATAGTAGCCTTCAAATGGGAATTGGATAAATACTTGAAGGAGAAAAAATTGCAGGGATATGGGGAAAGAGCAGGGGAGTGGGACTAACTGGATTGCTCTTCGAAAGAGCCAGCGTAGACCCGATGGGCCGAATGGCCTCCTTCTGTGCTGTACGATTCTATGAAACCAGAAAGGAGAGCATTGCAATAATTGAGAGGAGAGATGACAAAAGCATTGTTAATGGTTTGAGCGGCATGGTAGCTGAGGAAGGGGTGGAAGTGAGCAGGTGCAAATAGATGGTCTTAGTGGTAGAATAGTATGTGGGGTTTGAAGCTCAGGTCTGGGTTGAACAGAATGCCAATGTTTGGCACGTTCTGGTTTAGCTTGAGTGAGTGGAGGGAAATGGAGTCAGGGGCAAGGGAGTGAAGTTTATCGTGGGAGCCCAAAACAATACCTTTGCAGCATTCCTGATGTTCAGTTGGAGGAAGTTGTGACTCATTAAAACTTATGGGAGGAATTTAAGTCCCTCCACCTGGTATTCTGCCCTGCCACCATCTTCCCATCGCTGGTTTAATAGCTGGCTCAGGTGCTCGCCTGACTCAGGCAAGGGCCCCCTGAATACATTTAAATTGGGGTCTTATTACATCTTCTTCTTCTTAGGCAGTCCCTCGGAACCGAGGATGACTTGATTCCACAGTAAAAATGAGTTCTCAGATGACTGATGAGTCCAATGCGGGTGGGTGGGGTGCTTGGGTTGACGTGCGCTTTCTCCGCTGTTTGCGCTTGGCTTCCGCCTGCTCCGGCGAAGAGACTCGAGGTGTTCGGCGCCTTCCCGGATGCTTCTCCTCCACTTTGTGCGGTCTTGGGCCAGGGATTCCCAGGTGTCAGTGGGGATGTTGCACTTTTTCAAGGAGGCTTTGAGGGTGTCCTTGAAGTGTTTCCTCTGCCCACCTGGGGCTCTCTTGCCGTGTCGGATCTCCGAGTAGAGCGCTTGTTTTGGGAGTCTCGTATCGGGCATGCAGACGATGTGGCCCGTCCATCGGAGCTGATCGAGCGTGGTCAAAGCTTCGATGCTGGGGATGTTGGCCTGAGCGAGAACACTGACGTTGGTGCGCCTATCCTGCCAATGGGTTTGCAGGATCTTGCGGAGGCAGCGTTGGTGGTACCTCTTCAGTGCTTTGAGGTGCCTGCTGTACATGGTCCATGTCTCTGAAGCATACAGGAGGGCGGGTATCACTACTTCTCTGTAGACCATGAGCTTGGTGCTGGGTTTGAGGTCCTGGTCTTCAAACACTCTCTTCCTCAGGCGACCGAAGGCTGCACTGGCACACTGAAGGCGGTGTTGGACTTCATCATCGACGTCTGCCCTTGTTGACAGTAGGCTCCTGAGGTATGGAAAGTGGTCCACGTTGTCCAAGATCTCATCATGGATTTTGATAATCGGGGAGCAGTACTGTGTGGCGGGGGCAGGTTGGTAGAGGACCTTTGTCTTACGGATGTTTAATGTAAGGCCCATGCTCTCGTACATTTCGGAGAAGGTGTTGACGATGGTTTGGAGTTCGGCCTCAGAGTGTGTGCAGACGCAAGCGTCGTCTGCATACTGTAATTTGATGACAGAGGATGGGACGACCTTGGATCTGGACTGGAGGCGACGGAGGTTGAACAGTTTCCTGTTTGTTCTGTAGATTAGGTCCACTCCCGCGGGGAGCTTACTGACGGTGAGATGGAGCATTGCAGCCAGGAAGATCGAGAAGAGCGTTGGTGCGATGACACAGACTTGCTTGACCCCGGTCCGTACGTGAATTGGGTCTGTGGTGGATCCGTTGGTCAGGATCACGGCTTGCATGTCGTCATGAAGCAGGCGGAGGATGGTGACAAACTTTTGAGGGCAGCCGAATTTGAGGAGGACACTCCATAATCCCTCACAGTGTCGAAGGCCTTTGTGAGGTCCAAGAAGGCCATGTACAGCAGTTGGTGCTGTTCCCTGCATTTCTCTTGTAGTTGACGCGCGGTGAAGATCATGTCCATTGTGCCCCTTAGTGGGCGGAATCCGCATTGTGACTCTGGGAGGAGCCCTTCAGCCACTGGGAGAAGGCGATTGAGGAGGATTCTTGTGATGACTTTCCCTGTGGCAGACAGCAGGGAGACTCCTCTGTAATTACCGCAATCGGACTTGTCACCTTTCTTGAAGATGGTCACGATTACGGCATCTCTGAGATCCCCTAGCATGAGTTCCTCCTTCCAAATAAGAGAAATGAGTTCATGTATTCACGCCAATAGTGCTTCTCCGCCATATTTTAACGCCTCGGCGGGGATTCCATCTGCTCCTGAGGCCTTGTTGTTCTTCAGTTGTCGGATGGCCTTTTCAACCTCATGCCGGGCTGGGGTTGTGCTGAGGTGGTGGCGGGTAGCATGCTGCGGGATGGAGTTGAGGACATTCGCGTCGAAGACAGAGTCTCGGTTAAAGAGATCTTCAAAATGCTCCTTCCAGCGGGCACTGACTGCCTCTCTGTTCTTGATGAGTACCTCTCCGTTCTTGGCCAGCAGTGGGGTAGGACCTTGGGTGCTTGGGCCGTAGATGGTCTTGACTGCGCTAAAGAATGCACGCATGTCGTGGTTGTCGGCTAGCTGCTGGATCTCCTGCGCTTTCTCCACCCACTATCTGTTCTTTAGGTCGCGAGTTTTTTGTTGGACCTCAGCTTTCAGGCGTCTGTAGAGCTGCTTTCTTGCTCTTGATTATAGAGGCCTTGAGTGCAGACCAGGCACTGTGGACACTCTGTGTCTCTGAATCACTGGGAGTCGTCAGGTTGGTTGTGAGGCGCAGGCTGAATAGGGCTTTCTTAGCAGATCTTTGAGTGCTGCAGCATTGATTTTCCTGCAGCATTGATTCTGTTGCCGCCACTGTTCTGGGGCTACGTTGATGGAGATCACAGAGCGGATTAGGCGGTGGTCTGTCCAGCAGTCGTCAGTTCCTGTCATGATGCAGGTGTCCTTGCGGTCCCTCGTTCGGACGATGACGTAGTCCAGCAGATGCCAGTGTTTGGAGCGAGGGTGTTGTCATGAAGCCTTGCACTTGTCTCTCTGACGGAACAAGGTGTTGGTTATGACAAGGCCATGTTCTAAGCATTTCGTCAGGAGGAGGGTACCCTTGGAGTTGGCTTTCCCTACCCTCTCTCTGCCGATCACACCTCCCCAGAGGTCTGTGTTCTTTCCAACTCTGACGTTAAAGTCGCCAAGGAGGATCAGCTTGTCGCCCGTTGGGACTCGGGACAGGGATTGTTCGAGGCTGGAGTAGAATTCCTCTTTGGTCTCGTCTGTGGCTTCCAGTGTTGTGGCGTATGCACTGATGACCGGGCTAGGATGAGCCGTAGAGTCATGAGGCGTTCGTTTATTCCACAAGGGGAGTCTCTGAGACGTTCAACTAGCTCATTTTTTATGGTGAAGCCTACCCCATGGAGGCGGCATTCTTCTTCAGGTTTGCCTTTCCAGAAGAAGGTGTAACCACCGCCTTGCTCCTTGAGCTGGCCCGCTGGGTCTTGCTTATGGCGGCGATGTCTATGTCAAAACGTCTGAGCTCCCGGGCAACGATAGCAGTACGGCGTTCCGGTCTGTCGCTGTTGGGGTTGTCCATGAGGGTCCTGACGTTCCAGGTCCCGAACTTAATTTTAAAGGGTGGAGGATGCCTGTGCGTGAATTCTTTTAACGTGGGGTGGCTGTTGCACACCAGCTACCACACGGGCTTGACAGAGCAAGGTCTTGGTCCAATGGCAAGGGGATCCAAGACGATTGGAGACCAGGCTCTGCTACATTGGCTTAGCGCACAGACACAAACATACTCCTACATAGGTAGGACCCAAAAGCCATTTTTATGGCTAACTGGGTACAGCATGCGCAGGAGTGCTCCTCCCAGGTCCACAAGAATAATCTGGGCAGCTGCAAGCTGCAGTGAGGTGCCAATTTGGAGTGGGCAGCTCGCCGGTTCTATTCAAATGAGGTCCGGCCCTCAAACTGGTGCAGGCCTCCCATAGAATCTGCAAAGTGGTTGGCCTGCCAATTCCGGCAGCTGTCTGCCTAAATGATAAAATAGTCCCTTTAGTGTCAGACAGGCAATCTGACAGCATGGAGTCATTCCAGAGTTGAGAGGGTGTTGGAGAGGTAGAGTTAGATGTTCTCAGCATAGATACGAAAGCTGACCTGTGCCTGAGGATGATGGAACAGCATGTAGATAAGGAAGAGGAAAAGGCCAGGATCAATCATTGGGGGACTTTGGGAATGACAGTGCAAGGGCATAAAGAGAAACCATTGCTGGAGATGTGCTGTCCATATTGGATGGGTACCATGCTAGGGTAATCTCACAAATCTGGACAACGGAAGTGACGTGATGGAAGATGGCATATTCTACTATTTAAGTCGAGAAGGACAGGAGCGATAATACACAGTTACAAAAAATGTCATGTGTGACTTTGGCCTGGCCTGTGAATAGACTGAAGGGATTCAAACAGGGAGATTTCAATGAAATGAGTATGGAGCTGGGAAACACAAACATGCTTGAGAACCTTGGAGAGGAAAGGAAGGATAGGCATGGGGTGATAGCTGGAGAGGATAGATGGATGAAGGGTGGGTGGTTTGAGGAGGGTGGGATGTTGGTGGTTTTGAAAGGGGGAGCAACAGTGCCTGATGAAAGGGAACTATTAACAATGTCAGCTGACAGTAGGGCCTGGAGAGGATCGAAATGATCCAGTACATTTAGGAAAACTGAGGAATATATAACAAAAGAAAGAGGTGAATAAGAAAATAATATGGTGGGGGGTGGGGTGGGGAAGCAATCCTCAGTGCCATCGGATGGAGAACACTTCAAAAGGGTCATAGAAACATAGAATCTAGGAGCAGGAGTAGGCCATTCGGCCCGTCGAGCCTGCTCCACCATTCAATACGATCATGGCTGATCATTCAAATCCAGTACCCTGTCCCTGCTTTAATCCCCACAGCACACACATCCCACCCTACCCCCGTAACCCCACGTATTTAATTCCCCCTAACACATCCCATCCTATCCCCATAACCCCACATATTTAATCCCCCCCTAACACTAAGGGTCAATTTATCATAGCCAAATCAACCTAACCCACACATTTTTGGACAGTGGGAGGAAACCGGAGCACCCGGAGGAAACCCACGCAGACACAGGGAGAATGTGCAAACTCCACACAGACAGTCACCTGAGGTCAGATTCGAACCCGGGTCCCTGGCGCTGTGAGGCACCAGTGCTAACCACTATGCCACCAGGTCCTCGCTGTAGAAGGTCAGACATCAGTCCAGACTGGTGTCTGGTCAAGGACACGGCAGATGTGAGCAGCTCACAAACAGAGACAGTAAATCAAAGGAAAAGAAAGCATAGCAATGGGAACTAAGGTAAAGCAATGTGGTTTGATGGTGAAACCCTAGAAATAGGTTAGCAATAGAAAGGCTGCTTTTGAGTGATAGGGAAATCCAAAGGGTCGCTGCATTTCTATTAACCAGTAACTCCTTGTGGGAAGGCATTCAGACAATATCCAGAACCCTGCTGTCTGTTGCAGGCAGTATTTCCAAACCTGCAGGCATTAGGTTTGACTGAGCTAAATCTGCTCTGACTGGGCTGCTTTCCAGTGTATCTGGATTGAGGCAGATTTTGTTGGCAGCCCTGTTTGTCTTCACAAGACTGGCATGCCGCTCCATTCAACAAGTTAAAGAAGGTCAACCAAATTACCCACGCCAGATTCCAATAGGATCTCCAGTATGAGTCCGGACATACAGTTATCCTATGCTCTGGCCTGAATGTCAGCAAGCTACTCAACAAGGGAGGGCAGCACAGCTGAATTTGATTGCGTATCTCACCTGGTGTCCCTATATAGCTCTTTCCTTACTGCAATTATACAGGGCCCTGGTGAGACCACACCTGGAGTATTGTGTACAGTTTTGGTCTCCTTACCTAAGGAAGGATATACTTGCCATAGAGGAAGTGCAACGAAGGTTCACCAGACTGGTTCCTGGGATGGAGGTATTGTCCTATGAGGAGAGATTGAGTAGACTAGGCCTATATTCTCTGGAGTTTAGAAGAATGAGAGGCGATCTCTTTGACACATACAAAATTCTCACAGGTCTTGACAGGGCAGATGCAGGGAGGATGTTTCCCCTGGCTGGGGAGTCTAGAACCAGGGGTCACAGTCTCAGAATAAGGGGTCGGCCATTTAGAACTGAGATGAGGAGAAATGTCTTCACTCAGAGGGTGGTGAATCTTTGGAATTCACTACCCCAGAGGGCTGTGGAGGCTCAGTTGTTGAGTATATTCAAGACAGAGTTCGATAGATTTTGAATATTAAGGGAATCAAGGGATATGGGGATAGTACAGGAAAGTGGTGATGAGGTAGAAGATCAGTCATGATCTCATTGAATGGTGGAGCAGGCTCGAGGGGCCGAATGGCCTACTCCTGCTCCTATTTCTTATGTTTGTATGTTTTTATGTTCTTTCCAAAAAGAATCAGAAGCAAGGACCTTAAGTGATGTTACCTCTCACTGGCTCACAATAACTACAACTTGCACTTATATGGTGCTGTTAACGTAATAAAATATTCCAGATCATAACAATTCGCTATGTAAAAATATTCTCCTCATCTCCCCTGTGATTCTTTTGCCAATTATCTTAAATGTGTAAGTTTTTCCTGAAATTGGCCACTGGCATTATTCTCTATATTTGACGCTCCAGGAGTTAGCATTGCTGGCGATGCTGCTATGCACTGATTGGCTCTTCTTGCCCATATTTTTGTACATTTGTATCCAGGGCCAAAAGTCTGATTTTTAGCACCAAAATCAGGATCTCAAGGATCACCTCAGCACCAGTAGGGTCCAGACTAAAACGTCACTTTGATGCCAAAGGATAAGTGGGGGCAACCATGGAATGTGTGGTGATCTTGACAAGATAGGTCTTTTGATCCAGGTTGACCAAAAAGGGTTTAACCTATGACCTAGGCCCTAGAGGGTAAGCTGTAAATAGGAAGGGGGAGGAGGATCTTGCAGAGATAGAACAAGAGGAGCAAGCCGTAGAATTAGGTTACATTTTGTGGAAGAATCCTGAACTGGAAGAGGTGGAGCAGGTAAGCCAGCTACAGCAAGACACTCAGGCAGATGGTATGATTGGAAGCAGATTTGGAATCTGTTAGGTGGGTCAGGTGTGAGAAGTAGAAAATTAGGCGGATAATTGTGTGGGAATGGCCATTGGGGTTGCAGGAAATAAGAAGGATAATTTACTTGACTAAGAAACTTTTAAGGGGTTGACTAATTAGCTTGGTCATGCCATAAAGTTAGGTAAAGATTTATGCAAGATTTGCAGAGTCAGTAAGTGCATATTTAGTTAGTTCATTTTTTACCCACTATTTGACAAATGAAAGTAAGGGATTATGGACCTGAGGTAATGTGCAGGTAACTAAAGTATCCATGGTAGTGAGCTAAACTAGGGGACGAGTGAAGACTCTGAGGAAATGAACATATAAATAGTTTCCTCTCCTCAACTGAAGCCCTTGAACCCATGCTGTTGCCTCCAAATTTGTGCACACTTTCCTGGAACTCCTTATTTGAATCCCTCCAATCAGATAGGGATGCCAAGTTCCCTTCCCTGAAGGACATTAGTTGGGTTTTTACAAAAATCTGGCAGCATTCATGGCCATTTTTTTTCTGATGTTAACCTACAATCTTCCAGATTTATTGAATTCAGTTTCCAAACTTGCCATGATGGAGTTTCAACTCATGACCTCTGATTGTTAGTCTCATACCATAACTCATTAGGCTACCATATCCATCTGTGCTCATTGTAATGAAAGTTGATATTACTTTATCTACATATCAATCTGTTTAGTACTTTGATGGTTTTGTCAGGATTTTGCTGCTGTTTTTAGTCTGCTCTGCAAGAAGTATAGTTATGGACTGGGAGCATTGATTTCCCAATGGGTATACTCCTATTCCCTTGTTACAAAGAGGAGGAGAATGAGGATGTAAGGGTAATTAACAAGTAAATACTGCTGATTGACCAAACAATAAAGAACTTTAGAGGTTAACGATGGTGGTGTGATAAAATGTGAAAAACAAGTCTGGTGGTGTGATAAAATGTGAAAAACAAGTCTGGTGATGTGATAAAATGAGAAAAACAAGTCAAAACCTAATTATATATGTGCAAAAGAATAGTCACCGAGCAAGTGATTAAATGGAAGTTTCACAAGGGAACTAAGGAGTGCAACTCATGGATAGAGACCCCTAACATGGGCAATGTGATAGCATTAACAAATAGTGTGACTAGCATGTGATATTTTGTAATAGCTTGCATAAGCAATAACAAATATCTCTAAGTAAATGGAATGAGAGAGATCGGCGAAGTCCCACTTGAAGCTGTCAAGTGAGAGTCTTCCCCTGCATATGCTTGAATAAAGATCGTTGTGAACCTATCTACCATCGTCTGTCTTGACTGAGAGGGAGGAAATCGGAGTCCCCTCTAACAGAGGAGATGAAAGTGTTTTGTTCAAAGCATATAATGAAGCAGTGGTAGCTGCCACTCCGGAAGCCATCGCAGTCTTTCGTACCTCCTCCTGGTGCGTTGTTGCTGAAGAACTCTCCCAGATGGTCACATTCTCCAGGATGTTGTGCAGATCCTGAGAAACTACCTGCAATGTGTTGCAGATGTGGGTAATAGACTCACTTAACTTCTCTGTCATCTCAGCCATATGTATGGAAACTGTCTCCATTGTCTTCACATCAGATTGATGCTCCCTAATCATAGCTCTTTTGAAGACCGGGTCCCTGAGAACTGGGTCTCCAGGCTCCTCAGTCGAGGCCAATTGTTTCTCCACCCTCCACGGAGGAGCAGCACTCTCCCTCCCTTCCATTTCCATTCTTATCCTCACTAGTGCTCACTGTTTCACCCGGTGAAAGATCCTAATACTTCCTCCCCAGTGGGTGTCTTTGGGCTACCGCTTGTGCAGGTAAGATAACAGAGTCAATGATGAAGTGGCAGGAATTGCAGATCTGGAAGTGACTGTGGGAGTGTCTCTGAAAGTGCCTGGGTGGTCATTAGAGTGGCTGGTCTCTTCCTCCATGGCACCCCCTTTGATATGAAACACAGAAGAGCTTGTTTAGCTTTGCACACTGTGACATTTGCCCTTGAAGAAATAGCAGATGACTGTAAGGGCATTGCAATACTTTGAAAAAGCACATGAATCTGACACGACTTATGAGGCGCCTCACCTTGCCAAATTGCTGTTCCAACCTGCTCTCCACATTCGCCATCTCCTATGGCCTCTCCTGTTTGTTTCCCTGTTATTTTTAGAGCTACCTGTTCAGGCAGACTCAGGATTTTCAGTGTTGGTGTTCTTCCCCCAGTTGCAGTTCACTGTCAGTGGTTGCACACCATCGGTCCTTTGTGGGGATAGAAGACATTGTTGAAGTACTGTGAGTGGTCTGGGGACTTACGTTTCTCCATATAAGCGCATGATGATAGGAGGTACAAGTGCATTTTCCCTTTAAATGAAGTGTCTTTGATGATTGCCAGAAGCCTTTGTGAGTTGACAGAGTAGTTGTGAGTTCAAATGATGCTTGAGTGTTTGCAGAGGTTCCCTTTGCATAAGTAAGTTTCCCTGACCCAGGTGTTGATAAAGAGTATGAGAGATAAGGAGCTGAATTAAGGTTCTATCAGAGGTAGAGGATGTAGATTGGTAATAGTGCCTTGACAGACCTTGGCCATCATTGACAGGTTAGTGAACCTCTTTCTGCACTGCGTGGCAGTTCTTGGGGTGAAGGCTTCTGCAACCTTTCTCGACATAGCCACTTATGGGGCCCCCACCCTCAGAGTTCAACAGTTGATCCTTTTTTGCCCTGACCTCATCCAGCAACACCTCCATTGATGCATCAGATAGTCTGGGACTTCTACCTGCTGCTGCCCCCAAGGCTGCTACTCCTGCAGCTATCTTGCTCTCTCTGCTGCTCTAATAGTGATATACCCCTTTTACTGATTGTCGCTTTTTAACGGCTGCGCCAACACTGAACTTCCCTCCTCCCAGTGGCAGTAACCCTATCAGGAGTGGAATTACTGTTCCAACACCACCCTGCATGTAAATAAAGGCACACGAGGAAACGTCAGCAGGTTAGCAGAGGAGTCACGTGGATGTGCAGTGGTCACATGGGCAGGCAGTAGTCACATGGGTGGGCAGTAGTCACATGGGTGGGCAGTAGTCTCGTGGGCAGGCAGTAGTCACATGGGTGGGCAGTAGTCACGTGGGTGGGCAGTGGTCACATGGGCAGGCAGTAGTCACATGGGCGGGCAGTGGTCACATGGGCAGGCAGTAGTCACATGGGTGGGCAGTAGTCTCGTGGGCGGGCAGTAGTCTCGTGGGCGGGCAGTAGTCACGTGGGCGGGCAGTAGTCACGTGGGCGGGCAGTAGTCTCGTGGGCGGGCAGTAGTCTCGTGGGCGGGCAGTAGTCTTGTGGGCGGGCAGTAGTCTCGTGGGCGGGCAGTAGTCTGGCTCTGCTGTTTACTCACCAACAGGAGGACAATCTGCTCAAGGTGTCAAAATCACTTTCAAAAAGAAACTGAAGTTCTGAGATAAAGGTATTAGATTAGAGGGCACTTTTTAAGGAGTGGAAAATTAAATTGCAGAGACCTCTGGAGTGCAGGCATTGAATTGAGGGTCCCTGTTTATTATGCACTGAGATCCTGTAGTAAAGTGGTAGCTGGAAGAAAACAGTGAGCTGCTGCCACAGAGAGGAAGCTGTTGGAAGGATTCAACAGCTTGTGGAGCTGCAGCATCCACGGTTAAATACTGTCGATGCACTATGACTTGTGAGTGTATTTGTCTTGTGGTGTTACCAACCTCAATGTGGAGAGAATTAGCTATTGATATTAAAGCATGATAAAAGGTTATTGACCAGAAACATTGGCTGGAATTTTCCGGGGTGGTAGCGGGCGCGATCGGTGGCAGGTCGGGTGGGAAAGTTGTTATTTTTGACAGCGGGTCGGGAACCTGCTGTTATCTCGTCCCCACGTGCCTTTCCCCCAGGCGTGTCTGTCATCGCGGAGCCGACCCGGCTGGCAGCGGCGGGCGACCCAATTGAGATGATTAACAGGCAGTTTATAGGCACTTAAGAGCCTTTCTTCACTTACTTTTTAAATTTCCCTGCATGGCCACGGGATTCACGCAGCTCGGGAACCACGTCTGTCAATGTTTCTGTCATCTGTACTTCATCTGCCATCTATTCAATCAACATGGGTGCCGTTTATACTGTCTCACCTTGGTCCTCAGAATTGGACCACGATCAGCACCAACAACAACACCAGCCTTCTCCACAATCACCTGATGCTGCACAGGACACAGAGTATCAGCACCCGAGCACATTGCTGCCCGGGAGGCCAGGGATGGCCTCACCATGGCCAGATTTACTTCACTTGATGCTGTACACCCTGGCTGCCACATGATGCACCACCCCACACTAACACCATAAAGTATCCCTACAATGTCCAAGCCATTCCTTTCACAGTCACCACCATTGCAGGGGGTACCGTTATGTCTCACCATTCACTGCAACTCACTAAGCCACTTCCAAAGGTGCACATAAACCTGTCCAAGACCGGAAAGTGTTGAAAATAATGATTTTTATGTTTGACAGCACATTAACAGAAACTTTACATAAACATTGGATAAAACACCCAAGTGGTTACCCTTGTGTGTTGTTAATTGGTATGATTGCACTAGGATGAGGGTGAGTGTGAGGGGTGGCTAGTGAGATGTGATAACATAAATAGAGAGAAAGGGATGGGTGGAGGTGCAAGCTATGTTGGTGTGAATAAGGATGTGCAGGAGTAGGGTAGGGAAGGCAGCGTGATGGGGATGTGATGAGAGGCACAGCAGGATGAAGTTGAGTGTGGCTTTGTACTAACGTTTCCTGATCTAATGAGATCATTGAAACATTTGTGGCACTGCACCCAGGTCCTCTTGAACACATCCCTGTTTGTGATCTCCTTTGCAATCTGCAACCAGGCTGTCTTGGTCTCCTGGGGAGGTCTCTTCCGCTCATCGGAAGGGAAGAGGATATAGAGGGAGTCATCGGAGAACCTGGGTGCAGCCCTCTGCCTCTGTGCAGTCATCGTCAGTGTTTGCAGCACTCCAATGTTGTAGTACACTGACAGCACTATGTTAGATTAAACTTTAAATGTAATGTGGCCATGTCCCTTTAAAGATCCCGGCTGAAAACGCGTATGCCACCAGACCCGTTTCATCTCATTGGGCCAGGTAACACGCTGGGCAGGCTGAATAGGCCCTATTAAGTAAGCTCATTTTCTACAGCAGGATGGAAGTAGCAACGGGCTCAGGATCCGACATGGCCACCGCCCGCAGCGGACCTGCCAAGGTGAAGAAAATTCGGTCCGTTAACTCTGTTTCTCTCTCCACAGGTGCTGCCTGACCTGCTGAGTATTACCAGCATTTCCTGTTTTTATTAGCTATTCATATTATTACATTGACCCAAATAAGATAAGCTCTTGTAAGGTGCTACTGGAAATGTGTGTGTGTGCATATATGTATGTACATAGGACTTGTAAATGAATATATACAGTATAGTAATAACAAAAGTTTACCAAATCATTCATTATAGTCTGAGAATGTAAAGTGTGCCATGCTTGGAAATGCCTGGCAAGTGAATGAATCATAACTAAACTCCAAAGTAAACCAACATTGGAGTAGAACATTAACTTTATTATAAAGGTAATTGTGGGCTGTGAATTGACAGAGAGGGGTGGGGTTAATTAAAAGCAATTTAGCTAAGCCATGACAAATAAAAGAATGATGACATCCAACCTTTTTACAGTTTGTAAAGTAACTATGGTTGAACTCTGTAGAAATCAGTTACCAAAGTGGCTTCACAGGAAGGAAGTACAGGATATTCTCAAAACATAAGAACATGAGAAATAGGAGCAGGAGTAGGCCATTTGGCTCCTCGAGCCTGCTCCGCCATTCAATAAGATCATGGCTGATCTTCGACCTCATCTCCACTTTCCTGCACTATCCCCATATCCCTTGATTCCCTTAATATTCAAAAATCTATCGATCTCTGTCTTGAATATACTCAACGACTGAGCCTCCACAGCCCTCTGGGGTAGAGAATTCCAAAGATTCACCACCCTCTGAGTGAAGAAATTTCTCCTCATCTCTGTCCTAAATGGCAGACCCCCTTATTCTGAGACTGTGACCCCTGGTTCTAGACTCCCCAGCCAGGGGAAACATTCTCCCTGCATCTACCCTGTCAAGCCCTGTAAGAATTTTGTATGTTTCAAAGAGATCACCTCTCATTCTTCTAAACTCTAGAGAATATAGGCCTAGGCTACTCAATCTCCCCTCATAACAACATAACAAAAACAGATTATCTGGTCATTATCACATTGCTGTTTGTGGGAGCTTGCTGTGCACAAATTGGCTGCCACATTTCCCACATTACAACAGTAACTACACTTCAAAAGTACTTAATTGGCTGTAAAACGCTTTGAGACGTCCAGTGGTCATGAAAGGCGCGATATAAATGCAAGTCTTTCTTTCATAGGACAATCCCCCCCATCCCAGAAATCAGTCTGGTGAACCTTTGTTGCACTCCCTATATGGCAAGTATATCCTTCTTTAGGTAAGGAGACCAAAACTGTACACAATACTCCAGGTGTGGTCTCACCAGGGCCCTATATAACTGCAGTAAGACGTCTTTACTCTTATACTCAAATCCTCTTGTAATAAAGGCCAACATACCATTTGCTTTCCTAATTGCTTGCTGTACCTGCATGTTAACTTTCAGTGATTCGTGTACAAGGACACCCAGGTCCCTCTGAACATCAACAATTCCCAATCTCTCACCATTTAAAAAATACTCTGCTTTTCTATTTTTCCGACCAAAATGGATAACTTCACATTTCTCCACATTATATTCCATTAGCCATGTTCTTGCCCACTCACTTAGCCTGTCTAGATCCCCTTGAAGCCTCTTTGCATCCTCCTCACAACTTACATTCCCACCCAGCTTTGTATCTTCTGCAAACTTGGATATATTACATCTAGTCCCCTCATCCAAATCATTGATATAGATTGTGAATAGCTGAGGCCCAAGCACTGATCCTTGCGGTACCTCACTAGTTACAGCCTGCCAACCCAAAAATGATGCGTTTATTCCTACTCTCTGTTTTCTGTCCGTTAACTAATCCTCAATCCATGCTAGTATATTACCCCCAATCCCATGAGCCCTAATTTTTTTTAATAACCTCTTGTGTGGCACCTTATCGAATGCCTTCTGAAAATCCAAATACAGCACATCCACTGGTTCCCCCTTATCTATTCTGCTAGTTACAACCTCAAAAAACTCTAACAGATTTGTCAAACACGATTTCCCTTTCATAAATTTGAGTTGACTCTGCCCAATCCTATTATTATTTTCTATGTGCCCTGTTACCACATCCTTAATAATAGATTCTAGCATTTTCCCTACTACTGATGTCAGGCTAACTGGTCTGTAGTTCCCCATTTTCTCTCTCCATGCTTTCTTAAAAGAAGAGGTTGTCAAAGTATAAAAAGAGATAATAAACAATTCCATAACTGGGTATCTGATAATGCAACCAGAAAAGAGTAATGTCATAAAAAGGCAGTCTCTCTTTCGCCATTGGCTTTCCCAAGGTCAGTTAGACTTTACCCTTTGATAGGGATGAGTTCTTCAAGATATCAGATGGCTGTGCAAAACCCTTTCAGGCATTAGGTTGGTGCATTAATAGATGGTCAATACTCTTTAATTGCTTGAAATAGTACAATCCATAGCTAAATCCCACAAGAATGTTTCAGTATCCTGGGCTGTTTGCAGATCCCTCAACCCCAATACACCTTCTCGGTCTCATTCTTATAATCATAATCAATACTTCCTGATTTTACCTTTTCGACTCTTCACTTTTGGACTGTCCTGGATTACATGCCTTGGCCCTTCACCTTGGTTTCTTTAATAAAATAAAATCCACCAAATCCATTTGCAAAGTAGCTAAAATATTCACTTTGGGGAAGTTAGGTCAAGCTTTCTCATTTAGTGAGCTAAAGGTATCACCAAGGTGACTGTTGTAGTCCATCTGTTGATCAGTCACTGACGGAGTGTTTGCTTTTCCAGAAAAGAAAAGAAAGACTTGCATTTATATAGCGCCTTTCACGACCACTGGACGACCCAAAGCGCTTTACAGCTAATGAAGTACTTTTTGAAGTGTAGGCACTGTTGTAATGCAGGAAACGCGGCAGCCAATTTGCGAACAGTAAGCTCCCACAAACAGCAATGTGATAATGACTAGATAATGGGGGGAAAATTGAGTCACACACATTTGGGGCGCTAACTTCGCCAGGGCGCTACTTTTCGTGCCCTGAAAAGATTAGTGCCCCCGCGGCCGGAATTGAGTGGTAGCGCCCCAAGAGGGAAGCGGGGCACTACTGGAAGCGCCCCGCCTCCCTCTTGGGGTGCTACGAGGGAATATCGTGGCGCTACATGGCGCTGCGGCACGTCATGCCGCGGTACTGCAGGCCTTCCTCCCCTTCTTAAAGGGGAGGGGCCTTGCGCAGCGTGACCCGGGGCCCAGCTGATCCACCGGGGATCGGAGTGCCGGCAAAAGAGCCCGGCACTCAAGAGAAGTGCCGGGCTCACAGAGCGCAGCCGGTACTCCGCGGGGGGGGGGCGGGTCAGGAGGCTGGGGACGGCAGAGGGGGCAGGAGCTGGCAGGCGGCCAGCAACAAAAATGGCCGCCCGGCACCTCGCCTTTAATTAGCGTCGCCCCGGCTGCAGGTAGGCCCCCCTGACCCCGTCGGACATAGCGTCTGGCAGTAAGTCAGGGGGCGCTTCCGAAGATCGTGGCCGGGGCGCGAGCGGGGCACTGCGCATGGCGATGACGTCATCGCCGGTGGCGCAGCACCGTGGGGCGCTAACGGTTACCGCTGCCGCTAACCTCCCGCTGAATGCCGCAGGAGGCATTGGCAGAGCCGCGCCCGGGCGCTAGTTGCTTTGCGCCCTCTTAGGGCACTAACGGGAGGCGCAAAGCAATCAAATTTTTCCCCCAGCGTGTTTTAGTGATGTTGATTGAGAGGTAAATATTGGCTACGACACCGGGATAACTCCCCTGCTCTTCTTCGAAATAGTGCCATAGGATCTTTTACATCCACCTGAGAGGGCAGACGTTTAACATCTTATCTGAAAGACAGCACCTCTGACAGTGCAGCATAGTACTGCACTGGAGTGTCAGCCTAGATTTTTGTGCTCAAGTCTCTGGAGCGGGACCTGAACCCACAACCTTCTGACTCCGAGGTGAGGGTGCGACCATCTGAGCCACAGCTGACACTCTCTTTTCCACTTTGCTTCTTGAAAGTTTTGACTCCTTTCTGGAGTAAATTCCGTGCACCTAAGTTGCCTTTCTCAACTAACTAATATTCATGTATGAACCTTGACAATGAGTGTCAGTAGGGTACTTGACATTAGAGAGCATAACTGTTGATTCTGATCTAGTTGTCACCTGCCATCCGCACAGGTACATTTCCAGCAATGGTTTCTGGATAGCAATCAGGACTGGATTGGTTGAATAGCTTGCCAATGCTTATTGTCTAAGCCCACACATAAAGTATTGGATTGCACCTAATGCCCAGCAGGAGTCGACACCTTTAGGAGAGGAGGAGTAGAGGGTGGGAAAATTGCCTCTGTCTGTCTATGTACCTATGTATATAAAATCTATATATAAATGATCTATCTATATGTATATTACATGGAATTACATAGAATATACAGCACAGAAACAGGCAATTCGGCCCAACCAGTCTATGGCAGCATTTATGCTCCACTTGAGCCTCCTCCCATCCTTCCTCATCTAACTCTATCAGCATAACCCTCTATTCCCTTCTCCCTCATGTGCTTATCTAGCCTCCCCTTAAATGCATCTATACTATTCACCTCAACTACTTTTTTTTGTCTCATAATACTCCTGTGAAGCGCCTTGGGACGTTTTACTACGTTAAAGGCGCTATATAAATACAAGTTGTTGTTGTTGTGGTAGCGAGTTCCACATTCTCACCACTTTCTTGGTAAAGAAGTTTCTTCTGAATTCCCTATTTGATTTCTTGGTGACTATCTTATATTGATGCCCTCTAATTTTGCTCTTCTCAACAAGTGGAAACACTCTCTCTGTGTCTACTCTATCAAAAGCTTTCATAATATTGAAGACCTATATTAGGTCACTCCTCAACCTTCTCTTTTCAAGAGAAAAGAGATCCAGCCTGTTCATCCTTTCCTGATAGGTATAACCTCACCGTTCTGGTATCATCCTTGTAAATCTGTTTTGCACCCTCTCCAGTGCCTCTATATCCTTTTTATAATATGGCGACCAGAACTGTACACAGTATTCCAAGTGTGGTCCAACCAAGGCTCAATACAAGTTTAGAATAACTTCACTACTTTTCAATTCTATCCCGATAGAAATAAACCCTAGTGCTTGGTTTGTGTTTTTATGGCCCTCTTAACCTGTGTCGCTACTTTTAGTTATTTGTGTATTTGTGAGTTCAAATCCCACCACGGCAGCTGGGGAATTTAAATTCAGTTAATTAAATAAATCTGGAATAAAAAGCTAGTATCAGCAATGGTGACCATGAAACTATCGGATAGTCGTAAAAACCCATCTGGTTCACTAATGTCCTTTAGGGAAGGAAATCTGCCGTCCTTACCTAGTCTGGCCAATATGTAACTCCAGACCCACAGGTTGACTCTTAACTGCCCTCTGAAATGGCCTAGCAAGCCACTCAGTTGTAACAAACCGCTACGAAACAAAATAATAAAAATGAAACCGGATGGACCACCCGGCATCGACCTCGGCACCGGCTATGGACACAGCAACAGCACACCCAGCCCCGTTAACCCTGCAAAGTCCTCCTCACCAACATCTGGGGACTTGTGCCAAAATTGGGAGAGCTGTCCCACAGACTAGTCAAGCAACAGCCTGACATAATCATACTCAGAGAATCATACCTTTCAAACTCCTCCATCACCATCCCTGGGTGTGTCCTGTCCCACCGGTAGGACAGACCCACCAGGGGTGACAGCACAATGGTATACAGTCGGGAAGGAGTGGCCCTGGGAGTCCTCAACATTGTCCCCAGACCCCATGAAGTCTCATGGCTTCAGGTCAAGCATGGGCAAGGAAACCTGCTGATTACCACCTACCGCCCTCCCTCAGCTGATGAATCAGTACTCCGCCATGTTAAACACCACTTGGAAGAAGCACTGAGAGTAGCAAGGGCACAGAATGTACTCAGGGTGGGGGACTTCAATGTCCATCACCAAGAGTGGCTCAGTAGCACCACTACTGACCGAGATGGCAGAGTCCTGAAGGACATAGCTACCAGTCTGGGCCTGCGACAGGTGGTGAGAGAACCAACACGAGGGAAAAACCTACTTGACCTCGTCCTCACCAATCTACCTGTCGCAGATGCATCTGTCCATAACAGTATTGGTAGCAGTGACCACCGCACAGTCATTGTGGAGACGAAGTCCCATCTTCACACTGAGGACATCCTCCATCGTGTTGTGTGGCACTACCACCGTGCTAAATGGGATAGATTCCGAACAGATCTAGCCGTTCAAAACTGGGCATCCATGAAGTGCTGTGGGCCATCATCAGCAGCAGCAGAATTGTATTCCACCACAATCTGTAACCTCATGGCCTGGCATATCCCTCACTCTACCATTACCACCAAGCCAGGGGACCAACCCTGGTTCAATAAGGAGTGTAGAAGAGCATGCCAGGAGCAGCACCAGGCGTACCTAAAAATGAGGTGCCAACCTCGGGAAGCTGCAACACAGGACTACATGCATGCTAAAAAGCGGAAGCAGCATGCTATAGACAGGGCTAAGCAATCCCACAATCAACGGATCAGATCAAAGCTCTGCAGTCCTGCCACATCCAGTCATGAATGGTGGTGGACCATTAAACAACTAACGGGAGGAGGAGGCTCCATGAATATCCCCATCCTCAATGATGGTGGAGCCCAGCACGTGAGTGCAAAAGACAAGGCTGAAGCATTTGCAACCATCTTCAGCCAGAAGTGCCGAGTGGATGATCCATATCGGCCTCCTCCTGAGGTCCCCACCATCACAGAAGCCAGTCTTCAGCCAATTCGATTCACTCCACGTGATATCAAGAAACGGCTGAACGCACTGGATACAGCAAAGGCTATGGGCCCTGACAACAGCCCGGCTATCGTGCTGAAGACTTGTGCTCCAGAACTAGCCGCACCTCTGGCCAAGCTGTTCCAGTACAGCTACAACACTGGCATCTACCCGACAATGTGGAAACTTGCCCAGGTATGTCCTGTCCACAAAAAGCAGGGCAAATCTAATCCGGACAATTACCGCCCCATCAGTCTACTCTCAATCATCAGCAAAGTGATGGAAGGTGTCATCAACAGTGCTATCAAGCGGCACTTACTCACCAATAGCCTGCTCACTGATGCCCAGTTTGGGTTCCACCAAGATCACTCAGCTCCTGACCTCATTACAGCCTTGGTCCAAACATGGACAAAGGAGCTGAATTGCAGAGGAGAAGTGAGAGTGACTGCCCTTGACATCAAGGCAGCATTTGACCGAGTGTGGCATCAAGGAGCCCTAGTAAAACTGAAGTCAATGGGAATCAGGGGGAAAACTCTCCACTGGCTGGAGTCATACCTAGCACAAAGGAAGATGGTTGTGGTGATTGAAGGTCAATCATCACAGCCCCAGGACATCACTGCAGGAGTTCCTCAGGACAGTGTCCTAGGCCCAACCATCTTCAGCTGCTTCATCAATGACCTTCCCTCCAACATAAGGTCAGAAATGGGGATGTCCGCTGATGACTGCAATGTTTAGCGCCATTCACAACTCCACAGATAATGAAGCAGTCCATGCCCGCATGCAACATGACCTGAACGATGTTCAGGCTTGGGCTGATAATTGGCAGGTAACATTCGCACCACAGAAGTGCCAGGCAATGACTATCTCCAACAAACGAGAGTCTAACCACCGCCCCTTGACATTCAATGGCACTACCATCAACATCCTGGGGGTCACCATTGACCAGAAACTTAACTGGACCAGCCACATAAATACTGTGGCAACAAGTGCAGTTCAGAGGCTAGGTATTCTGTGGCGAGTGTCTCACCTCCTGACTCCCCAAAGCCTTTCTATCATCTACAAGGCACAAGTAAGGAGTGTGATGGAATACTCTCCCCTTGCCTGGATGAGTGCAGCTCCAACAACACTCAAGAAGCTCGACACCATCCAGGACAAAGCAGCCCGCTTGATTGGCACCCCATCTACCATCTTAAACATTCACTCCCTCCACCACCAGTGCATTGTTTCTGCAGTGTGTACCATCTACAAGATGCACTGCAGCAACTCGCCAAGGCTTCTTCGGCAGCACCTCCCAAACCCGCAACCTCTTCCACCTAGAAGGACAAGGGCAGCAGATGCATGGGAACACCATCACCTCCAAGTTCCCCTCCAAGTCACACACCATCCTGACTTGGAATTATATCGCCGATCCTTCATCGTCACTGGGTCAAAATCTTGGAACTCCCTACCTAACAGTACTTGTGGGAGTACTTCCACCACACGGACTGCAGCGGTTCAAGAAAGCAGCTCACCACCACCTTCTCAAGGGCAATTCGGGATGGGCAATAAATGCTGGCCTTGCCAGCGATGTCCACATCCCATAAACGAATTAAAAAACTCCCAGATCCTTTTGCTCCTCGACCCCTTTTAGATTCTTATTATCCAAGTAATATGTGACCTCCTTATTTTTCTTACCAAAATATAATACCTCACAATTATCTATGTTGAAATTCATTTGCCAATTATATGCCCATTCTGCAAGTTTATTAATGTCTTCTTGTAATTTGTTGCAGTCCTCCTCAGTTTTGACTACCCCCAATTTGGTGTCATCCGCAAATTTAGAAATTGTGTTTTTGATTCCAAAGTCTAAATCATTAATATAAATTGTGAACAACAGTGGTCCCAGCACTGATCCATGTGGGACCCCACTTCCTATCTTCTGCCACTCTGAATAGCTACCCTTTACCTACTCTCTGCTATCTGTCTTGCAGCCAGCTAGCTATCCATTCTGCTACTTGTCCCCTGACTCTGCATGCTCTGACCTATTCATTAATATTTTATGTGGTACCTTATCAAAGGCCTTTTGGAAATCTAGATATATTACATCTACTACATTACCCTTGTCTACTCTCTCTATTACCTCTTCAAAGAATTCAATGAGGTTGCTCAAGCAAGAATTTCTCTTTTGAAATCCATGCTGACTATTCATTATTATATTTTTGGTTTGTAGATATTTTTCTATTTTCTGCTTTAGTAGGGATTCCATTATCTTTCCTACCACCGATGTTAAGCTGACTGGTTTATAGTTCCCTGGACATGTTCTATCGCCCTTCTTAAATATAGGTATAACATTGGCTATCCGACAGTTCTCTGGCACTACACCTTTTTCTAATGAATTATTAAATATGTGTAATAGTGCCTCTGCTATGGATGCATTCCGTCTGGACCAGGACTTTTATAGAATCATAGAAATTTACGGCACAGAAGGAGGCCATTTTATCCTCTTTAAGTTTGATTAGTGTATTCAATATTTCTCCTTTTTATTTTAAATGTGGTTATATCATTTCTAATCTCATCTTCCGATGGCATGTCTATCTGATCCGTCTCCCTGATAAATACTGACGTAAAATAATCATTTAATATTTATGCCATTTCGCTGTGTGCAAAAAAGAGAAGTAAAAGTAGGGGAACATCTAGGCAATAGTGGCCATAATATAATACAGTTTAAGATAATGATTGAGAAGGGTATAAGCATGCTAAATACCAAGGTAATAGATTGGAGAAAAGCTGATATTGATGGGCTGAGAATAGAGCTTGACAAAATAAAATGGACAACAATATTGTCAAACAATGATCTAGTGCCCCGCGGTGCTGCGCCACCGGAGATGACGTCATCACCGTGCGCAGTGCCCCGCTCACGCCTCAGCCACAAACTTGGGTTGTGTCCCCTGACCTATCGCCGGACGAAATGTCCGACAGGGTCAAGGTGGCATTTCTGCAGCCGTGGTGGCGCTACTTAAAGGGCAGGTGTCGGGCGGCCATTTTTTTAGGCCGACTGCCAGCACCTGCCACCTTTCCCTTTTTTCTTCGGGGTGCCGGCCGCGATTGCTCAGCCCGGCACTTCTCGGTGGTCTAGCAGAGCCCCGGTGCACACAGCGCTAGGCCCCTCCCCTTTAATCAGGGGAGGGAGGCCTGCAATGACGCGGCGCTACGTGCCGACACGTGTGGCGCTGTTGCACGTAACACCGCAATATTCAGTTGTAGCGCCCCAAGAAGGAGGTGGAGCACTTCCAGTAGCGCTCCATCTCCTGCTTGGAGCGCTGCAACTGAATTTCAGGCAGAGCGATGCTAATTTTTTCGGGGCTACACTGAATTTTTCCCCCATAAGTGTCAGGAGGAAGGCTGTTTCATTTGAATAGAAATAGTGGGTGCCTTCTTCTCTTCTTAGGCAGTCCCTCAGAACCGAGGATGACTTGCTTCCACACTAAAAATGAGTTCTCAGGTGACTGATGAGTCCAATGCAGGACCTACAGTCTCTGTCACAAGTGGGGCAGACGGTGGTTGAAGGGGCGGGTGGGTGGGGTGCTTGGGTTGACGTGTGCTCCTTCCGCTGTTTGCGCTTGGCTTCCGCTTGCTCCCAGCGAAGTGACTCGAGGTGTTTGGCGCCTTCCCGGATGCTTCTCCTCCACTTTGTGCGGTCTTGGGCCAGGGATTCCCAGGTGTCAGTGGGGATGTTGCACATTTTCAAGGAGGCTTTGAGGGTGTCCTTGAAGCGTTTCCTCTGCCCACCTGGGGCTCTCTTGCCGTGTCGGAGCTCCGAGTAGAGCGCTTGTTTTGGGAGTCTCGTATCGGGCATGCGGACAAGGTGACCCGTCCATCGGAGCTGATCGTGGACAACGTGGACCACTTTCCATACCTCGGGGTGCCTGCACCTCTAAGGGCACATCTAGGGTGTCCACCTTGTCGCGGGGACTGTAAATACTGACGATTTTGGGGAGGGGGTTGGCCTGGCATTCCCCTTGTAATGGGGTAAAATGTTTCCTATCAAGTTCAAGGCCTTGATTCAAGTCTAGATCCCCCAGGTGCGTTACACTTCTGCCACTCAAGCAGTTGGTATGTCTGTTTAAACTGGGTGTACGTAGGAACTCCTGGCATAGTGTGTCATCGCTCCTCGTTCCCTCCTACACCACTGGCCTTACAAGGCTCATGGAAACCCCTGTGTGAGGCCGAGTCTGAATGCTAACTGGTCCCGGCCTAATTTCTGGCACTTTCAGAGAACTCCTGCCAGAGTTACAGCAGGAGTGCACTGGAGAGCTCCAGGTTTTCCGCCCCTAAGAATTCATTGTGTGTTTTCAGAAGAAAAACCCAGTAATGTAGCGAGATTTTTAATAAATTCCCTCGGTGCAAATTGGTTGGGGATAAATTTGACACTGTTTGGCTTATTTACAATTCCTCTGAATTATGGGCCTTGCTATTAACCCCCTACAATGTGAAATGCAATCCCGAGACATACGCGCCTGCCGCCATTTTTTCAGCGGCAGGTAGCTTGCCGTGCGAGTGCCCACCTTGGAGAGGTGGGACACTTCATTAACATATTTAAATCAGGCTCCCAGAGTGCAATTGGGATTCTGATTGAAATGTAACTGCTGCTGGCACGCTCCCCGCCACCCTGTAACTATCGGGGCCATTGTGCTGACGTTGGATTTCCAATTAGGTGTCAAAATTACTGCAACTGAAGCCAGAGGGCTGCGGAAAATAACACTCCATACATATTCTATCAATAAACTACGAAATAAAAATCCGATAGCCCCCGACAAAGGGCACGGGGATCTCGATGTGTGATTAACTCACGCCCGTTCAAAGTAATGCAGACAGCAAGCAAACTTCATGCTGCCTGCTAATTTAAATGATAGTGGTTGCAGCCTGGTGCCAAATGCGCTGCTGAGTGGCTGCACACTCAGTAGGGGGCCCAAGTTCGTGCAAGGCAGTTAAAGTTAGTCTGCAGTTCTTAAAGCCAGACTGCACCTCTTAAAGGGGAGGTGCAGTTTGACGACACCAGGTGCTGGAAGTAATTGCAGAATGGAGGTCACCTGCGAAACACACAGGAATGGCACAACAGGTCAGAGAGAGGGCTCCAAGGTTCTCAGACACAGCACTGGAGGCCTTAGTACAGGAGGTGGAGAGGAGGAGCGAGGTTCTGTTTACACAGGGGGACAGGAGGCCCTCTAGACAGACACTGCAAAGGCATTGGGAGCAGATAGCCATGGAGGTCAATGCCAACAGTGTTGCCCCGAGGACCTGGATGTAGTGCCGGAAGAAGTTCAATGACCTCACACGAGCGGTCAAGGTCAGTGAATGCATCTTCAAATGCCATATCCTACAAACTGCACCACTAGCCTCACACACTGCTCAATTCACCACACCCCCATTACTCACCTACCAACAATCTCTATCAATCATGACTCATACCTCACATTCATATGCTCCATCTCACCCTCACACTTGAGCACATAAAGCTAGGCTGACACTCCAGTGCAGGGCTGAGGGAGTGCTGCACTGTCGGAGGTGCCGTCTTTCAGATGAGACATTAAACCAAGGCCCTGTCTGCTCTTTCAAGTGGACGTAAAAGATCCCATGGCACTATTTCGAAGCAGAGCAGGGGAGTTATCCCCGGTGTCCTGGCCAATATTTATCCCTCAACCAACACAAAAAAACCAGATTATCTGGTCATTATCACATTGCTTTTTTGTGGGACCTGGCTGTGCGCAAATTGGCTGCTGCGTTTCCCACATTACAACAGTGACTCCACTTCAAATCGTACTTCATTGGCTGTAAAGTGCTTTGAGATATCTGGTGGTCGTGAAAGGCGCTATATAAATGCAAGTCTTTCTTTCACACACTTACCTACTTACCTCTGCTCTATTACCGCAGGTTTGAATTTTAACTTGCTCTTCTGATCTGGCAAGAGGGACACCTGCTGGAAACCATTGGGGTCCTTCTTTAAATATGCAGATCAGGCTCCGGTGACATCATCGGTGGTGACGTTGGTTGGAAACTCTGGGACCCATTAGGTGATTTGAAACCTGGACCCATCTGGTGACTGGAGAGTTTGGGCTTGTCTGTTGGTCAATGGAGGTCTGGTGCTGACTTTTCATTATACAAATTTTACTGAAAGCACTGCATATCATTTTCCCAAGATAATGAAACAAATAAAATCAAAACAGTACATAATAGGCATTGATCTAGTGTCATTCAAAGAGGATTGGAAGATGTGATTAATGATTCCAAATATCTAAATTTGGAAATAGGCGCAACCTTTAGTGGATGATTTGTTCGAAGCTAATCTTGCTTCAAACTGGTAGACTCCAATTTTTTAATTTATCACAGCAGTTAATATTCCTTATCACATGATCCTATATATATACTATATAATATATTAATAGGAATCAGATAAATTTTCAGAGCCAATCAACCAAAATCTCAAAGATAAATTGACAATCAAATGAGTACAAAAGCCATTCTTATCAGTGATTTTGTTGATGTAGATTTAATATCTAAGTAATCAAACAATAATACAATACTTAAGTGATTAAGATGTATATAACTGACAGTTCAGGTAACAATGGTAACCTGGAGAACAAAAAGATCAGTGCTTTATAACTGTTATCTGAACCTGGAGATTAGATTACAGCCTTGCCATCATACCCTGAAATGCTATTAATTATTATTTATAATATTTACTGTATTATGTGGGGATTGATTGGAGCTTCCATTATTTTTTCAGTTGGCAGTTGTAGTCACTCCAGATGCCAGCTTTTGGCAGGTTTATTGACTTTGATGTGTAAGCGCGTTCACACAAGATGCACTTAATTAACAATTTGTCAATTGTGTATTATGTTTTTTACATTCTAGTATTAATTTTTCAAGATCTTTTAATGCAATGAATCCAAGTTATAGTTAAAGTACCCTATGACATGGATAAGATTAAAATGACTATATGTACCTGTTACAAAGATTTGGTTCACACTAAATATTCTCTCAGGTTTTGCATCCGTGATCTCTCCTGTGATTGTCCCTACATCGCTTATGACAAGAAGTTTACCTTTACTGCCCACTATCTATGGTTTCATGGGTGTCAGCAACCCTCTAGTATTTCATTCAAATGACCGTTTTTCATGTGTGAGTTTAGACAAATATCAGGAGGCGATTTAATTGGGAAGAGGACATAACAGCTACACCCATCCCTTTCCTCACAAGAGACACAGACACGTTCCCACAAGGTCACCAGATAGAGATTAGGAGGGTAAACCTTGGATGATTTCTTTTCCTTTCCTGAGCCGAAGGGCGCTGAGGCCAATTGTCACATCCCTACTGTAATCCTGGCTGAGATCAGGTAGCAGTACAGAAAAGTAATCAAAGCTTGGATCTTCCTGGTGCGTACGGCTGAATACCAGAGTGCCAGAAGCGCATTAGCCCACCCAACGCAAATAGCCTATTCACAGACTAAAACAAATGCCAGAAAGGGTTAAATGTTGAGCCCTAGACAATGGTCATCTCAGTTGGGGTGCAGGAGGTTAATATGCAGGTAATTCCATGTTGAATTGGTAAATATATCCGAACGGTGGGCACCTCTCCAGAGAAAAATGTTATGGAGGAAATGAAATAAACCTTGTAGACACTGTCCTCAGAGTTTGATTGGTGATTTGCAAAGTTGCTGCTGTTAACTGCTAAGCATGCTGGAGACTCAACTTCTGTTTCTTTAGTTTCTGAGCCTGAGTTCAGCTGTTCATGCTCCCTCTTTTTGTCAGGTCCGATGATATGTTATTTTGCAACAAGTTAATGTACGATGTTACTGTGTACAAAACAAAGTATTTAGTTGGTTTAAGGTGCCTTGCCCAGGTGTATGCAGTGTTGAACCTGCCAAAGCAGGTCAGTTTCATGTATTGTCAAGTATGATTCTGGCAGGGTACATAAACTGTAGTACTGACTGTGAACCCGTTTCTGTGTCTCAATCAACTTTTGTTTAATTCACCTCTGTCTATGTGACCTTGCAGTGAAAAAGCCTTTACCCTGGAAAAGTCAGGCTATGAGGCCACAACACTCGATGAAATTCGCTGCAACGGTGATTGGCGACGAATAGCATGTGTTAGACCGTTGTGTTCTTCGATCCTCCAGTGGCGAATTTAGTCTTCAGTTGCTCAAGCAGTCTGCAACCCAGTGCTATTTCTGAGTTACTGGGCACATTTTGATCAAGAATTGCAAGTCTTTCTTCTTTCGTTAATAATGGCCACATTCACAACACTAGTTTAAGGCTAGGAGCCGGCAACCCGCTCCTGTCATATATATATATATAATTTCTACTGAATTTTTAAAAAGCACCTAATAAGTGCAATACAATTACTTCTTTATTTAAATAGTCAACTACGATTCCTGTGATTATACTAAACATACTGAGCCCACCAGTGCAATGGTCTAAGTGGCTATGATGGTTGCAGTGGTGTTAATTCAGCAAACTCGATCTCGCCATTAATTTTAATAGGAGGTGGAGCTATGATAATTAGCTGTTCAACTTTTTCGATGTGCGTCTCTGTGGATTAGCGCAAAAGTCCTAGAAAATTATGGTAGGTGAGTGATGGGGTTATGGTGCATTGAGCAGTGTGTGAGGCTAGTGGTGCAGATGGTGGGATATGGCATTGAAGATGAACTCACTGACCTTGACCAGCCATGTGAGGTCATTAAACGTCTTTCTGCACTGAGTCCACTTCCTCGGGGCAACACTGCTGGCATTCACCACATTGGCTATCAGCTCCCATTGCCCTTTTGTCTGTTGCCTGTAGGACCTCCTGGCCCCTTGTGGAAAGAGGACCTCTCTTCTCAAATTGACCTCCTGCACCAAGGCCTCCAGTGCTGCATCAGAGAACCTTGGTGCACACTCTCTCCCCTGTTGTGCCATCATTAATAGATTTTTCCCACTGTCTTCTCCAGCCAGTTCAATGATCTGCTGCAGGCAAATGCGCTTCCCCTTTAAGAGGTGCAGACTACCTTTAAGTAGTGCAGGCTAGCTTTAATTGGTGCTAGCCTCACACGAACGTGTGGCCCCCTGCTGAGCGTTCAGCCACTCAGCAGCGTATTCAGCGCTGGGCTGAACGCCGCAATCATGCAAATCAGCAGGCTACACAAAGTTCGCATGCTGCCTGCAGTCCTCCGAACGGGCGTGGGTTGCTAGTGCATCTTGGTCCCTGCGCCCGTTTTCGGGGACAAACCAATTTCTAGGCCTTTCTCTTTTTTGAGCATCATACTCTGAAGAGAGCCATACATGAGCCTAAGGAAAAAGAATGAGAGGTGATCTCATTGAAACATATAAGATTCTGAGGGGGATTGACAGGGTAGATGCTGAGCGTTTATTTTCCCTGGCTGGAGAGTCTAGAGCTAGGGGGTATAGTCTCAGGATAAGGGGTCAGCCAATTAGGACTGGGATGAGGAGAAATTTCTTTACTAAGAGGGTTGTGAATCTTTGGAATTCTCTGCCCCAAAGGGCTGTGGATGCTTAGTCGATGAGTATATTCAAGGCTGAGATATATAGATTTTTGGACTCTAGGGGAATCAAGGCATATGGGGATTGGGCAGGAAAGTAGGGTTGAGATCGACGATCAGCCATGATCTTATTGAATGGCGGAGCAGGCTCAAAGGGCCATATGGCCTACTCCTGCTCCTAATTCTTATGTTCTTAATTGCTCCTTGCACCTGTGGGAATGCTGCCAGTGTAGAACTGGATAGCTCTCTCTCTCTGTGTTCCTCTGGTTCCATTTAGAAAGGTAATTAATTGTGCAGACTTCCTGAATAAAGCATTAGTGACCTTCTTGATTCTTGGTGAGCTGTTCATGCCTAATGAGGCAAAGGTCCAGTTGCAAAGAAATTCAGGACAGTGGTGACCTTGACTGGTGCAAACGATACTGTTCTCCTGGTGGAAGTGGGCTGCAGGTATTCAACCAGCAGTTGACATATTTCCCCAGTAGTTAGCATCACACAGGTAGGGTTAGCTGAAGGAAATTGCGGCTCTGGGAGAACTCCCCTGCTCCTCTTCTAAATAGTGCCATAAGATCTTTTATGTCCACCTGAGAGGGCAGACGGAACCTTGGTTTACCATCTCATCCGAAAGGCGGCACCTCCGACAGAGCAGCACTCCCTCAGTACTGCATTGGAATGTCAGCCTAGACTTTGTGCTCAAGTCTCTGGAGTGGGATTTGAATCTGCAACCTTCTGACTCAGAGGTGAAAGTACCACCAATGAGCTAAGGCTGGAACCTAGGAAGGTAGCCATTTACCCAGAACAACACCAAGGAAAAAGAGGGTAAGAAGGATGTACCATAGTGATATAGACAGTTACATAAACCCAAGAGCTGATTTGAACTTTCAGCGGTGGTGGGAAATGGGTGGTAGCTGATTCCTTTCCATTGAGTGTATAATGGGTGGATGATTCGCTACTGTATGTTTTCCACCATCGCCAAAAGTTAAAATAAGTCTTACAAAGTTGTAATAAATCACTGTTGAAACTTGGGTATTTTAACCCCCAAAAATTGGTGGGTTTGGGATGGTTGTGAAGTTAAATTGTTAAAATCTGAAACAGGAACCCAACCCGCCTTGAACCCACCCACTTCTGGTTTTAATGGAGGCGGGACGAAGTTCAGGCGACCAATCCGCTCTCTGGAGGCGGGTCAGTCGTTGAAACATTTTAAGGAGGCTGCATGCTTCCATTTTAACAAGGTTCCTATTTTTAACCTATGTTGACCAGGTTACTCAGGCCTCGGGAAACCCGGCAGGCAAAAGGAGGCGAGGAGGGCTGGATCCATCAGGTAAGTGCCTTTACAGCACGCTTGTGGGTCAGGAGGAGCACGAGTGTTTCCTCCAGCCCAACAAGCTTACCTGTAAACGTCCAAACCCACCTCCACGATCTCTCCACGATCCCCCTCCGTGATCACCGATCCCCCCCAATCACCGAGCCCCGATCTCCTACCCCTCTCTGAACTCTTCCCGACCCCGCCGATGTCTGGCCCACGTCTGATCTCCGCAGACCCCCCTGTGATCTTCGACCCCCACATGATCACCCCTGACCCCTCCAACCACGCGCTACCCGCCCTCTCCCTGCCACAAAATCTACCCCCAACAACCATGAAACTTACCTGCTCCTGGGCTGCAGCCCACACTGGAGCCTTCCTCACCCGACAGGCAGCCAAGCCTGTCAATCAGGTCAGCTCCCGGGCGGGGAATCTGTTTCAAAAAAAAAATACACGCCATGGAGTTTGGGGAAATCCGCCCACCTGCGTTTCTGGACCATAACTCCTCTACCCCACCTCCCCGCTCCGAAACCCCGCCCCAGTTAATATCAGAGCCTTGATCACTGTTCCATTTAAGCTTTTTTTAAAGAAAGAAAAAGGAAGAACTTGGCCTAGAAATTGGAACCTTTAGCGCGGCCGTTAAGGCCGGTTTTGAAGAAAAAATGGCAGCCGCCTCGCTTCCGCCCACTCCCGGCGCAGAATGCGGCGGCCACCATAATGGGCAGGTCGGCAGCACTGCCGTTGCCTGCACGCGCCTCAAATATTTTAATGAGCAAAAGTGTATGCAATGCCAAATTGACGCATGCTGAGTGATTTCGGGCGTCGCTGCTCCTTTTAACGCCTTCTCCAAAGCACGCCCAGCCGTTGCCAGTGTGTAGATCTTCAATAACTATGCAGAGTGTGTGCAGTCCCACCGAACCCAGGCTCTGTGATAGGTTTGCATTCTTAACTGATCACTGTTCAAATAATTTTGACATTGTTTGCACTAGATGGTGTAATCAGGAATTTGATGACCCATGTAGCATGAGTTTTCATAACTTCCCTCAAACTGCGAGAGTGGTTCCACCCAAACTACAGTCATTTAATCAGTTAATGATGACTTCTTTTGATTAATAATTGTACTTGACAAATTAGCCAGCTAAATATTTGAGAGTTTCAGCAGTTGAATTAAACATAGATTTCAGCTAAACTGCAGGTTGCATTATTTAAAACCTGACAGCTTAGTGTCTTTTTAGGCTTTGATTTATCTTGCAGACCCTCTCATCAACCTACTAAATACAAGAAACATAAGGCTAGTCCAAGATATGGCAGGTTGTGTGTCTGGACTGCAGTATGTGGGAGTTTGTGGATGGCGAGACTGTCCCGAGTGAACACGGCTGCAGGAGATGTCTCCATCTCGAATCTCTCCGGCTCAGAGTCATTGAGCTGGAGTGCGAGTTGGAGACATTCCAACACATAAGGGAGGGGGAGGAATTTCTGGACAGTTTTATCCAGAATACAGTCACACCCCAGAGGAAAGCACAGGTTCAGGAATGGGAGGGTGTGAATGTTAGGGAGCTGACAAGTAGGGATTTAGGAGAGGTTGAGAAGGAGGTCCCGCAAACACTGGTCCTGTCCAACAGGTACGAAGTACCCGCTACCTGTGAGGACAAGGAGAAAGACTACAGGGAGAACAGCCACAATGCAGACCAAGGCACCGTGGCTCAGAAGGCTATCCAAGGGGGAGAAGAGCAGAATAGAAATGTGGTAGTGATAGGGGACTCTATAATTAGGGGATAGATAGCGTCCTCTGCAGCCAAGAACGAGAATCCCGATGGGTGTGTTGCCTACCCGGTGCCAGAGTAAGGGATATCTCATGGTGGCTGGAGAGGAACTTGGAAAGGGAGGGGGTAAATCCAGTTATTGTGATCCATGTTGGAACAAACTACATAGGAAGGAACAGGGAGGAGATCCTGCTGAAAGAGTATCAGGAGTTAGGCTCTAATTTAAAAAGCAGGACCTCAAGGGTAATAATCTCTGGATTATTGCCCGAGCCATGTGCAAATTGGCACAGAAGCAGTCAGATCAGGAGAATTAACACGTGGCTAAAAGGCTGGTGTGGGAAAGTGGGAAAGAGGGGTTCCTTTTCATGGGACACTGGCACCAGTTCTGGGACAGGAAGGAGCTGTACCGATGGTAAGGGCTCACCTGAACCGGGATGGGACCCGTGTCCTAGTGGAAAGGGTAAATAGGGAGGGGGCAAAGGCTTTAAACTCGTAAGATGGGGGGAGGGATCTACAAGAAACGTAACCAGCCTAAATGTAAACACAACAGGAAAAGAGAGCATAGGAAAGAATAAAGTAAGGGAGGACATTGATGGCAAGGGAATAAATAGAGTTATAGAACAGGAGTCTAAAAAGATGGTTAAACATAAAGTGAGAGGAAATCCCATTAAAAATGAGTTAAACTGTCTGTACAGCAATGCACACAGTGTCTGTAATAAAACAGGGGAGCTGGAGGCAATCATGCGTTGTGAGGAACCAGACATAGTCGGGATTACTGAGACACGGCTACAGAAAAATCAGGACTGGGAATTAAACATTGCAGGGTATAATATATTTAGAAAAGATAGAGAGAGAAAAAGGGGAGGTGGAGTAACTGTACTTATTAGGGATAACATAATGGCAGTAGAAAAAAAGTGACGCAGCTATCAACAAGACAAAAATGGAATCCATATGGATAGAGATAAAAGATAATAAAGGATCAATCACACTAATAGGTGTAGCCTACAGACCATCTTATAGTGGAAGGGAGGTGGAGGAAGAAATAAGCAGACAAATTAGGGAAATGAGTAAAAAATATAGGATAATAATCATGGGAGATTTCAACTACCCCGATATTAATTGGGCAGAAGAGGTAGGTAAAGGGAATAAGGGAATGGAGTTCCTACAATGTGTACAGTACTCCTTTCTAACCCAATATGTAAAAAGCCCAACAAGGGAGGATTCACTATTGGATCTAGTAATGGGGAATGAATCAGAGAAGATAAGAGAAGTAAAAGTAGGGAACATCTAGGCAATAGTGACCATAATATAATACACTTTAAGATGATAATTGAGAAGGACATAAGAATGACAAAACCAGGTTAATAGATTGGAGAAAAACTGATTTTGAGGGACTGAGAATAGAACTTGGGAAAATAAAATGGGCAAAAATATTGGCAAATAACGATATAGAACAACAATGGGAAACATTTAAAACGGTGTTCAACAGAGTGCAGGTACAATATATTCTGCTAAAAGGAAAGAACAAACCAATCACTAATGAGACTCCATGGATGAATAAAGACAAGGGAACAATTGAAGGTAAGGAAAGAGGCATACATTAAGTACATAGACAGAAGGGGAGTGCATGATAAGGGAGAATATGAAGAGATTAGGAGAGAACTCAAAAATACCATTAGGAAGGCAAAGAGGAACTACAAATTAAGTTATCAAGGAACATAAAACAAAATAGTAAAATATTTTACAGGCACATCGATAGAAAAGGAAGGTTGGGATGGGAATAGGGCCATTAAGGGATAGACAGGATAATACCATAGGTAACGATAGAGAGATGGCAGAAATATTAAATAATTATTTGGCTTCAGTATTTACCAGGGAGATAGAACAGGTGGACATGACATTGGATGATGAGATTAGTAATGAGATAAATGCATTTAAAATAAAAAGAGGGGATATATTAAATAAACTAATCAAACTCAAAGAGGATAAATCCCCTGGTCCGGATGGATGGCATCACGCATTTTAAAAGAATCTAGGGAAGAGATAACAGAGGCATTACTACACATATTTAATAATTCGTTAGAAAAAGGTGTAGTACCAGAGGACTGACGGATAGCTATCGTAATACCTATATTCAAGAAGGGGGATTGAACATGTCATGGGAATTATAGACAAGTCAGCTCAACATCAGTCGTAGGAAAAATAATGGAATCCCTACTAAAGGAGACTATGGAATAACATCTAGAAACCAAAAATATAATAATGAACAGTCAGCATGGATTTCAAAAGGGAAAGTGTTGCTTGACCAACCTCATTGAATTTTTTGAAGAGGTAATAGAGAGAGTAGACAATGGTAATGCATGTAATTTATCTGGATTTTCAAAAGGCCTTCGATAAGGTACCCCATAATAGACTGATGAACAAGGTCAGAGAATGCAAAGTCACGGGACAAGTAGCAGAATGGATAGCTAGCTGGCTTCAAGACAGAAAGCAGAGAGTAGGAGTAAAGGGTAGCTATTCAAAATGGCAGAAGGTGGGTAGTGGTGTTCCACAAGGATCAGTGCTGGGACCATTGCTGTTCACAATTTACATTAACGATTTAGACTTTGGAATCAAAAACACAATTTCTAAATTTGCAGATGACACCAAATCGGGGGGGCTAGTCAATACTAAGGAGGACTGCAACAAATTACAGGAGGACATTAATAAACTTGAAGAATGGGCATAGAATTGGCAAATGAAGTTCAACACAGATAAATGTAAGGTGTTACAGTTTGGTAGGAAGAATAGGGAGGTCACTTATTACTTGGAGGGTGCGAGTCCAGGTGGGTTGGAGGAGCAAAGGGATCTCGGAGTACAAATACACAAATCACTAAAAGTTGCGACACAGGTTAGGAAAGCCATAAAAAAAAAGCAAACCAAGCACTAGGGTTTATTTCTAGAAGGATGTAATTGAAAAGTAGGGAAGTTATGCTAAACTTGTATCGAACCTTGGTTAGATCACACTGCGTACAGTTCTGGTCGCCATATTATAAAAAGGATATAGAGGCACTGGAGAGGGTGCAGAGAAGATTTACAAGGATGATACCAGAAATGCGAGGGTATACCTATCAGGAAAGGATGAACAGGCTGGGTCTCTTTTCTCTTGAAAAAAGAAGGCTGAGGGGTGACCTAATAGAGGTATTTAAAATAATGAAATGATTTGATTGAGTGGATACAGAGAGAGTGTTTCCACTTGTGCAGAAGAGCATAACTAGAGGCCATCAATATAAGATAGTCACCAAGAAATCAAATAGGGAATTCAGAAGAAACTTCTTTACCCAAAGAGTGGTGAGAATGTGGAACTCGGTACCACAGTGAGTGGTTGAAGCGAATAGCATAGGGGCGGCCAGATAAGCATATGAGGGAAGGGAATAACGGGTTATGCTGATAGATTTAGATGAGGAAAGACAAGAGGAGGCTCGAGTGGAGCTTAAATGCCGGCATGGACTGGTTGGGCCGAATGGCCTGTTTCTGTGCTGTATATCCTATGTAATCCTATGTAACTAGAAACATCCCACTTCACTTTCATAAATCGCGATTTCCTGATGACGCTGCATAGATAGTTTAGACCCGACCTTCGACCGCCTGCTGATCGTACTGCCTGAAAGAGTGTGTTGCATGTTTGGTTCTGCGCGGCGTTCATTTAAATCAGCAGGCAGCACCAAAATAACGGTTCGGCCTGCCCTTTTTTTGGGGGCTGGAGTTAACCTCGGCCCATGGTGGCACTGCCCGTTTTCGGGCTTTATCAATTTTTTAGACCCTTGTATTTATATAGCGCCTTTCAGAACCTCTGGATGCCCAAAGAACGTTACAGCCAATGAAGTACTTTTGAAATGTTATGACTGTTGTGATGTAGGAATGTACAGTGAAGGTTTGGGAATAGGAGGAGAGTGACGGTTTGATTGGGAGGATTCAGCCATGATCTCATTGAATGGCGGAGCAGGCTCCAGGGGCCGAATGGCCTACTCCTGCTCCTATCTTCTATGCTTCTATTCTCTTTGTATTTATTGTGAGATGTAGCTATTGTATGGAAAGGTGAAAGCGGATCCAGCTATCAAGGGTGCTTATGGTTGTTCTCTCCTGCCTCCAAATAAACCATCTCACAAAAGAGGGAAAAACCACTGTACCAAACATGACATCAGTTAGTGAATGAAAGAGTTACAAAAGCAAAATACTGCAGATGCTGGAAATTTGAAATAAAAACAGAAAATACTGGAAATACACAGCAGGTTAGGCACCATTTGTGGAGAGAGAAACAGAGTTAGTGGCGCATTGAGTGGGAAAGTTGTCATCTCGCTCCCACGGCCTTTCCCCCAGGCGCATCTGTCATCATGGAGCCAACCCGACCGGCAGCAGTGGGGGACCCAATTGAGATGATTATCAAGTAGTTTACAGGCACTTAAGAGCCTTTTTTCACTTACTTTTTAAATTGAACTGCATGGCCACGGGATTCTCGCAGCTCAGGAACCACGTCTGTCAACCTGAGGTGGGAGTTCCGTGGCCATTGCTCCAGCTGATTTCTTGACAGCATCAAATGTACAGTAAAAACTCCCACCTGACAGATGATCATTTTCCTCAGACAGAAGCTGTTGCTCAGTTCATTTCCAGCACAGATTCTGCAGGCTGCAAGTCTTTCCAGCAAAGTCTCCATCCAGTGTCACCTCATTGGAAGAACTCTCTCACCATTGACAGAATGTTTCTGTCACCTGTGCTTCACCTGCCATCTATTCCATGAACATGGGTGCCGTTTACACTGTCTCACCTTGTCCTCAGAATCGGACCACGATGAACCCCAATACCAGCAGCACCAGGCACACCAACCTTCTCCGCAATCACCTGATGCTGCACAGGACAGAGGGCATCAGCACCCGAGCACATTGCTACCCGGGAGGCCAGGGATGGTCTCATCATGGCCAGATTTAGTTAACTTTATGCTGTACACCCATATGGCTGCCACATGATGCGCCAAGTTGGCACCACCCCACACCATAAAGCATCCCTACAATGACCAAACCATTCCTTTCACACTTCTCACCATTGGGGGGGGGTACCGTTATGTCTCACCATTCACTGCAACTCACTAAGCCACTTCCAAAGGTGCACACAAATCTGTCCAAGACTGGAAAGTGTGGAAAATAAAGAGTTCAATGTTTGACACCACATTAACAGAAACTTTACATAAACATTGGATAAAACACTCAAGTGGCTACCCTTGTGTGTTGTTAGTTGGTATGATTGCACTAGGATGAGGGTGAGTGTGAGGGGTGGCTAGTGAGATGGGGATGTGATAACCTAGATAGAGAGAGAGGGATGGGTGGAGGTGTAAGGTATGTTGGTGTGAATAAGGATGTGCAGGAGTGGAGTAGGGAAGGCAGAGTGATGGGGATGTGATGAGAGGCACAGCAGGATGCAGTTGAGTGGGGCTTTGTGCTAATGTTTCCTGATCTAATGAGATAATTGAAACGTTTACGGCACTGCACCCAGGTCCTCCTGAACACATCCTTGCTTGTGACCTCCTCTGCAATCTGCAACCAGGCTGTCTTGATCTCCTGGGGAGGTCACTTCCACCCATCGGAAGGGAAGAGGACCTCCCTGCGTGCTTTGACTCCCTGCATAAGCATATAGAGGGAGTCATCAGAGAACCTGGGTGCAGCCGTGCACCTCTATGCAGTCATTGTCAGTGTTTGTAGCACTCCAATGCTGTAGTGCACTGACAGCACTTTGTTAGATGAAACTTCAAATGTAATGTGGCCTTTAAAGATCCCGGCTGAAAACGTGTCATGAATGACGTCACCAGACCCGCTCCGTCTCATTGGGCCGGGTAACGCGCTGGGCGGGCTTAATAGGCCCCATTAAGATAAGTTAATTCTGTACAGCGGGATGGAGCCAGCAGCGGGGTCACGACCCACCACGGACACCGCCCCCACCGGACCCGCCAAGGTAAAGAAAATTCCGGCCAATGTTTCAGGTCGATGACCTTTCGTCAGAATGAAACCGTTACAGCGTTCTGCAACAATTTCTGAAGCTGAAAAATCATTTTTATTCAAAAGGCTAAAAATAAAAACCTTTCTTGACAAAAGCAACCTGTGCCTTTAAGATAGTTATCACCCAAATAGCAACTCTGAAAGATTTTGTTAAAAGCAGAATGGGGGAGAAATTCCCTACCTTAGCGCCACCTATTAGCGCGGCGTTAAGTCAAGAAAGCTGTGGCATCCGCTCTTCCGCCAGCTGGTGGTGGGTCCCGCGGCGTCCTTCATTTTCAACGCCCTGGTAGCGCTGCCGTTCTGAAGTAGTGCCCTGCAAAAAAAAATGTCGGAGTGGTGATGCAATGCCGACTTACCGTCACCACACCACACTTCGACCCTAGCACTGAGTTCAGCACTGGGTCCTAAGCAGGCCAGGTAAACCTAGCGTGCAGGCAGACTGACAGAGGCGCTGGGGGCGATTTTGCCAGTGCTCAGGGGTCGGGTTTGAAGGCGGGAATGCTGGCAAAATCAAAAAGATTGGCAGCGGGTCCCGAACCCGCTTCCAACCCGCCTCCAATCAATCTTCCCAGGAGTCGGGTCCCCGATTTGCGCAGGGAACCGACTCCTAGCGGCGGGAAGAGGATTATAGCCACTTAACTGCATGTTGACAGGTAGTTAACAGGCAGTTAATAGGCTTTTTCCAATTTTGCCAGGTCGACTGCGGGCTTCCCGACGTCCAGACACCACGCCAGGTAAGTGTGGCGTGTTGTGAGTCTGCTGTAATGTTTCTTCATTGATGACAGCTGCAGAAGTGGTGTGAAGGATCCAATGGTACACTGGTGAGTTTCAGAGGTAAGGAAATGCTGGGAAAATCATTTTTAATGTATTTAGACTTTTCTGTAGGTAATAAGGTTTGAAGTGTTTGTGTAGTCCCACCTCATTGGGAGAATCTCTCTCACCAGTGACAGATCGCTTCTGTAACCTCACCTGCAGCTGCCATCTGTTTTATCCTAAGGAGAGAGTCTCTGGAGAGCCTGGGTGCAAGGGCTGACCTCTGTACAGTGATTGTCAGTGTTTGCAGCACCTCAATGCTGTCAAACACTGAAAAATCATCTGTCAAACAAAAATGAACGTGTCCCCTTTAAGAAAACCAGCAGACGTCATCTGAAATCGGCTTTCTCTTAATTGGCTGGCAAGCCCGCAGGGCGAGCTTAACAAGGCCAATTGACGCAAAATAGCGTCTGTGCGTAGGGCGTCATTGGGGGCGTGATCGGAACCCGCAAGTCAGCTGACCTGTTCCCAACTCGCCTCTTCAGGTACGATCGCGGCCGCTGTCAGCACCTTTTAAAGGTAAGTTTGCATTTAAACTTTTGGACTGGGTTTGTTTGATTTCACTGAAGTAGTGGCTTACTGCAATAGATGTAATAAGTTTTTGGGAGTGTAGGGAGTGCTGCTGGTTGCTTGCAAGGCCTCGGATGGTAAAGGAATGCCTCAGATAAGACAGAAAATGCTGGAAATACTCAGCAGGTCAGGCAACATCCGTGGAGAGAGAAACAGAGTTCAAGTCTCAGGTCGAGATGCTGCCTGACCAGCTGAGTAATTCCAGCATTTTATGCTGCCATTTCAGATTTACAGCATCCGCTCGCAGAGGGAAGAGGAAGACACAGAAGAGGAAGAAGCCGAGGAGGAAGAAGCCAGGGAGGAGGAAGCAGAAGGAAGGATGCAACTCAGACAGCCCTTTTCTGGCCAGGATATCCGGGATGGAATCATCCACCTCCGGTTCCAGTGACCACAACCCCAATTCCCCTTTCAACATTTGTCCCACACCTTACCTTCCCTCTGTTACTGACCATCACAGCGTCCTCTTGGCCACGATGCTGAAATAAAAGCTACCACAAAACAAACTTTCCAATCCAACTTTATACGTCTATCCATCCAATATGACATCAAGAAATCAACTCATCCCTATGCATTCTTTTAGTGACTGTCTTGTGTGTGCCTTTGCCTGTCCTACTGATGTCACGCAGTGCTACCCCAGTGGCTGCAGCATGGCTGGTAGAAGGCTGCTGACTTTCAGTGGGGGACACTTCAGATGGCCTTGCTGGTCGACCTTGAGGAGCTGGTGGCTGGTAGTGTCAAATCAATCTTCTTATTCACTCTACTCTCCCTCTTCTTGGCCAACCATTGGCTGGGCAGGCTGCATTTCTTGGGTGTGTGAAATGAGGAAGGCACAAGGGTGGAGTTGTGGTGAGGGGAGGGCGGGAAAGCATGAGGTGCATGCCAGAAGGAGGATAACGTAAGTGCATACCAGCATCTTGTATCCTTTCAGCCTCGCCACCCAAGGGCTCAGCCATGCCCGTGCCAATAATGGCCTGCACCGTCTCCTCCAAGATGGTGAGGTGAGGCTAGGAATGGGAGATGTACCTCGTGATTGGTACAGATTGTTGGTAGGTGAGTGATTGAGGGGGGAGTCATGCATTGAGCAGTGTGTGATACTAGTGATGCAGTTGGTAGGAGATGGCTTTTGAAGATGCATTCAGTGACCTTGACCAGTGGTCTGAGGTCATGAAGCTTCAGTGATGGCCTCGGTGATGTAGTCCCACTTCCTTCTTTCTGGAGGGCCTCTTGCACAAAGCTGGAGTTCTGCGTGCAAGACCTGGGTGGCCCCTTCCCTGGCTTGCTGAGCCATTTGTGTTAGTGTTGCTTTTCCCATTCTTTGAGGTTCAGTTTTAAGTGCTGAAGACTCCTATTTGGGACTTCTTTTTAATGTTAATGCTTTTTTTGAACGGCAGTAAGGATTGAAAAATGCATTTTTTCACTTGATTTTAATTTTTATTAGTTCTGAACGCATTGCCCCTTTAAATCATAGCCTGTTTAATTGCCCACAATTCATTGTGAACTCCACAGTCTCACTCCCAGAGGCTGTAAGAAGCTGCAACACCACTCCTGGATGGGAACTTTGGGTCGGATGCCTCCACTAACGCCACTAGCAGGGCGTTACATGGTAAGTTAGCGCTGTGCTACAAATCTCCAGCCCCCACTGCGAATTTTTGCCCGGTAGCGCTGCGACCATTTTCAGCGGCCATAAACCCGAGGCCACGGTGACATTGATAGGTTTCTGTCAATGTCCAATTCTTCCGCCTTTGTCCCTAAGCCACACCTGGCACTAGAGCAGGAAATCTGAGTGCACGGGTCACTGACACTCATTTGCATGCAATTTATATCAGTTCATTCTCTTCAGGCCCAGTCAGATGCAACCACCTGAAATTACACAGAGGAAGTTCAGCTGCTGTGCTGTTTAACTGCAAAATGAAGGAAAAGGATTAACCCCCATTTTGCTCTTGCATAGTGCCATTTTTCAGGCACTGTCTGGCTGCTAAATCCAGGAAAATCAGTCCTATAATGTTTTGAGCCTAGAAGTTACTGTTGATGATATTAGCGGTCGAATGCTTTTGCCCTGTCACGGGTATTCTTCTTATCTAACAGATCTCATAGTGTTGCCAATGTATGATGGCCCACAATACAGAGACCCCATTACTCATATTATATCTATAAGTGAAACAAATTAAAGTATTACAGCAGCTTTCTCTGATGAACTGGGCTTTTCTGATTGTCAGGTTAAGCATGTTATGAGTTGCATTTGGCAAACCTTGTACAGCCACTAAATGCGTGCTCCATTTCGCATGCTGAGAACAGATTTATTTTTCACAGAACACGGGTAGTACAGCAAAACAAAAGCAAAGTACTGCGGATGCTGGAAATCTGACATATAAACAAAAAATGCTAGAAACACTCAGCAGGTCAGGCAGCATCTGTGGAGAGCTGAACCGAACTGAAAGGTCATCGATCTGAAACGTTGGCCACGATTCTGTTTGTGGAGGTGGGTTGGCGTCGGGATCGGAGCTCGGTGGGTTCCGGACCCGCTGCCCGCTCCAGCCGGCCTACTGACACAATTTTGGTTTAATTGGGCTAATTAAGCCCGCCGTGTGGGTTACCCGCCCTCAGCACAAGGTGCGGGTGTGTTCAGCTGATAGCCAACATCATAAACTCACAGAAACCTAACAATGAATTCTCTCAGAACACCCAAGCGAGTGCAATCTACATATCAATGTTGGCCCGTATTTTCCGATCGCAGGCCCCCCGCGGGCGGAGGCCTGCGATCTGGAAAAATCTACGCCCTTACCTGAGGGCTCCCGGGACGCACACGCTTCCGCTCCTGGGCCTCTCCAAACTGCAAGTGTGCAGGGCCCACGTATCCAGAGGCGCATGTAGTTTGCAGCGTCCCTGGGATCACGTGGGCCATGGGGAGCCAATGAAAGAAGGGAATCTCCCTTCATACACTTGACAGGAAGAGCTGTCAAATATATGAATGGAGATCACCCCAAAAACATATTAAAACTTTAAATAAATTTTTTAAAAATCACATTTTTAAAATGACTTGAAATTACAATAAATTAAACATTTTAAACAAAAATGTAATTTTGTGAAAAAAATAATTAAAGTTTTTTACGGGGCTAAAAAGAAACTTACCTTTTTTAAAAGTATTTTTAAAAGATAAATCAGTGAAAAAATTTATTTATTTTTTTTAACTTTTTTTCAACTCTTATCCTGGTTTTACCAGGTGTAAGAATTGTAAGGGTTTTCTGCGGGTGGAGGGTCTACAAAAAGCGGAACTATCCGCCCGCAGAGGCCCTTCTCCTGGGCAGCCGGAGGATCTGTCAAGAGCTTTCTTGATGCGGAGATGCCGGTGTAGGACTGGGGTGGACAAAAGTGAGAAGTCGCACAACACCAGGTTATAGTCCAACAGTTTTATTTGAAATCACAAGCTTTCGGAGCGCTGCTCCTTCGTCAGGTGAAGTGAAGGAATACAAATCGGCACAGCATATATAGACAGAGAACAATGCCTGTGCAGAGAACAATGCCAGATGACTACAGTTAATCTTTCTGACTGCCTTTTATCACACCTCGGCAGAGAGACAATCAGGTCAGTCAGGAAGACATTATATCAAAGACGATAGCAAAATACAACTAAGACAATAAGGTGGGGTCACAGGGGGTCTAATGTGTCAAATGCTGCAGTCTGTATGGAAAACCATAAACTTTAAACTTTTTACTTTTTTACTGGAAATCACATCTGTGCATTCTTGACAGATCGGAAATGCTGGTTTCCAGTGCATACCTGAAACCGGCATTTCTGATGTTCCAACGGGTGGGTACACAGCGCGTACCCACCCATAGGGATCGGAATATCTGGGCCGTTAATTTCATCATAATAAAAGATGAGAAACTTATTTAATCTTGTATGAACATTTGACATCGTTGCCATTTGTGTGCTGACAATTTGAGGTGGCACAGTGAAGGGTGAGGGTGCCTTTTATGTCCAGCAATGCAGGTGACAGTGGATATAGAGTTAACGCCACATACATGCAGCCTAAACACAGAGGGGGCTAAATTCGGTTAATTTGCGCCTCCCTTCATCGCCGTGCGTAGCGCCCCGCTCGCGCCCTGGCTGTAATATTGGGTGGCGCCCCCCAACTTACCGCTGGACGCTAAGTCCGCTGGGGTCAGGGGGGCCTACCTGCGGCCGGGGTGGCGTTAGTTAAAGGGGAGGTGGCGGGCGGCCATTTTTGTTGCTGGCCGCCTGCCAGCACCTGCCCCTGTTGCTGTCCCTGGCCCCCGTGAAGCCCCCCCGATCCCTGGTGGCCCAGCTGGGCGCTGGGATTCGCTGCGCCAGGCCTGCAGTACCGCAGCACGTAGCGCCGCAATATTGGCTCCTCCCGCTAAAATTAGCGCCCTGGCGAAGGTAGGGCCCCCAATTTTTACCCCAGAATGTGTCTCCCAAATTGTTCAATCACCAACCTCTGACATTTGAAACTTACCAGATTTAAGAGTGCAGCTTTTAGACTGCAGTTGCAGCTGTGAAGTTTCCAGCTCGTTGGTGTTCCCGACACACTTACCTGGCGTGTTCTCCAAACACCGTGAAACCCGACCCAAAACTTGGAAAATTGAAAAATGGTGTCAAAATAGTTCTAAACAAGCACTTAACAAGCAGTTAAGTGCCTTTAATCCCTTACCCGCCACTTGGAGTCGGGTCTGTTTTTAAATCGCAGACTCGACATTTGGGAAAGTGGCGTGGAGGCAGGTTTACAGCGGGTTTGCAACCCGCCGTTAATCATTTTAGATTTAACCCCTGACCTGCCTCTGAACCCAACCTCTGAGCGCCAGCAAAATCACGGCTGTTAACTCTGTTCCTCTCTTCACAGATGCTGCCTGACCTGCTGAGTGTTTCCAGCATTCTCTGTTTTTATTACGGCTGTTACAGTGTACTTCACATTCCTGATTGTTTTTTTTTTATCAGCTTTCATATGTGTTGGTTTGGAAATGGGATATTTTGCAGCTATTTTCAAATTTGCCACCTTAGCTTTGAGAGCATTTTGAAGAGTTGTAAAATATATCTTCATGATAAATATTGGCCCGGAATTTGCTGTCGGGCTGACGGTGAACTGGAAGCGTTCGCTGCCATTCCGCCTTTGAAACTGACCGCAACCTCGGGATTTGGCACATGCGCTTGCGCATGCAGAAATCCCAAACTTGCGGACTGTCAATGACAGCTCCGAAACTGGCTGTGCTGTACCGCTGCCCCCGCTCCCCCCACCCCCAACCCCCCCACAGAGCCGGCAATCAGTGAAATCTCGTAAATCATTGAAACTGATGAAAACTTCGGCTCTTCCGCAGTAATTACGCTGTTAAATTCCCCACTAAAAGTTAGACCCAAAGGGATTAGGTGCAACTGAGGCTTTAACAGCGTATTGACTGCTAAACAAACGTTAAGGGCCTGGAAAACTGATTTTAATTTTGCTCAGTGTGACATTTGTCCATTTTAATAAAAATAAAAATTTTTAAGTAACTTTCCACCAAGTTTCTGCATCTTAACTTTAGGTTTGCCTTTTCCCCATGTAGGAACCCCAATCTTTCTTTTGCTCTCTCTAACTATTTTAAAATGTTAGAATTTTAAGAGCTCATTCACTTCCTTGTTCGCTGTCTGTGAGAATTCTGCCTTTTGATTGGCTGTTTAGACAGCCAGTTGATGTCATAGCTGTTCAAACAAGGGGATTCCCATTAAATTCCATTGAATTGAAGGTCGGAAAACCAAAGTTCTCGACACAGGGATTGTGAGATCCTTGTGCAGAGCGTACTTCGGGGCCAGCAGCAAACGCCTTCGCTTCACCGCGGACCGCAAATTCCAAGCCATTGATTGCTGCTTTAATGTTGGGGGAAAAATTCAGTATCGCCCCGTTTGGGGCGCAATTATCGGCTGGGCGCAAAGATTAGCGCCTGGCGCTAATTATCGCCTCCGACTGCAAACTTGACTTTTATCGCCCCTGGAGGTGATTAGAGCGCTAAATCAGGCGCTTCACATCTGTCTTAAGGCGCAAAGGCCTGAGGAGCGAGGCGCTAACTCAGAGCGCTGGCGAAGCTCATGTGATGTCAGTCAGCAATGGAACACACGACACAATGGCGCAGGCCAGTTCTTAAAGGGGAGGGTTGATCTTGCTTTCCATCCACCTCCTGCTCATTGCAGCCTTGAATCTCGGCCTGTACATCAAATCTGCTGGAAAGAACAATGGAGAGAACCAGGGAAAGAGCTCAGAGTGCAACCCCCACAGTCTGTTCTAAATCGATATAAGGAAGGGCAAATCAAAATGAACCTGCAAAGTGCTGCTCAGTACCCAAAACTCCTTAACACAGCGTTGAATCTCTCCAGAAGTCTCTATCGCTCTCTCAGAATGTGTGGTTCAAAAATGTCACCAACAAAAAAAGGCAGGAAGCGGTCGCCTTTAAATAGTGCTCCTCCAGTCCCTTCCTGACTGCAAAACGCTCCCCTCAACCTGTCGTTGCTAGCGGCATGCGGTAAGGCAGGGGGCGCCACTCAATATCCGCTCCGGGGCGCTACCGGGGCATTGCGCACTCGACTGACGTCATGATCTGCTGGCGCAGGAGTTCATGGCAGTAGTGTTTAGCACCGCCGTAAAATGTCTAGTTAATTTCGCGAGCAGCGCAAACATCACCGCGCCCGGGCGCTAGTTGCTTTGCGCCCCATTAGCGCCCTCTTAAGGCGCTAACGGGAGGCGCAACCAACTGAATTTTTCCCTCATAGAGTTTAGTCCTACACAACTCTTTAATTTACAAAGTTTCATCAGGCTTTATTAATTCATGACGAAACCCTACCTAATCTTGATTTGATAAATGATGCAATGATTACACATTTTAAGGGTAATATAAATATAATTTATGGCATAGTTTGGTGGAACGATGCTAATTATTTTTCTTACACTTTATTCTGCATGAAATAACAGAGTTAAATTTACAGAAAGGGTAAAAAAAGGTTTCTAAAACGGTACTGTTTTGCTGGGATAGTGATGAATGGACTATTACTACATTTTTAGACTAACATGGACCTGAAATGCTGTGGGTTCTCCTGTACCTTCAGCAGGAGACCAGAACTCCCAGCGAACCAAGGTAAATGGGTGTTTTCTCCCGGTCAAGTTACTGCGTGCGCCCCTGCGGATTTCAGGGCCTACTGCAGTGGTTCAAAAATGTGGCCCACCACCACCTTCTCAGGGCAATGGGCTGGGCAATAAATGATGGCCTTGCCAGTGACACCCACATCCCGAAATGAATTTTAAAATATTTACTTACGGAAGAAACTGCTGGCAGTGGGGTAACACTGGTGTCTGCTGAAATCGGAAAATGCTGAGCAAAGTTGTCCACCATCAGCACATACTCGAGAAAGTTACCCATATGTGGTTGTGATAAAAGCACATCTAGTAATGCTGAATTATTCTGTACTTTATGTCTTGACTACTGTAAGAAATCGTGGATTGAAAGAAATAATAGTCTGTTACGGGTTCCCTAGATCAGCAGTTTGCCTAAGTTGATGACACAGATAGATTCCAGTCATGTCAGAAAAATAGCTGTACAGAGAGTTGAATTACGAGGTCAGAACACAAAAACAGGCCTTCGAGTGGACATAACTAGGCCTGATAAGGGATGCAGCAAGGAGCTGTAGGATAAACAAGCTGTCTACGAGAGGGCAACAAGACCTTTAGAACAGAGATAAGGAGGAAAATGACCTCATGAGGCTGGGAGGGGGCTGTCATAGGTAGCCTCTCCCTTGTAATTGGACAATAGGATGGGGAATAAATGATTGACACCAGGTAATCACCAGCCCACTGAAATAATTATAAATATAGATGACCGAGAGAGGAAATCAGGCAGTTAGGAGCGAAGGCTTCCCCGAGGTGGCTGCAGCCTAACACCTTGATCAAGTTTAGCCTCTGAGGTGGCTGACGGCCTAACACCTCCAACAGCTCGAGGGATGACCCAACGGAAGTGATCTGCAGCAGACTGCAGGAATCCACCCAATCCGGAGTGCAGATTGGAACAGAGTGTTAAGCTGTGAGTTTGGTGAGTGAGGGAGTAAATCTTAAAGGTTAATCTCTTATTTTTATAAATTCTAGTCTTGTGTGCTTGCAATTAGTATTTAAATTTACTGTTTCAAGTTTTAAGTTTCTTCCAGGCTTGGGCAGGGCTAAGCAAGCTCTGTGCTGGAGAGCAGGTGAGAGTAATTAATTAATTAACTGGTCTAATCTGGTTCTGTAACTGCCAGAAAGCTCACTTATTTAAATCTCAGCAGTATAAATGAGGGAGACTAGAGTGCAGTTTGTCACGGAGTGCAGATTGGAACAGAGTGTTAAGCTGCGAGTTTGGTGAGTGAGGGAGTGAGGGGAGGGAGGTGTTCCTTCCTTTTTCCATCTTTGTCAGCTTCCTGGTGCGGCGGCGGACCTGTGTGAGGCGAGGTGGCGGCAGAGGGTTTAAAAGGCTCCAGAGACCAGGTAAGGCGGGACCAGTCTCTGAACTCGGAGGGAGGGAGAGAGGTAAAAAATAATCGAGGTGTGATGTCACCAGAAGCAGGTAAGTAATTGGTTGGTGAGTATTTCTCTCTTTTTAAACTTAAACTCTGTGGTTTATAGTTTCTAAGGTGTGATATTCATCAGGCGGGGCAGAGGGTATTTAAAAAATATTAATAAATTTAATTAATTACATAGAATGGGAGAGCAGGTGATGTGTTACTGCTGCAATATGTGGGAGCTGGTGGACACCATTGATGCTCACGGTGATCACATTTGCAGTAAGTGTTGGCTGCTCGAGGAACTCCGGCTCCGTGTTGATGAGCTGGAGTCCGAGCTTCAAACACTGCGACACATCAGGGAGGGGGAGAGTTACCTGGACTCTGTGTTCCAGGAAGTAGTCACACCAATTAGATTAACTAATTCAGATGTAGTCCGTGGTCAGGGACAGGAGGGTGTGACTATGAGTGAGGCAGGTACGGGGACTCAGGAGGTAGCGTTGGAGGAGCCGCAGCCCTTGCTCTTGTCCAACAGGTTCGAGGCTCTTACTCCCTGTGAGGACGGGAGCAGGGACTGCAGGGAGGATGAGCAACCTGGCCACAGCACCATGGAACGGGGAGCCATTCAAGTGGGGGGAGTAAAAAGAAATGTTGTAGTGGTAGGGGATAGTATCATAAGGGGGATAGATAGGGTTCTTTGCAGCCGAGAGCAAGAGTCCCGAAGGTTGTGTTGCCTGCCCGGTGCCAGGGTTAAGGATATCTCCTCTGGGCTGGAGAGAAACTTGGAGTGGGAGGGGGAGGATCCAGTTGTCGTGGTCCATGTTGGTACCAACGACATAGATAGGACAAGGAAAGAGGTTCTGTTGAGGGAGTATGAGCAGCTAGGGGCCAAATTAAAAAGCAGAACCACAAGGGTAATAATCTCTGTATTACTACCTGAGTCACGAGCAAATTTGGCTAGGGTAAATAAAATCAGAGAGTTAAATGCGTGGCTCAAAGACTGGTGTGGGAGAAATGGGTTTTGCTTCTTGGGACACTGGCACCAGTACTGGGGCAGGAGAGAGCTGTTCCGTTGGGACGGACTTCACTTGGCCAGTGCTGGGACTAGAATCCTGGCGAATCGAATAACTAGGGCTGTAGAGAGGGCTTTAAACTAATTAGTGGGGGGGAGGTTTCAAGAGAGCGAAGAATAAAAATGTCAGCGGAGAAGGCAATAGAGCAAATTAGCAGTGGGGAAATTAAAAACCAGAGCGTGTCAGGAAGGGACAGAATATATAAAGATAAAGGTAAAGTAGTAAAGGGGGTAAAAGCAGGAATAAATTGTCACAAAACATGTTAAAAAGTTCTTTATCTGAATGCAAGCAGCATTCGTAACAAAATAGACGAGTTGACAGTACAAATAACTACACATGGGTATGATCTGGTGGCCATTACAGAAACATGGCTGCGAGGTGACCATGACTGGGAACTAAACATCCAGGGGTATTTGACTATTAGGAAGGACAGACAGGAAGGAAAGGGAGGTGGGGTGGCTATGTTAATAAAGGATGGAATCACTGCAATAGTGAGAAATGATATTGGGTCAAAGGATCAGGATAGTGAAACAGTTTGGGTGGAGATAAGGAATAATAAAGGGAAAAAGTCACTAGTGGGCGTAGTCTATAGGCCTCCTAACAGTTGTAACTCTATTGGTCGGAGTATAAATCAGGAAATAGTTGGGGCTTGTAATAAGGGAACAGATATAATCATGGGAGATTTTAACTTTCATATTGACTGGACAAATCAAATTGGGCAGGGCAGCCTTGAGGAAGAGTTCATAGAGTGCATTAGGGACGGGTTCCTTGAGCAGTATGTTACTGAACCAACCAGGGTGCAGGCAATCTTAGATCTGGTCCTGTGTAATGAGACAGGATTAATAAAAAATGTCCTAGTAAAGGATCCCCTTGGAATGAGTGACCATAACATGGTGGAATTCCAAATTCAGTTGGAGGGTGAGAGAGTTGGATCTCAAACCAGCATACTAAGCTTAAATAAAGGAGACTATGAAGGTATGAGAGCAGAGTTGACTAAAGTGGACTGGGAAAATAGATTAAGGTGTAAGACGGTACAGGAGCAGTGGTGTACATTCAAGGAGGTATTTCACAACTTTTAAGAAAAATATATTCCACTGAGGAAAAAGGGGCGTAAAAGAAAAGACAGCCATCCGTGGCTAAGTAAAGTAATAAAGGATAGTATCCGACTGAAAACAAGGGCTTATAAAGTAGCCAAATCTAGTGGGAGGATAGAAGATTGGGAAGCATTTAAAAGCCAGCAAAGAATAACTAAAAGATTAATTAAGAAGGGGAAGATAGATTATGAAAGTAAACTAGCAAAAAATATAAAAACAGATAGCAAGAGTTTCTACAGCTATATAAAAAGAAAAAGGGTGGCTAAAGTGAACGTTGGTCCCTTAGAGGACGAGACTGGGAAATTAGTAGTGGGGAACACGGAGATGGCAAATAAGCTGAACAAATATTTTGTATCAGTCTTTACAGTAGAGGATACTAAAAATATCCCAACACTGGACAAACGGGGGGCTATGGGGGGGAGGAGCTAAACACAACTAAAATCACTAAGGAGATGGTACTCGGTAGGATAATGGGACTTAAGGCGGATAAATCCCCTGGACCTGATGGCTTACATCCTAGGATCTTGAGAGAAGCAGCGGTAGGGATTGCGGATGCATTGGTGGTAATTTTCCAAAACTCCCTGGATTCGGGAAAGGTCCCAGCAGATTGGAAAACTGCTAATGTAACGCCCTTATTTAAAAAGGGAGGTAGACAAAAGGCTGGAAACTATAGACCAGTTAGCCTAACATCTGTGGTTGGTAAAATGTTGGAGTCCATTATTAAGGAAGCAGCAACAGGACATTTGGATAAGCATAATTTAATCGGACAGAGTCAGCATGGTTTTATGAAGGGGAAATCATAGAAACATAGAATCTAGGAGCAGGAGTAGGCCATTCGGCCCATCGAGCCTGCTCCACCATTCAATACGATCATGGCTGATCATCCAAATCCAGTACCCTGTCCCTGCTTTAATCCCCACAGTACACATATCCCACCCTACCCCCGTAACCCCACGTATTTAATTCCCCCTAACATATCCCATCCTATCCCCATAACCCCACATATTTAATCCCCCCCTGACACTAAGGGTCAATTTATCATAGCCAAATCAACCTAACCCGCACATTTTTGGACTGTGGGAGGAAACCGGAGCACCCGGAGAAAACCCACGCAGACACGGAGAGAATGTGCAAACTCCACACAGACAGTCACCCGAGGTCAGATTCGAACCCAGGTCCCTGGCGCTGTGAGGCACCAGTGCTAACCACTATGCCACCGTGTTGCTTGACAAATTTGCTCAAATTCTTTGAGGACGTAACAAACAGGGTGGATAAAGGGGAACCAGTGGATGTGATGTATTTGGACTTCCAAAAGGCATTTGATAAGGTGCCACACAAAAGATTACTGCACAAGATAAAAAATCACGGGATTGGGGGTAATATACTGGCATGGGTGGAAGATTGGCTATCTAACAGAAAACAGAGAGTTGGGATAAATGGTTCATTCTCGGGTTGGCAATCAGTAACTAGTGGTGTTCCGCAAGGGTCAGTGCTGGGACCCCAACTCTTTACAATCTATATTAACGATTTGGAGGAGGGGACCAAGTGCAACGTATCCAAGTTTGCTGATGATACAAAGATGGGAGGAAAAGCAGTGAGTGAGGAGGACATAAAAAACCTGCAAAAGGACATAGACAGGCTAAGTGAGTGGGCGGAAATTTGGCAGATGGAATATAATGTTGGAATGTGTGAGGTTATGCACTTTGGCAGAAAAAAATCAAAGAGCAAGTTATTATCTAAATGGAAAGAAACTGCAAAAGTGCTACAGTACAAAGGGATCTGGGGGTCCTGATGCATGAAACACAGAAGGTTAGTATGCAGGTACAGCAGGTGATCAGGAAGGCCAATGGAATCTTGGCTTTTATTGCAAGGGGGATGGAGTATAAAACCAGGGAAGTCTTGCTTCAGTTATACAAGGTACTGGTGAGGCCACACCTGGAATACTGCGTACAGTTTTGGCTTCCATATTTAAGAAAAGATATACTTGCTCTCGAGGCAGTTCAGAGAAGGTTCACTCGGTTGATTCCGGAGATGAGGGGGTTGACTTATGAGGAAAGGTTGAGTAGGTTGGGCCTCTACTCATTGGAATTCAGAAGAATGAGAGGCGATCTTATCGAAATACATAAGATTGTGAGGGGGCTTGATCGGGTGGAGGCGAGGAGGATGTTTCCACTGATGGGTGAGACTAGAACTAGGGGGCATAATCTTAGAATAAGGGGCTGCCGTTTCAAAACTGAGATGAGGAGAAACTTCTTCACTCAGAGGGTAGTAAATCTATGGAATTTGCTACCTCAGAGAGCTGTGGAAGCTGCGACATTAAATAAGTTTAAAACGGAGATAGACAGTTTCCTAGCTGCTAAGGGAATTAAGGGTTATGGGGAGCGGGCAGGGAAGTGGACGTGAGTCTAGGTTCGGATCAGCCATGATCCTATTGAATGGTGGAGCAGGCCCGAGGGGCCATATGGCCTACTCCTGCTCCTACTTCTTATGTTCTTATGTACTGTCTCACCATCCATCCGGTTGTTTTGTTCCGTTCCAGGGCTGTAGATCGCCCTCATCTGTCACGGGTTGTACATCTACTGTATCAATTTCAATCGCATGTAGTAATATCTGATTATGCTTTAAACTGTAGCTCTTTAATAAAAAGCCTTACAACTCCTAAGATCATTGGATTAATCTGTGTGTGACCTGTGATCCTAATCTTACACTACGACTAGAATAAATGATTTGTCACGGTACACCATCCCATAAATGTTGCCACTTAATGTGTGTATTCAAGGCCTTTTGATGCTATCTGAGTCAAGTTATGTCACCATTGGGTAACACACCCATTTAAACAATTTGCAATTCTCCAGGGACTGACTACATTTGGTGTCAGCCGTGTCTCAATTGGTAGCATGCTAACTTTTGAGTCAGAACGTTGCGGGTTCAAATCCCACACCAAAGACTTGAGCACAAAATCTAGGCTGTCATTCTGCTGCAATACTGAGGAAGTGCTGCACTGTCAGCGGTGTCGTCTTTCGGATGAGACATTAAACCAAGGCTCCGTCTGTCCACCCATGTAAAAGATCCTATGGCACTATTTTGAAGAAGAGCAGGGGATTTGTCCCCAGTGCCCTTAACCAATATCACTAAACCAGATTATCTGGTGTAACAAGCTGAAGCAGGCCCAGGACACAGGGGTCAATTAGACATGCAGCTTAGCGCTTAAAACAAGTGTGGTTTAATCCCACCACGGCAGCTGAAGAATTTGAATTCAGTTAATTAAATAAATCTGGAATGAAAAGCTAGTATCAGTAATGAGGACCATGAAACTACCGGATTGTCGTAAAAACCCATCTGGTTCACTAATGTCCTTTAGGGAAGGAAATCTGCTGTCCTTACCCAGTCTGGCCAATATGTGACTCCGGACCCACAGCAATGTGGTTGTCTCTTAACTGTCCTCTGAAATGGCCTAGCAAGCGACTCAGTTGTACCAAACCGCTACAAAAAACAATAATAGCAATAAAACCGGACGGACCACCCGGCATCGACTGAGACACTGGATTCGGAACGACAAAGACACACCCAGCCCAGTCGACCCTGCAAAGTCCTCCTCATGAACATCTGGGGACTTGTGCTAAAGTTGGGAGAGCTGTCCCACAGACTGGTCAAGCAACAGCCTGACATAGTCATGCTCACAGAATCATACCTTTCAATCTATGTCGCAGACTCCTCCATCACCATCCCTGGGTATGTCCTGTCCCACCAGCAGGACAGACCCACCAGAGGTGGTGGCACAGTGGTATACAGTTGAGAAGGAGTGGCCCTGGGAGTCTTAATATTGACTCCGGACCCCATGAAGTCTCATGGAATCAGGTCAAACATGGGCAAGGAATCCTCCAGCTGATTACCATCTTACCATGCCTTCCCTCAGCTGATACAACACTGGCATCTACCTGTCCACAAAAGCAGGTCAAATCCAATCCAGCCAATTACCACCCCATCAGTCTACTCTCAATCATCAGCAAAATGATGGAAGGTGTCGTTGACAGTGCTATCAAGTGGTACTTACTCACCAATAACCTGCTCACTGATGCTCAGTTTGGGTTCCACCAGGCCCACTCGGCTCCCGACCTCATTACAGTCTTGGTCCAAACAAAGAGCTGAATTCCAGAGGTGAGTAAGCATTTGACTGAGTGTGGCATCAAGGAGCCCTAGTAAAATTGAAGTCAATGGGAATCAGGGGAAAACTCTCCACTGGCTGGAGTCATACCTAGCACAAAGGAAGATGGTTGTGGTTGTTGGAGGCCAATCATCACAGCCCCAGGACATCGTTGCAGGAGTTCCTCAGGGCAGTGTCCTAGGTCCAACCATCTTCAGCTGCTTCATCAATGACCTTCCGTCCATCGTAAGGTCAGAAATGAGGATGTTCACTGATTATTACACAGTGTTCCATAATTTAATAGGACAAAGTCAGCATGGTTTTACGAAGGGGAAGTCATGTTTGACAAATTTGCTGGAGTTCTTTGAGGAAGTAACATATAGAGTGGATAAAGGGGAACCAGTGGACGTAGTGTATTTAGACTTCCAAAAGGCATTTGACAAGGTGCCACACAAAAGATTATTGCTTAAGGTAAAAAATCACGGGATTGGGGGTAATATTCTGGCATGGATAGAGGATTGGCTATCCAACAGAAAGCAAAGAGTTGGGATAAATGGTTCATTCTCAGACTGGCAATCAGTAACTAGTGGTGTTCCACAGGGGTCAGTGCTGGGTCCCCAACTCTTTACAATCTATATTAACGATTTGGAGGAAGGGACCAAGTGTAACGTATCAAAATTTGCAGATGATACAAAGATGGGAGGGAAAGTAGTGAGTGAGGAGGACATAAAAAACCTGCAAGGGGACATAGACAGGCTAAGTAAGTGGGCAGAGATTTGGCAGATGGAATACAACACTGGAAAGTGTGAGGTGATGCACTTTGGCAGGAAAAATCCTAGAGCAATTTATTATCTTAATGGCAAGAAACTGGAGAGTACTGAAGTGCAAAGGGATCTGGGGGTCCTGGTGCACGAAACTCAAAAGGTTAGTATGCAGGTGCAGCAAGTGATTAAGAAGGCAAATGGAATGTTGGCTTTCATTGCTAGGGGGATAGAATATAAAAATAGGGAGGTATTGCTTCAGTTGTACAAGGTATTGGTGAGACCGCACCTGGAATACTGCATACAGTTTTGGTGTCCTTACTTAAGGAAAGACATCCTTGCTCTCGAGGCAGTGCAAAAAAGGTTCACTCGGTTAATCCCGGGGATGAGGGGGTGGTCATATGAGGAGAGGTTGGGTAGATTGGGACTCTACTCATTGGAGTTCAGAAGAATGAGAGGCGATCTTATTGAAACATATAAGATTGTGAAGGGGTTGGATCGGGTGGATGCGGGGAGGATGTTCCCGATGACGGGTGAGACGAGAACTAGGGGACATAGTCTTAGAATAAGGGGCTGCTCTTTCAAAACTGAGATGAGGAGGAACTACTTCACTCAGAGGGTGGTAGGTCCATGGAATATGCTGCCACAAAAAGCTGTAGAAGCTACAACATTAATTAAATTTAAAACAGAAATAGACAGTTTCCTAGAAGTAAAGGGCATTAAGGGTTACGGGGAGCGGGCAGGAATTTGGACATGAGTCTAGGTTCGGATCGGTCATGGCCCTGTGGGTAGTGGAGCGGGCCCAGGGACTGTGTAGCCTGATTCTGCTCCTATTTCGTGTGTGCAATTCTGTTAGATGCAGGAGATGGTTCTGTGATAGATAGTAGATTGGCGGTTAGGATCAGATCAGCCATGATCTTATTGAATGGCGGAGCAGGCTCGAGGGGCCGATTGGCCTACTCCTGCTCCTATTTCTTATGTTCTTATGTTCTTATGTTCAGTTCCTTTTGCAACTCCTCAGATAATGAAGCAGTCCATGCCCACATGCAGCAAGACCTGGATGACATTCAGTCTTGGGCTGATAAGTGGCAAGTAACATTCACGCTACACAAGTGCCAGGTAATGACCATCTCCAACAAGAGAAAGTCTAACCACCTCCCCTTGACATTCAATGGAATTACCATCCTCGAATCCCCCACCATCAACTTCCTGGGAGTTACCATTGACCAGAAACTCAACTGGACCAGCCACATAAATACTGTGGCTACAAGAGCAGGTCAGACGCTGGGTATTCTGTGGCGAGTGACTCACCTCCTGACTCCCCAAAGCCTTTCCACCATCTACAAGGCATAAGTCCGGGATGTGATGGAATACTCTCCACTTGCCTGGATGAGTGCAGCTCCAACATCACACAAGAAGCTCGACACCATCCAGGACAGAGCAACCCGCTTGATTGGCACCCCATCCACCACCTTAAACATTCACTCCCTCCACCATCAGCTCACCATGGCTGCAGTGTGTACAATCTACAAGATGCACTGCAGCAACTCGCCAAGGCTTTTTCAACAGCACCTCCCAAAGCCTCGACCCCTACCACCTAGAAGGACAAGAGCAGCAGATGTATGGGAACACAACCACCTCCAAGTTTCCCTCCAAGTCACACACCATCTTGATTTGGAAATATATCACCGTTCCTTCATCGCCAGTGGGTCAAAATCCTGGAACTCCCTATCTAACTGCATTGTGGGAGTACCTTCACCACACGGACTGCAGCTCATCACCACCTTCTCAAGGGCAATTAGGGATGGACAATATATGCTGGCCTTGCCAGCGACACCCACATCCCATGAATGAATAAAATAAACCAATAACAGGGATTACTTTCCAGCCTACACCTTCTCACTCTCAGTTCTTTCCTCTGCAAACTCCTCTTTCCAACTGAACTATTTCCCTACCTCTTTTCCTTACAGGCTGTGAGTCATTCCTGATTAAAGGCAAGGTCAATGATTTTTTAAAGCTATACCTTACCTTGGTCATTCTGACATATATAACTTCTTAAAGTTGTACTTCTCTTGCGGATACAGAGCTCTCAAAATCCTAAGACACACGCATCGCTCCTCCCTCACTCTGTTACACTTGTTATTATCTCATTGTTATTTGTGGGACCTTGCTGTGCACAAATTGGCTGCCGTGTTTCACTGGTCTGGTGCAGGATGAAGGCATCGTGGCTGCTGCCAGGATAGCGGGCATTGACATTGAGGATTTGCTATCTGTGGTTGAACACCAACTGGACATTAAGTGAGTGGTAGTCTTTGCGGTTACAGAAGATCTCAGGATTGTTATGCAGTGCCCGCAAAGCCACGTGGGTGTAGTCGATGTCGGCCTGCACCATGGGGAAGCGCACTATCCTGGCAAAGCCACATGCACGCTCGTCCTGCTTCTCTCTGGTGATCAGGAAGCCAATGTAGTCCCTTCTCCTGCTGTAGAGAGCCTCAGTGACCTCCTGGATGCAGCGATGGATGGTGAACTGTGAGATGTCAGCTATGTCTCCTGTTGCAGACTGGAAGGATCCACTGACGAAGAAATTGAAGGTCACAGTGACCTTGACTGCCACTGAGAGAGCCATGGTCGCCCTGCTCTGAGGCTGGAGGTCTGGTTGCAGGAGGTGGCAGGGTTCTGTGACCACCTCCTTGGTGAAGCGAAGCCTCCTAATACACTGCTCATCGCTTAATTGAAGGTAAGAGAAGGGATGTCGGAAGACCCTAGGTGGGTAAGGCCTCCTGTTGAGAGCCCTGATGGCCCCCCTCCTCCCTCTGCGCACATGTTCCTGCCTTTCTTGCTGCCTCTGCTCCCTCCGCTGTAGATCCTGGAGGGCCAGGTCAAGTGCTAGTACAGCCCCCATGATTTTTAGCAAGTATTGTACTTTGAAGCCTTTCAAAAATAATGAGGGAGTTTTGTACTTGCCAGAACACTCCCTGATACCAAAGAACCTTGAAATGACTAAGGAAAACTCTTCCAGTAGTAGGAAGTAGCACACAGCCACTTAAACTGCAAAACCCTGTCAGGTGCAAGTGATTGATGATGATCCCTTTAAATATCGTCACTGCAGCCAGCTTCCTGCTGCTGCCGCCACCTGAAGCTGTCGTTGCTTTCTCCAGCCGGTAAGTACATTGGCTAAAACGAAATGGGGGGAGGGGGCGTCCAGTGAGCATTGCACACTCACTGACATCACAATCTCCATCATGGCGAGCTCCCTGGCGATCGAGGTTACCGGCAGCAGTACTGATATGGCGTGCGGCACAGGAACTGGCATCAGCTGTCGTTACAGCTGTGAATGGCATTTTTGGCGCTAACGTGTGGCATAAGCCACATGAATTTCTCCCCCGAAGAGGCTGACATTTGGGTGGTCTTGTTGGTTTATTTTGTGGAAATCTAAGAGTCAAATTTTTTGAGAGATTTAAATCAGGTTGAAGAGAAAGTACAATGTAAGAGAGAGAAAGAGAGAGGGATTGCGAGACCACCTCAGGAGGAGGAGGAGGAGGAGGAGGAACAGGAGGGAGGGAAGAGGCAGCGAGACAATCGGCCTTCTGGTCGGGCTGTCCGTGACCGGCTCATCAGACTGCAATTCAAATGAATGAAACCCCAGATCCCCGTTGCTCACCACATCCCCATCATACCATCCCTGCCTCACGCCTTATCACAGCATCCTCCTGGGCGCAAAGGTGAAATGAGAGAGACCACAATATATTCCAAACATCATTAATAAATTTATCTATAAACATATCACACATATCATATGAATTATAATAACTAATGACCCTTGTGCCTGCCATAGTTGATTGGCTGTCATTGTGTGCAAGGTGTGAGATGTGGGTGTGAGCGTTGCTAGGTAGAGATTGTTGGTGGGTGAGTGCTGGGGGTGTAGTACATTGAGCAGTGTGTGAAGCTTGTGGTACGGATGGTGGTATGTATCATTTGTTGAAGCCTTCACTCACCTTGAGCACCCGTGTGAGCTCGTTAAACTTCCTCCTGCATTGAGTGTGGGACCTGGGGACCACAGTGTTGCCCGTGACGTGGTGTGCCACCTCCCTCCACATAGTCCAGCAGACTTGTGGTGAGGGCCTCCTGCCAGTTGGTACAGGACTGCCCGCCTTCTCTCCATCGCTAAAACCAATGCCTCCAAAGCTTCCTTGGAAAACCTCTGGGCTCTTTCCCTTGGGTGGCAATCTGCCATCAGCATTTGTAAATAAGTGCTCCTTCTCTTTGTCCTTTTTATGGTTGTTGAGGCAGCTGCACACGCAACAATGCTGAGAATGAGGTGCTGCAGCATCAATGAACCTCCCCTTTAAGTAGTAGACTACACCTTATATTGGTCCATCTTTTCAGTGTAACGCCAATGAGCTTGGGATTTTAGACGAGAATCATGACTGCAATCATTTTAATGAGGAGTGAGGATGAATTTTGCGTGCAGTTTAGACAATTTTCAACTGGCACTACTTAACCATTTTTAGTCTAAACATCGCCCATTCCTTGGCTATAACGAATTTTTAGCCCTTCATCCCTAAAAAAAAAGCTGGATTACAGTTGAGGTATAATCCTTACAAAAAAGATTGGTAACCAAATTCCAAAAGAACAATTATATTAAATATTTTAAGTTGGTGTACACATCCTGTTTACAAAAACCTTACTTCCTATTATAACATTTTTGTCACTTATTGTTACCCTTTCACCATTACAAATTTGTGCGAGTTATTTGGGCCAAAGGATGAAAACAGGCGCTAAATGGGTGCAGTGCTAATAAGACACGTCTGTTTGAAAGTCTGGATTTTAGCACACACCTTTGTTCCTAATTGCTGATTGCCATAATTAGAATTTGCCTGGAGGTGCTAATCCAGAAACCTACAGGTTTTGCACTCAAGTGATGATTAGACACAATTTTCGTGGAGCAGTAAATGCGGATTCCTCGCACCCACTTCCACTGAAGCTGTGGAGTGCTCTGGCTGGCACACAACAGCACGTTGCAGGATGGCTCAGGAACCGAAGGACAGGGCGCACAGGTTCTCAGGCCCTCGTCGCCCTCCAAAATGCCGTGCAGCCTCTTTAATGAGAGCTAGCAGGCATTTTAAATGGCAATCAGCCGTTTAACGAGCCTGCAGGTGGCCGTTCCTAGCGCTGGCTTCAACTCCTTTACCAAGATGGCGGCTTACGCTAAACACAGGCTAAACCAGCGTTGCAGCTTAAGACCTCATCTTGGACACCTTGGAGGCTCTTTAGTGCCTAAAGTATTCGCCGAAAATCACCAACTAAATGTCCACATTTATAATGGAAACTTCCTGTGCAAACTTATCATACTATAATTACACCTTCCTACCAGTGGTGGCGCTGTGGTGTCTCAGTTTTGGTCTTCCAGCTCCTCACCTGGTACTTCAAAGAAACGCCTATGATCCAACCAATCTCTATGTCTCAGCTTCCCAAATTCCCCCAAGTTTTGCTATTTAACTATAAATATTGCAAAATCAAAATCTATTATATAAAAATAAAGACAGAATGTATATGACTTTAAAATGAGGACTGAATTAAATCTGCGAACCATGAACCCACGATTGACTCTTCACCTAAAGGCGACACTTGACCTTGACTTCCTGGGGTCGATTTTGATTTTTGGACTGGCCAACCGCCTGTTCCGGCGGTGAAGAGGCCGCTGTGATTTTGAGGTCCTGGCCTCATTTGAATTTGGCAGGTGAGCTGTGGATGCCAAACAGGCATCCTGACGCAGATCCACGCAGGAATGTCAGCCAGCTGGATCGCTAGCATTGGCCCGCAGGTAGGTGCTCGGACAGGGTAGGAACACGATGGCGAGGTGGGATGAGGCAGGCCCGGAAGCGGTCCACAGTATTTTTGTGGAGCCAGGAGGAGCACTCCTGCTATTCAATTTGTAACATTTTTCTGTCCATTTCCTGATCACAACGGCAGCACAAATGGGTGGATCATTTTCATTGCAGTCTCTGCCCATGTGTCCCTTAAAATTGCAATACGTAATTAGGATCCCGATTTGTATGGGGAGGAGGCCTACTGCTTGTTTCAGGCAGGTGCTTTGGCCACCCAGCGTTAGGCCTCTGTTAAAGTTACAACAGACCGATCATCAGAGTTACTGGGGCAGTAAGACTACCAACCTCATTTTTAGGCCATTACGATCCCGTTAATGATGCTTTTCCCAATTAAAAATTGGACCCCATGTGAAATGCCACAAATTAACTAATACATATAGGGCTAAAAATTCAGTTGCGTAGCATCCGTTGTTTGGGCGCTATGGGTGCTGAATTGGCTCAAAAATGGCATCCAAGCAGCACACGCATACTTCTGGTGCGGGCTATGCTGAACGCCATTTTGTTGAGGGGGTTAGCGTTGGCACTGGGCGTGTGCGCTGTAAGTATGCAGAGTAGGCAGATCGTGATGTCAATTAGCGCTGCCATTTTCAACCTCAACGCTGGAGCTAACTCCCTCTTTTAACCTCGCACAGCAGCAGGAAGGACCCCCTACCAGTGTTATTTAAAGGGATCATCACCTACTCACTGGTTAGTTTCTAATTGATTTCTACTGGCTGTTGCTGAGTTTGTAGAAGTGTTTGGTGCTTTCTAGACTTCTTTAAAGTTGCCTAATGTCTACAAGGAGTGGTATGGCATATGCTCAAGGACTTGATACTGACTTGCAAGGTGTCTGCTCAGACCACTTGCTCCCAAACATGGGTGCAGTAGTTTAAGCCCCTTGGCCTGCAGCATGAGAGGAAGAATCAGCAGAGGCGGCACAGAGCAGGACAAGTTGCTAGAAGAGGCAGGAGGAGGAGGGGGAGAAGGGCTCTCAGCAGGAGGTCATATCCACCCAGGGTCTTCAGGGAGCAATTCTCCTACCTCAATCTTAGCGAGGAACAGTGCATGCGACATCTCCGTTTTACTAAGGAGGTGCTCACTGAAATCTGCCAACTGTTGCAGGCAGACCTGCAGCCTCAGTCCAGGGCGAGGACAGCATTGCCACTGGTTGTAAAGGTGACCGTGGCCTTGAACTTCTTCATGTCGGGCTCCTTCCAGGCTGGAGCAGGCGACATCTGTAACATCTCCCAGTTCACCGTCCACTCCTGTACAAGGGAGGTGAGTGAGGCTCTGTATGCAAAGAGAGCTGAATACATTTCATTCTCTCTTGCCAGAGAAAAGCAGGTGGAGCGAGCACACGGCTCTGCCAGGATAGCAGGCTATCCATGGTGCAAGGTGCCATTGACTGCACACACGTCACTTTGCGGGCGCCGCATCTCACCTCGGAGATGTACCGCAACCGGAAGGGATTCCACTCCCTCAATGTCCAGCTGATGTGCGATCATACTCAGCACATCGTGCAAGTCAATGCTCGGTGTCCTGGCAGCAGTCATGATGCCTTCATTCTGCGGGAGTCCGCTGTACCATCAGCGTTTGAGCCACCACGACAAACCAGAGGGTGGATACTGGGCGACACGGGCTCTCCGCTGGCCACCTGGCTCATGACTCCACTGCGCTACCCAACCACACATGGGCAGCATGCATATAACGAAAGCCATGCTGCCACACGGAATCTGATAGAGCAGACCATTGGCGTCCTTAAACAACGCTTCCACTACCTGGACTGCCGCGGAGGAGCCCTGCAGTACTCACCAGCACGCATCTCAAGATTTGTCATGGTCTGCTGCATGCGTCACAACCTCACCATCATGAGAGCACAGCCCTTGCCACCAGCCATACAGTGACCAGCTGAGGAGAAGCAGGAAGAAGAGGAGGAGGAAGCGGAAGTGGAGAAAGTGGAAGGGAGGAGGCAACCCAGACAGCCTCTTTCTGCCCAGGTTGTCTGTGATCGACTCATCCAACTGCAGTACCAGTGAACGCAACCCCAATTCCATATTCAACAATAGTCCCACACCTTACCTTCCCTCTGTTACTGTCCATCACAGCGTCCACTTGGCCACAATGCTTTAATAAAAGCTATCACAAAACAAACATTCCAAACAAATTTTATGAATAAAACCATTACAATATTTCATTCAAAAGTCAGCAAATCACCCTTGTGCATTCCCTTAGTGCCTGTCTTCAGTGTGTCTTTGCCTATCCTTGATGGTTGGGTCCACAAGTGCACTAATGGATCTGCCCATCCCTTCCCTGCTGGAAAGGATGGGCTCCAAACTCTGAGCAAGTCCCTGTGCAAGGTTGGAGCTGGACTCCTCCATGCTCCTTGACATTGCATTCAGGCTTTCTGGCAGGCCTGCCAATGCACCAAGCATTTTGTTGTGCATAACCATCAGCTTTGTTCCGTATGTCACCCCATCGAAGTCCTCCTCTGAGTCCTGTGCAGCAGAACTCGTGTGTGACCTCGCCCTCTGGGGAGCTGGCACCTGCGCTACCCTTTCCCCCTGTCCTAGCTGCAGCCCACTCGTGCCCAGTGACTCACCACGTGCAGATCCTGCCTCTAAGCTACCCTCTAAACTCTGCGCAGTGCCAGTATCTGAGCTGGTGGCTGTGACCATCATGTTCAATAATTTCAGCAGCACCACTGGCACGGCCTCAGTCACAGCCACTCTAATTATGGTGAGCACCGTCTCCTCGAGCGGGGTCAGGATGTGGAGGCGCTCCTGTCCCCCTCCGGTTAGCTGCCGCTGCATACGACTGCGTGCCACTTTGTCCTGCGAGAGGGAAGTGTGTCAGTGAGTGTGGTTCAGTGTGTTTGGCTGATGTGGCTGTCATGGTTGAATAGCTGGCAGTGTGTGTAAGCTGTGAGATATGGGTGTGAGGCTTGCAGCAGTGTGTGAGGGTGAGATGGAGCACATGAATGTGAGGCATGAGTCATGATTGATAGAGATTGTTGGTAGGCGAGTAATGGGGGTGTGGTGAATTGAGCAGTGTGTGAGGCTAGTGATGCAGTTTGTGGGATATGGCATTTGAAGATGAAATCACCGACCTTGACCACTCGTGTGAGGTCATTGAACTTCTTCCTGCACTGAGTCCAGGTCCTCGGGGCTACACTGCTTGCATTGACAGCGACAGCTATCCGCTCCCATTCCCTTCTCAGTGTCTGTCTGGAGGGCCTCCTGGCCCCTTGTGGATAGAGGACATCTCTCCTCTTGTCCACCTCCTGCACCAAGGCCTCAAGTGCTGCATCAGAAAATCTGGGAGCCCTCTCTCTGCCCTGTTGCGCCATCTTCATACTTCCTGTAGTCACACACTCCTCTACAGCTACTCAGCAGCACGTTTAGCGCTGGGCTGCACACCACTGCCATTTAAATTAGCAGATTGCGTGCTGCCTGCATTACTTTGAACGGGCGCGGGATAATTGCGCATCGCAATCCCCGTGCCCGTTTTCGCGAGCTATCAAATTTTTACCCAAAATATTTATATTTATAAACAAATATATATAGGGTGCCGTATATTGTAAACTCCTTTTTCTTTTTCTTTTCCTGCTCCCTCTTTCTCTTTTCCCCTTTGGAAGACTGTACTTAAATACTGCCATGATTAGGCTGCTGAAATGAAGCTATCCAGTGTTGACAGGGAACTGATATACTCCTAAAAGACAGTTAACAGATGATTAGTGCAGTGAATTGTAGGTTCAGTAGATAGATTGAACAGAAAGCTGAATGGATCAGTTCTCCCTTTGGCTTGCTGCAATGCCCAAAGGTTGAGAGGGGGGGGGGGCGGGGTCTAGAATTAGGATACAAATGGAGATAAGGTTGTACTGTCTCAATTTCTTGCCAAATATCTTGGTATTCATATTTCATTTAATCGCAATGAAGACATAGCAACCAAAAGAAACCATGATACAGATATAATGGGGTTATATTTACAGGACTCTGCTTGTGTTACAGAGCCTTGCTGGAGAGTGTGTGCATTGTAAAATTGGGCATTGAGATTCAAACACACAATCACAAATTTTGCCATCACAATTATATGAACTTTTAAAAGGCAAGCAATAGCCTCATTAAAGGACTGAAAATATGCCAAAACATTTAACTGTATACTCTGTGATCTTTGTGGGGACTATATTCATAACCCATAAAGTGGATAAGCATTTGAAAAAGGGAAGAACAGAACTGCGTGAAGAGGGCAGGGCAGTGAGATTCGTTTTACATTGCTCTAACAAAGAGTTGACACAGATGGGATGAATAGGCTCCTTGTGTGTTGTAATATTCTATGGTTGTATGGCTCTTCATTCTTGCCCATACAAAACTGGCGCAGGAGGTAAGTGATGTTTGGGCCTGTAAGAGTTGGACACTTAGGGGGAGAAATTCCCCTAGAGGGCCATTTGGGGCGCTAAGTCAAAAATGTTTGAAGAAGTTATTGCCAGGTGCTAACCTTTTCAAACATTTGAGAAATTCCCATTTTTTGCTCCAAGAGGGAAGTGGAGCTCTAGATCAAGCGCTCCACTTGCCTCTTGGAGTGCAAGAGGCGGGGAATGTCCCGATCCGGAGCGATGTGCTCAGCAGCGCTACGTGTGGCCATGCGTGGCACTGCTGCGTTGCAGGGGCTCTTCCCTCAATTAAAGGGAAGGGCTCCCCGCTGTGAGCTCTGCATTTTTTTTTTGACATCTGCTAGAGCACCGGGTGCGGGAGTGCCGCGCTGAGTGCCGGGCTGACCGATCGCGGCACTCAGCCCGCATCCGGTGCTTAGAATTTTTTTTTTATATCAGGCGATTTTTTTCATGTCGGACAGCCACCGTGCCTTTAAATGGTGCCCCGCAAGCGGCCAGCCTCACTGCTTGCGACCCCTGCAGCAGTCGGTAACATCGCCCGGCGCTGCTGCGGGGCGCGAGGGGGAATTTTTCTCCCGAGGCGCTACAGGGACGCTGCGCCTGGAGATGACATCATGATCTCCGGGCGCAGAAGATCGGGGCGATACCCGGTAGCGCCGCCGCTAACCTCCGACGGAATTTTGTGGGAGGCGCGGTTATCGCCTCGGGGGGGGGGGGCGGAAAGCCATTTGCACCCCGTTAGCACCTCCCACCAGGGACGCAAACGAGAAGAATTTCGCCCCCTTAAAGTTGTGTTGGACTGTTTGCTGTAGGTGGGTTTTTCTGATTATTGCATTACTTCCTGTTGTTAGCTAGATCCACCTTTTTGCGTTGCAACACTTTTAACCCCACTCCTTTTCAAACAACTGTTTTGCTGACAGTTGCAATTTGATTTGTAGCAAGCAAATTGTTGGTGATGTGAATTCTTCTGAGGATTTTAGTGGCATTCCTAGAATCGGAGATAGAAGAAATGTAAGTTACAGCTAGTGCATCAGTCACCGATTAACAGCAAAATGTACCTAAATGACTGATTCAGTTCCTGCCCAATCAGTCCTGTGCTATTCACAGTCTCCACTCCACCTCCACATCATTCACAGTACAGCAGTGCTATATATACCACTCACTACATTTTTATATTCTATACTTCTATTACCATGCATGACCATCATCTCATCTTCTGCTACTTTAATATGCCTCTTAAATTAATTAATTTAATGTAAATCAATACAGCAGGACTTGGATAACATCCAGGCTTGGGCTGACAAATGGCAGGTAACGTTTGCACTATATACGTGCCAGGTAATGACTATCTCGAGCAAGAGAAAGTCCAGCTGCCTCCCCTCAGAAGCATGGCACCATCCAGCACACAGAAGTTCACTTGATTAATGCCCCCGCTACTAGACTCAATATCCACCTCCTCCACCATTGGTGCACTGTGGCTGTAGTATGTATCATCTACAGATGCACTGCACCAACTCACCAAGGTTATTTCAACAGTACCTCCCCTCCATGACCTTTACCACTGAGAAGCACAAGAGCGGCAATGTTGTGGGGACACCATCATCTCCAAGTTCCCCTCCAAGTCACACACCACCCTGACCTGGACATATATCTTCATTCTTTCATCATCACCCGATGTAGTCATGCTCTCTGAACAAAGGTGCAGCAGTGTAGGAAGTCTCGGTGAATCATATTCAAATTCTAGACTCACGGCTCTGTATTGTGCCAGAGTGCACAGCAGCCCATGTGATGCGACTCCAGCAATTATCGAAGATAGGAGCAGGAGTAGGCCATTCGGCCCCTCGAGCCTGCTCCGCCATTCAATGAGATCATGGCTGATCATCCAAATTCAGTGCCCTGTCCCTGCCTTTTCCCCATATCCCTTGATATTTTTAGCCTTAAGAAATATATCTAACTCCTTCTTGAATATATTTAATGAATTGGCCTCCACTGCCTTCTGTGGTAGAGAATTCCACAGGTTCACCACTCTCTGGGTGAAGAAATTCCTCCTCATCTCTGTCCTAAATGGCTTACCCCTTATCCATAGACTGTGACCCCTGGTTCTGGACTCCCCGACCATCGGGAACATCCTTCCTGCATCTAGTCTGTCTAGTCCTGTTAGAATTTTATAAGTTTCAATGAGATCCCCTCTCATTCTTCTAAACTCCAGTGAGTATAAGCCCAATCGACCCAATCTCTTCTCATATGTCATTCCTGCCATCCCAGGTATCAGCCTGGTGAATCTTCGCTGCACTCCCTCCATGGCAAGAACATCCTTCCTCAGATAAGGCGACCAAAACGGCACACAGTACTCAAGGTGTGGTCTCACCAAGGCCCTGTACAACTGCAGCAAAACATCCTTGTTCCTGTATTCGAACCCTTTCGCTACGAAGGCCAACATACCATTTGCCTTCTTAACCGCCTGCTGCACCTGCATGCTTACCTTCAGCGACTGGTGCACAAGGACACCCAGGTCTCATTGCACTTCCCCTTCTCCCAATCTATTGCCATTCAGATAATAATCTGCCTTCCCGTTTTTGACACCAAAGTGGATAACCTCGCATTTATCCACATTATAATGCATCTGCCATGATTCTGCCCAATCACCCAACCTGTCCAAATCATACTGGAGTTTTTTGGCATCCTCCTCACAGCACACACGCCCACCCAGCTTTGTGTCATCTGCAAACTTGGAGATATTACATCTAGTTCCCTCGTCTAGATCATTAATATATATTGTGAATAGCTGGGGTCCTAGGACCGATCCCTGCGGTACCCCACTAGTCACTGCCTGCCACTCGGAAAAAGACCCGTTTATTCCAACTCTTTGCCTTCTGTCTGCCAACCAAGTTCTCTATCCAAGTCAATACCTTGCCCCCAATCCCATGTGCCTTAACTTTACACGCTAATCTCTTATGCGGGACCTTATCGAAAGCCTTCTGAAAGTCCAAATACACCACATCCACTGGTTCTCCCTTATCTATTTTACCAGTTACATCCTCAAAAAATTCCAGTAGATTAGTCAAGCATGATTTACCTTTTGTAAATCCATGTTGACTTTGTCCGATCCTGTCACTGTTTTCCAAGTGCTCTGCTATTACATCTTTTATAATGGACTCCAGCATTTTCCCCACTTACGATGTCAGGCTTATCGGTCTATAATTCCCCATTTTCTCTCTACCACCCTTTTTGAATAGTGGGGTAACATTAGCTACCCTCCAATCCATGGGTACTGTTCCAGAATCTATCGAATTTTGGTAGATGACCAGCAATGCATCTACTATTTCTAGGGCCACTTCCTTAAGTACCCTAGGATGTAGATTATCAGGCCTTGGGGATTTATCGGCCTTCAATCCCGTCAATTTCGCTAACACCATTTCCCTACAAATACTGATTTCTTTCAGTTCCTCCCTCTTCATTAGACCCTATGTTCCCCGACATCTCTGGGAGGTTATTTATGTCCTCCTTTGTGAAGACAGAACCAAAGTATGTATTTAATTGGTCTGCCATTTCTTTGTTCCCCATTATAAATTCCCCTGATTCTGACAGCAAGGGACCTACGTTTGATTTCACCAATCTTTTTCTCTTCACATATCTATAAAAGCATTTACAGTCAGTTTTTATGTTCCCTGTAAGTTTACTCTCATACTCTATTTTTCCCGTCTTAATTAATCCCTTTGTCCTCCTTTGCTGAAACCTAAACTGCTCCCAAACCTCAGGTTTACTGCTTTTTCTGGCCAATTTATATGTCCTCTTCTTGGATCTTATGCTATTCCTAATTTCCCTTGTTAGCCACGGTTGAGTCACCTTTTTTGTTTTATTTTTATGCCAAACAGGGATGAACAAATTCTGCAGTTCAACCATGCGATCTTTGAATGTTTGCCATTGCCTATCCACCGTCAGCCCTTTGAGTAACATTCCCCAATCAATCCTACCCAACTCGCGCCTCATACCATCGTAGTTTCCTTTATTTAAATTCAGGACCCTAGTCAATTATTGTGCTCGGATCACAAAATTGGAGCTAATTGGTGGTATGCAGCCAAAAAATAACATTCCAGTTTAGTTGTAGTGACTTTTCATGGATACTTAATAAAGATCCAAAAAGTGAAATTTCTCCCATTCTTCAAATGTACCTTTATGACATAACCCAAGGATCAAAATAAAAAACAAAATGATTGACTAGAAGCAATGAGAAAACTTTCTTAAGGGAATTGGAAATATACTTAAAAAGGAAAACAAAATTCATGGGAATATGATGTCATGGCAATAACAGAGACCTGGCTCAAAAAAGGGCAGGATTGGGTACTAAATATTCCTGGATAAAGTTAGGGAAGGAAAGAAAGGAGGTGGGGTGGCAGTATTGATTAAGGAGAATACTACAGTGCTGGAGAGAGAGGATGTCCTGGAGGGGTCAAGGACATAATCTATATGGCTAGAGTTAGGAAATAATAGAGGTGCCATTACACAACTAAGTGTATTCTATCGACCACCAAATAGTGGGAAAGATATGGAGGAGCAAATTTGCAGGGAAATTACAGAGAGGTACAAGAACTATAGAGTAGTGATAATGGGGGACTTCAACTATCCTAATATAGACTGGGATAGTAATAGTGCAAAGGGCAGAGAGGGGGAAGAATTTCTGAAGTCTGTTCAGCAGAACTTTCTTGATCAGTACGTTTCCAGCCCAACGAGGAAGGAGGCATTGCTGGATCTGGTTCTGGGGAATGAGGTGGGTCAAGTAGCGCAAGTGTCAGTAGGGGAACATTTAGGGAACAGTGATCATAGTATCATAAGGTTTAGACTAGCTATGGAAAAGGACAGGGAGCAATCTAGAATAAAAATACTTAATTGGAGGTAAGCCAATTTCAGTGGGTTGAGAATGGATCTGGCCCGGGTAGATTGGAATCAAAGATTGGCAGACAAAACTGTAATCGAACAATGGGCTGCCTTTAAAGAGGAGATGGTTCAGGCACAGTCGAGGTACATTCCCATGAGGGAGAAAGGTAGGGCAACCAAAGCCAGAGCTCCCTGGATGACGAAAGAGATAGAGAGTAAGATGAAGCAGAAAAAGGGGGTGTATGACAGATGTCAGGTTGAGAATACAAGTGAGAACCAGGCTGAATATAGAAAGTTCAGAGGGAAAGTGAAAAAGGAAATAAGAGGGGCAAAGAGAGAGTATGAGAATAGATTGGCAGCTAACATAAAAGGGAATCCAAAGTCTCCTATAGGTATATAAATATTAAACGGGTAGTAAGAGGAGGTGTGGGGCCGATTAGGGACCAAAATGGAGACCTACGCATGGAGGCAGAGGGCATGGCTGAGGTACTAAATGAGTACTTTGCATCTGTCTTCACCAAGGAAGAAGATGCTGTCAAAGTCATAGTGAAAGAGGAGGTAGTTGAGATACTGGATGGGATAAAAATTGATAAGGAGGAGGTACTAGAAAGGCTGGCTGTACTTAAAGTAGATAAGTCACTAGGACTGGATGGGATGCATCCTGGGATGCTGAGGGAAATAAAGGTGGAAATTGCAGAGGTACTGGCCATAATCTTCCAATCCTCCTTAGATACGGGGGGGTTGGTGCCAGAGAACTGGAGAATTGCAAATGTTACACCCTTGTGCAAAAAAGGGTGTAAGGATAAACGCAGCAACTACAGGCCAGTCAGTTTAACCTTGGTAGTGGGGAAGCTTTTAGAAACGATAATCCAGGACAAAATTAACAGTCACTTGGACAAGTATGGATTAATTAAGGAAAGCCTGCATGGATTTGTTAAAGGCAAATAGTGTTTAACTAACTCGATTGAGTTTTTTGATGAATTAAGAGAGAGGGTTGATGAGGGCAATACGGTTGATGTGGTGTACATGGACTTCCAAAAGGCGTTTGATAAAGTGCCACATAATAGGCTTGCCAGCAAAGTTGAAGCCATGGAATGAAAGGGACAGTGACAGCATGGATCCGAAATTGGCTAAGTGACAGGAAACAGAGAGCAGTGGTGAATGGTTGTTTTTCGGACTGGAGGAAGGTATACAGTGGTGTTCTCCAGGGGTCGGACTAGGACCACTGCTTTTCTTGATATATATTAATGACTTAGACTTGGGTGTACAGGGCACAATTTCAAAATTTGCAGATGACACAAAACTTGGAAGTATAGTGTACAGTGAGGAGCATAGTGATAGACTTCAAGAAGACATAGACAGGCTGGTGAAATGGGCGGACACATGACAGATGAAATTTAACGCAGAAAAGTGCGAAGTGATACATTTTGGTAGGAAGAACGAGGAGAGGCAATATAAACTAAAGGGTACAATTCTAAAGGGGGTTCACGAACAGAGAGACCTGGGTATATGTGCACAAAGCGTTGAAGGTGGCAGGGCAGGTTGAGAAAGCAGTTAAAAAACCATATGGGATCCTGGGCTTCATAAATAGAGGCATAGAGTACAAAAGCAAGGAAGTTATGATGAACCTATATAAAATACTGGTTCGGCCTCAACTGGGTATTGTGTCAAATTCTGGGCACCGCACTTTAGGAAGGATGTGAAGGCCTTAGAGAGGGTGCAGAAAAGATTTACAAGAATGGTTCCAGGGATGAGGGACTTCAGTTACATAGATAGACTGGAGAAGCTGGGGTTGTTCTCCTTAGAGCAGAGAAGGTTGAGAGGAGATTTGATAGAGGTATTCAAAATCATGATGGGTCTGGACAGAGTAGATAGAGGGAAACTGTTCCCATTGGCGGAAGGGTCGAGAACCAGAGGACACAGATTTAAGGTTGGCAGAAGAGCCAAAGGCGACATGAGGAAAAACTTTTTATCGCAGTGAGTGGTTAGGATCTGGAATGCACTGCCTGAAAGGGTGGTGGAGGCAGATTCAATTGTGGCTTTCAAAAGGGAATTGGATAAGTATCTGAAGGAAAATCATTTGCAGGGCTAGGGGGAAAGGGCGGGGGAGTGGGAGTAGCTGAAGTGCTCTTGCAGAGAGCCGACATGTGCTCGACAGGCCGAATGGCCTCCTTCTGTGCTGTAACCATTCTATGATTCTATGATTCGTGGCTATGCAAGAAAGAAAGACATTCATTTATATAGCGCCTTTCTTGACCTCAGGGCGTCCCAAAGCACTTTACAGCCAATGAATTACTTTTTGAAGCGTAGTCACTGTTGTAATGTAGGAATTGAGGCAGCCAATTTTGCGCACAGCAAGCTCCCACAAACAGCAATGTGATAATGGCCTGGTAATCTTTTTCTTTAAGAGATGTTGAGGGATAAATATTGGCCAGGTCACCGGGGATATCTCCCCTGCTCTTCGAAATAGTGCCATGGGATCTTTTACATCCACCTGAGAGAGCAGACAGGGCATCGATTTAATGTCTCATCCGAAAGACGGCACCTCCAACAGTGCAGCACTCCCTCAGTACTGCACTGGAGCGTCAGCCTAGATTATGTGCTCAAGTCTCTGGAGTGGGACTATGAACCCACAACCTTCTGACTCAGAGGCGAGAGTGCTACCCACTGAGCCACGAACCCAATCGACTGCATTAAGTGCAGCAAAGCAGGAATCCCCCGGCACGGGTATCCTCCACTCCTCACCCTGCCAGAGTATCAGGCGGTCGGGTGGGGTCCTGCCAGTTTAAGTGTTTCTGGCAGGCAGTCGGTCAGTCTGGGTACAACTTTGTCCCTGTTAGTGGTGGTGTGAGAGGAAAGAGCAGTGGAGTGGGACTAATTGGATAGCTATTTCCCAGGCATGATGGGCTGAATGATCTCCTTCTGTGCTGTAAGATTCTATAATCTCAGTTTATCAGAACAACTGAAGTATTAATTCTGCATCTCCGGAAGTAAGTACAGATGAAACTATGCAAAAGGATTTTCTATATAACAAGAGACGAAGAGTACTTTCCTGTGCAAGTTCCTACCTTACCCAATGCTGCAAATCAGTGTAATACTGAAAAAGTTTCTCACCCCACGGTGTGTCATGATGACTTCATTGTAAACTCAATAATGTTCATCACATACACAAGGTGTGTACATATTGTAAAATGTCCTGGATCAGATTTTACTGAGATGACAAATACTCTTGTGTATGAACAAACAAAACAAAATGTATTTGGCTTTTTGCCTTATATTTACCTTTACAATGTATTCAAAGTTACTGTTGCATTATAGCAATGTTTAATCAGTAGGCCCATATAGAATTACAACTAGCTGGAATCTTGTTTTAAGGCTTTTACAAAACTGGAAGATTCAGATGGTATCAAAACCTCAACAGAGAGGCTTGCAGTTTATAAACCAGCACAAGATCATAAATTTAAGAAAGGGGATTAAAATTCCTGGGACCTAATCAACTGCATTAAGTGCAGCAGAGCAGGAATCCCCTGCACCGGAGAACTCCACTCCTGACCCCGTCAGAGTATCAAGTGTGTAACCGGTTTTTGCGGTGGCCAATTTCCAATGGCCACTGCCGCAATTGCCAATTATTGTAAGTGGTTTCACCTCACCCATAGCGAGCATGCAAACCCCCTTACTACAAGTTCTGGACGGTAGGGATTACTGAGGACAGATTTGAACACGGACAGCGTCTTCGGACTCACCCGTACAGTGTTTATTAATGAGGATAGTAGCCATGATGCGGAGATGCCGGTGTTGGACTGGGGTGGACAAAAGTGAGAAGTCGCACAACACCAGGTTATAGTCCAACAGTTTTATTTGAAATCACAAGCTTTTGGAGCTGCTGCCCCTTCGTCAGGTGAAGTCACCTGACTTCACCTGACGAAGGGGCAGCAGCTCCGAAAGCTTGTGATTTCAAATAAAACTGTTGGACTATAACCTGGTGTTGTGCGACTTCTCACTAGTGTTTATTAAGGTTAAAAAAACCACTCCACTCGCATACAGTACAAGCGGTGTGAACACAACGGTACAGTTTAAAACAGTACAACCCTGACTTGTCCAACAAGCCCCTGCCGTGCTGACTTACCATGGCCTAAAAACACCCTCCCGTGAACTAAACTATCACAGGACTCTTCCAACGCTAAACCCCCTCTGGTTTGGTAGGAACATACAGGCACCCCCTCACACAGCTAAGTGATCTTGTGGGTGTGTAGGCTTGGCAATGCTTACCTAGATTGCCCTTGATCTTGCTTGTAGTTTCCTCCCGTCCATCTCGGCTACCTGGTTCCGTACCGGCCTTGCGGCATGCGAGTCCCAGTCTTAGTCGAAGTCCATCTCGGTTGGAAGAGCAAGGCTCAGCTCCTCTTGACGTTCCGTTGTGTGGAGGGCAGGAGAGAGAGAGAGAGCTATCCAAACGGCTCTCTGATATACCCCTCCAATACACAGGCCGCTGTCTGTGGTTTTAATGGACACATGGCCTCAGGGAAATGGTTTTCAGGCCTCCTCCCAGGTTTGGATGGTTTAGATCTCGTTTCGATCTCCCAGCCGATTAACTTAACGAGCTCATCTTCTCCAGAAACAATGAGTCGCCAGCCTCGTTATTCATGACTTGGGAGTGGGCCTCTCGGGCCATTGTTCCCATACGAATGCAACCTGGTTACGTCAGCCACCTTCAGTTTGAGTGTTTTTTCACTGCTTCCCTCCAAACAGCCTGTCCAGTTTTTAATAAGGGTATATGTTCATAATCTAAAAAAATCCATGGAGTCTGCGCCGACGGCTACAGGCCCCCCTTTGATATTTCAACTTTTCCCAAACAGAAATATCATCAAAAGTTCTGTCGTCTTCCGCTGCGGGAGGCGCACTGTATATCCCAACCAAACCGTACATCAAATTTTACCCCAAGGTCCTGTATCTCACACTTTATACAACAAATCACATCACAGTTACAGGTATATATACAAACAGACAGTCAACTCCGGGCTATTCTTGAATCAAAGCTTGCCACCGGTTTCGGAGTGTTTTACTTCGCTTTCTGCATGACAATCGAAGAAGGTAAAACACTAACACACATTGAACTATTACAATCACATGAGAAATCACACGAATCCATGGGGGAATCTCGATATTCAGACCGATGTCCCACCATGGCGGAGAAACCAGTTCTTTTATCTCATCCCCCGTTTCCCTGTTCCGTTGCTCGAGGGTATAGAAATGCTTTTGAGAGAGTTCAACTTCCTTTATTAATTTTGTGAGGTGTTCGGGCAGAGGAGGAATTTCATACCCGAACTGTGTTAGGTATTGTTGCAGGTCTTGTATTGTATCATTCACCGTGAGGTGTACCGTGGTGGGCTCTGGAATGGGAATGATGCGCTCTTGAGCCACCTGAACTTCTGTGGGAGGTTTGAAGCAGAAAGTCTTATCGGTGACTGGGCACCAAGTGTCGTTGTGTACCCGGTACTGGTCCACGCTTGTCGTGACGCAGTACGACCCTCTGCCCGCATATGCTACCTGGGGTGGAACGTGGCTTTGGGCCATCACCTCCATGGTGCAATTAATGGGCTCCACACTCTCTGATTCAAACCCGCACACCGGCCAATTAAACGCATTCAAATGCTGGGGACACAACACCACGTGCGCGCCCCTGCTCTGGCATCCATTGAGGTCAGTGCCGGTCATGGCGTGCTCCCACTTTACAATAAACGGTGGGGCCCCATGATGTCGCACGTGCACCCCGTCCCTTAGGACGCCAATATTCTCTACTCTTGACCCGCCCATTACCGGCATCCGGAGTACAATCCCCATTACAGTGTGGTTGGACTAGCCACAGTCAACTGGGACCGGGTATGCCTCTGAGGCCAGTCGGAGTTGGTACGGGCTCATTAAATTTTCGTACGAGCTGAGCGCAGTGAGGTGCTGGTTGCTGACCCACGAAGGGACGCGACCTTGCTGTAGGTCCTCCAAATTACTGCGCCCTTCGTTCAGCAGCCATGCACCGTACAACACACATGCATCGTTTTTCGCTGCCTGCGCCAAGGCATTCTGATCCTCCCTGATCAAAGTATTGATCGTCTGAGCGTGTGCCTCCAGCTCGGCTATGACTTCCTTTAAATGTATAGTCATAGCCTGGTCCTCCTGTAACTCCGACCCCTCTAGCTCGTTACCCTCCCCCAGTATCTTTCGCAGCTGGTCCCTTAAGGTGTTGACCTGCATCTGCAACTGTGCATCGTCCATACTGTTGATAATGGACGTGCCCGTGCTGAAGGCTGTAGCCGCATCATTAAATACCCCCCCTCCGTCTATATCTCCCCGAACCACGCGATGGTTTACCGCTAAATCTTACAGACTTTCCCGATTCACGTCCCCGTAACTTAATTCATAAAATTGTCGTAACATTTCCTTCAACAGGGCCTCATATAATTTTTCCGTTTCTACCGGACACCACCGGGGCAGCTGTACTCGGGTTAAATTTAAAATGACCGACGCGACTTCGTAGTGAACATCTTGGTACAAGATTTACCGGTTGGGACTAACACTAACCCATTCCTCGGTCCCGGTGTGGTGGCAGGGCAACTAATCTGTGTTTCCTGTACCGGTGGGGCTGTGGGCAGGGGCTTCCTCTCGTGTGCTACCAGTTCCGTGGAATTTACTGTGTTGGGAGGGCCTGGGATCACGCAGGAGTCCCCACTCTGATCCCATCTGATCCCGGCCCCGGAATCCTGCCATCGCCGCAAGAAGGCGATTGACACACCCGCCGGGCAGACCCGTTCCGACCCCCACATACACACGTAAATTCCCTGATCCTCTTTCCACCATTTGTTCCAGCACACTTCTACTCCCCCCCTCGCCCCCGTAATCTGTCGGTACGTATCGTCCCCCAGTTTCTCCCAGTCTGTGGATCGGTTACCGTTGGCCTGGCCCAACTTCCTTAACCACCACCACCGTCCCAAGTGAATGTGTCCCTCACATCTTAGACAGACGCGTTTCCCCTCGGTCACCCTAACCCGTGTGGCTGTGACCTGCAGTTTGGGACACGGTATGGATGCTTCTCCATACGTGAAACCCTCGCTGCCGGAGTACCGAGTCGAGTTCGATCCCAGCCACCCTGGCCACCTTCCCTCGTGGAAGTAAGTGGCCATTCCGTCCGTGTCCCCTGTCCTACCCCACTGTGTCACGGTGGGCCCGTTCCCTCCTGTGCAGCCATAGAGGAAGGACACCTCACTGTCTCCTCTTTCCATGCTGCCCATCCCGATCATCATTAGGAATAGAAGTACGATAAATTTGTTGGCCATATCCCCTTATTCCTCCGATCTCCTTTGGTTCCCTGCCAAAACAAAAGCAAAACAGTTCCATTCTGTGAGAGGGTTTTCCTCCACGGAACTGGTTTTGGTTATTTGCAAAATATTTAGTGTTTCCTGCCACATTAACAAGCGCCCCATTTAAGACCTCTCCTGTCGGGGCCTCTTGCGGCTCGCGGTCGGCGAGTAGGGAGGTGTCCTCGGCACCCTAGGCCGTGGGACCTGACTGCTCCTCCTTACCGCCCCGTCCACCGGGTCATCATCATCCCACACCATGGGAGGAAGACCCGCGTCCACCAGGCTCATGACTGTGCCCTGGTGCCTCTTGACCTTTGTTTTCCCCTCCTCGGGGTTAAACAACTTGCACTGGTTTACATGAAACCATTTTGTGCGTTTCGGGAGTTTTACTGCATGTACCATGGGGCTCACTTTATCCACGATATTATAAGGCCCCATGTACAGCGGCTCGAACGCCCCTACTCGGGCGTAATTACGGACCATTACCTGGTCTCTCACCTCCCACTCGTGGGTTCTCTGGGGTTCTAACAGCAGCCGATTTTTCTGGTGCTGGCTCCCCAGGTTACTGGCTGCTTGCCAGTGAATCCGATTCAATGTCTCGTACAGATTCTGGACAAACCTGTCCCGGTTTACCTCCCTGACCTGCGCTTCGGTGAGGACCGGCGCCAACACATGGGTTGGGGTGTGCATAATCCTTCCGGTCATAAGCTCGTGTGGGGAGTACCCTGTGCTTCTGGAGGGGCTGGCCCGGACAACCATTAAGACTAGAGGCAAAACCTCGTCCCATCTCTGCGGGAACGGGCCTATCTCCTTCCTCAGTCTTTCTTTCAGTGTCCGGTTCATGCGCTCCACAATCCCCGATGACTGGGGGTTGTGAGCCACATGCCACTTCCCTTGTATTCCCAAGAGTTTTAAGGTGGCCCGCATCACCTGCCCCGTGAAATGGCTCCCTTGGTCGGACTCCACGACCTGTGGCAGCCACCACCGGGAGAACACTTTCCTCACCAGGATTCTAGCTGTTGCTAGTGCCGTGGCTGCTCGGCAGGGGAAGGCTTCCACCCACTTGGAAAATACGTCCACCAGGACTAAACAGTAGTGGTCCGATGAAATCGACCTGCAGGGACCGCCACGGCCCCTCTACCCTCCTGGTATGTCCTATGGGCGCTTTCCTGCGCTGTGGATCGGGGTTATTGGCTGCGCACACCAAACAGTGCGCACAGAAAACTCGGACATCCTCCCTGAGCTGGGGCCACCACCCTGCCTCCTCTACCCTTTGCCAGGTAGTTTCCGGCCCTGGGTGTCCCACTCCCGGGCCCCCATGGGCCAACTGGAGGAACTCCTCTCGGTGCTGTGCTGGGACTACCCACCGATCCCCTTTGAAAAGCATCCCCTCTTTGATACTAATGTCCGCTGCCCCGAACGGACCTCCTATGGACTCCCCATTCTCTCTCTTTACCAGGACAGCCTTAAGGACGGGATCCTGGGCTTGGACCTGCTTTAAGTCCGGGGCCAAAGCTACCCACTGTGTGCCTCCCTTGTCCCGGATTGCTGCTATCGGACCTGCTTTGTATGGATCCCAGAATACTCCTTCCCTGGCCCCCTGTTTGGCCAGCTCGTCTGCCTTTTGGTTGCCCTCCCACTTGGGCTCTGTCTTTGAATGGGCTTTAACTTTGTGAATATAATGATCTCCCCGGGTGCCTGTGGCCTCCAAAATTTTACCTAGCAGCAGTGCTGTTGCTAGGGGCTTCCCATCTGCGGACTTGAATCCGCGCCTGGCCCAGATTGCCAAGTATTCCGTGCATGAGTTGCACGTGAACATAGAGTCCGAGCAAATGGTGTAGGGGGTGGAGAACTCGTTGGGGTGGGTGACCACATACGCCACCGCCGCCAGTTCGGCATGCTGAGCGCTCAGGGTGTTGGGGAGTTTAATGTCCTTCGCTATTTTAGCCGTAGGGTCATAGATTCCGCACCCGGTGAGACGCTCCCCCTTCACGACCGAACTGGACCCGTCTATATAGATGTCCCGGCCCGTCGGGTGTATCCCGGCCCGGAGTCCTTCATCTACGTCCCACACCCCTTCTACCGTACACGTGTGGGCCGTCCCTGGGTAAATCATGTTGGCTGCTAGCTTTGGCTCGGTCAACCCCTGCACTCTCAAGTTCAACTGTGAGAGCAGTAATGTCCAGCGAGCAATGCGGGCGCTGCTCACCGTCCCATCTTTGATTCTCCCGTCCAACAGCATCTGAGTGGGTGTGTGGTGGGTCAAGAGAACTATTGGGGATGAACCCGTAAAAAGCTGAGAGCGCTTTACGGCCCAAAGCGTTGCTAGGAGGTGCCTCTCACAGTTGGAATATCCCCGTTCTACCTCGGTGAGAACCCTAGATGAGTATACCACGGGCCGTAGCTTGCCGTGTCGCTCCTGGAGCAACACTGCACTCAAGTTATCCCCACTGGCTGCTACCTCTAAGAAGAATTCTTCCCCACCGTTAATGGCTCTCAATGCGGGTGCCGTCTGCAAATCCCCTTTGAGGCGAGTGAACGCTTCCTGGCAGTTCTGATCCCACTCCCACTCGACTCCCTTGTGGAGGAGCCGAAGCAGAGGGGTTGCCGTGGCTGCGTAACCCTCTATGAAGTCCCAGCAGTACCCTGTGAGTCCCAGATAGACCTTACCCCGTCACATTCTTGGGGGCTGGTAGATCCTGTACTGCCTTCCTCCTAGCCTCGTCTATGGCCCTTTCACCAGCCCTTACGGTCAGCCCGAGGAATTTGACTTCCTCCTGGCCGATCTGGGCTTTCTTGGGGTTTACCTTGAACCCCACCTCCTGCAACAGCTTTAGCAGCTCGTTCAGCAGTGGCCCATGGTTCTCCCCCTCTGCGGAGAACAAAGCAGGTCGTCCACATACTGGATTAACTGGTGGGGTTGGCTGAAGCCTTTTAATGTGTCCGCCATGCATTGGTGGAATATGGAGGGGCTGTTGTGGAACCCCTGGGGAAGGCATGTCCATGTATACTGCTGCCCTTTAAAAGTGAATACAAACTTGTATTGGTCTTCCCGTCTGAGGGGAATCGACCAAAACCCGTTGGAGATATCCAGCACTGTGAATGTGGCTGCGGTTGCTGGAATGCTCCCTATCAGATCGGCGACAGCGGCGACTGTGGGCGCGCAAGCTGGGATGTTCTTATTAAGGACCCGATAGTCCATGGTGGCTCTCCATGACTGGTCAGGTTTCTTCACCGGCCAGAGAGGTGAGTTCACGTGGGTGGCTATTAGTCTCAACACCCCCTGTTTTACCAGGGATCCCAGTGCCGTCTCCAAGTCGGCTTCTGCCTCCCGGTGGAAACTATAATGCTTTTGTGGCCATGACATGGGGTCCCCTTGCACCCGGACCTCTAACCCGGTCACCCTGCCACAATTGTGTTTATGGGTGGCGAATGCGGCGAGGTTGTCCCGTACATTCGCCTGGTACTGGGCTGGGGTGCTACTAACCGACTGTTCCAGGTTGTAACTCCCTTTGGGTTTCATGGTGCATACAGTACCCCCTCCTCCCTTATCTCTGGGGATCACTATCACCTCCTCGGTCTTGTCCGAGACCACTGCCTCCCACAGGCAGTGATTCCTCAGGTCCACAATGACCCGGTTGGCTAACATGAAATCAGCCCCGAGGACTCCCCACCCTGGTTGCTCCCATTTCATTAGCATGCACTTCCACGTGGTGCGGAGGGACCCTAGCTCTATTCTCAGGGGTTTGGACATTGCCCCCGCCTGCTCGTTCCCTGTGAATCCCATTAGGCTAAATGGGACCTTGTTGGACCAGGGTGAATTGATCGGGTCCTTCGAATGGACCACCGTGCTGGAAGCTCCGGTGTCCACCAAATACCTCCCCCGCACCGTCTCCACCCCCATCTTAACACAGGGCCTGTCCCACTCATCATATGTGAGCGGGCACAGGTACTCAGGCTGGGCGCGTTCTAGTCAGAGTGAAGGGGGACATGTGGGTGCAGACGGCGTTATGCTGCTCACGGCAGCGTCTAGCCTTCCTTTGTCCTTCCCCAGCACCGTGCGAAGGGCGGCCACCAGAACATCAAACGGTATATTGGTCGCCTCCTTCGCCTCGGTGACCTGGGGTTTTCGCACGGGAGGACCCCCTCGGCCTGACCCCCCCTTTTGGGCCGGGCAATCCCGCCTCCAGTGTCCCGTCTTCCTACACTTGAAACAAGTCTTACACTCATCGGTGTTACCCCCTTCCTGACGCCATTCCTTCCTATCCCCCTTACTGGCCTTTATCTCATGTACCCTCCCCTTGTGTTTGACCTCCTCCCTGGAACCAGCCTTAAAAGCTAAGCCCAATTTCCGGAGCACGCCTGCCTCCGTGTTCGCGAGGCCCTCGGAGTCAAACCATGCTTCTGCCTTGGCTTTAATCCGTGGCAGGCTGTTTGCTACCAGGGTCCTGAGCCAGTGATTTCTGGGGACCACTATCAGTTGCGCGTGGTCTGGCGCACCTCCAGTTGCCTTTGCATACACCGGCTATAGCCTGTCCGCAAATGCAGTTGGTGCCTCGCCGGCCAACTGTAGAGTCCGTTCCACTTGTGAGAACGGACTACCCTGGGTATGCCCCATGGCTCTCAGGATCTCCTCTTTCAACCCCTCTGTGGTGCCTCCCCCCGCTTTTGTGGCTGCAGACAGGCTCTGATACAGTTTCCCATCAAGGGAGAGCAGCATCAGCCTGTGGGTCTCACCCTCGCTACACCCGTTGATCCCCCCTACCTGCTCGACCTCCATAAAGTGAACTGTGAGGTCCCCGTCCTGTTTTAATTTGGACAACTCTGCTACCATGGCTTGCTACTGCGGGGTGGTGAATGGGACCACGTAATCGCTCTGCAGCGGGCCCTGGTCACCGTTTGGTGTGGGTGGACCATACTTTTGCTGCCGCAGAGGATACATTGGTCTCGGTGGCGCTTCCGGCGCCGGTGGGACTTCCCTGTCCTGAACCTTATCCTCTGCTTCCTGACCCTCCTCGTCCCACTCCACCCGGGTTTCCCCTGGTGCCATTAAACAGACCACGCCTCTGGCCCCAGACAAGGCTTGGGTCAATTTTTTAATCCTTTCTTCGCAGGGACCGTGATCAGAGTCTTCATAGCCCCTACTTCTAGCTACCTGATGAGCTATTTAATGTCCCTTAGCTGACCCTCCAAACTGGCAGCTCTCGTTGTTAATCTTGCGTTCTCCTCCCGTAAGGCCTGCTTATTTAACCTGGCCTCCGTAACCTGGCACTGCAGGTATTCCCCCATATTACGGGAGGTCTCTTCCTGCGCATGTCTTTCCTGTCTTTCCTCGCGCAACTCCTCCACTAGTCTACACCCGACTATCCCCCTTGCGTCTGACTTGTCTTCAGACTCCTTCCGCTCGTTTTTGAGCTTTTCAACCTGCTCCCGGAGCAGTTGAACTTGCTTTTGGAAGCACAGGAGCCAAATCGCCCTCTCTTTGGACTTCCTGTGCTCCTTGCTCCCTGTCCACTCTGCGGCCCTATCCTGGGGACTCTCAGAGCGCGACATCTCCAGCACCCATTGCTGGATACGTTAACCTTTTTAAACACGTAGGAGGAAATTCTGTCCTCCATTCCGGATCTCTTACCCTCCAAACTGTCCATATCTAATCCACAACCTATCGTCCTGCCCGCGGTCGCCAATTCTGTAACCGGTTCTTGCGGTGGCCAATTTCCTATGGCCTCTGCCGCAATTGCCAATTATTGTAAGTGGTTTCGCCCCGCCCGTAGCGAGTACACAAACCCCCCTTACTACAAGTTCTGGACGATAGGGATTACTGAGGACAGATTTGAACACGGACAGCGTTTTTGGGCTCACCCGTACAGTGTTTATTAAGGTTGACAAAACCACTCCACTCGCATACAGTACGAGCGGTGTGAACACAACAGTACAGTTTAAAACAGTACAACCCTGACTTGTCCAACAAGCCCTGCCGTGCTGACTTACCACGGCCTAAAAACACCCTCCCGTGAACTAAACTATCACAGGACCTTTCCAACGCTAAACCCCCTCTGGTTTGGTAGGAACATACAGGCACCCCCTCACACAGCTAAGTGATCTTGTGGGTGTGTAGGCTTGGCAATGCTCACCTAGATTGCCCTTGATCTTGCTTGTAGCTTCCTCCCGTCCGTCTCGGCTACCTGGTTCCGTACCGGCCTTGCGGCATGCGAGTCCCAGTCTTAGTCGAAGTCTGTCTCGGTTGGAAGAGCAAGGCTCAGCTCCTCTTGACGTTCCGTTGTGTGGAGGGCAGGAGAGAGAGAGAGAGCTATCCAAACTGCTCTCTGATATACCCCCCCTCCAATACACAGACTGCTGTCTGTGGTTTTAATGGACACATGGCCTCAGGGAAATGGTTTCCAGGCCTCCTCCCAGGTTTGGATGGTTTAGATCTCGTTTCGATCTCCCAGCCGATTAACTTAACGAGCTCATCTTCTCCAGAAACAATGAGTCGCCAGCCTCGTTATTCATGACTTAGGAGTGGGCCTCTCGGGCCATTTTTCCCAAGGACAGTTCGTTACCATACGAATGCAACCTGGTTACGTCAGCCACCTTCAGCTTGAGTGGTTTTTCACTGCTTCCCCCAACAGCCTGTCCAGTTTTTAATAAGGGTATATGTTCATAATCTAAAAAAATCCATGGAGTCTGCGCCGACAGCTGCAAGTGTTCGAGTAGGGTCCGCCAGTTTCACTGTTTCTGGTAGGCAGTCGGCCAGTCTGGGCACAATTTGGTGCCTGTTAGTGGTGGTGGGAGAAGAAGATGTAGCGCTGGCAAGCCACTGAGGGGCAAGCCAGTCCAATCGGCTCAAAGATATTTGGAAATGTGGTAATTGGCCCCTTTAATGAAAGGGCTGATGCTGCTGGCTGTCTCCCGGGGTGTTCGACCCAGGCTGGACACAGGGTGGTCCCCACCTGCGTCCCTCCATGGACTTGGAAACTGGTATCTTTTCGGTGTCCAGATTGCTGGGTGCTCAGGAGGCAAGAATCACAGGAACTGGGGAAGAGGAAGCCATCCTTCCAGTCCTTGCCTTCCTTATGATGCCATGGGCCTTCAATGGAACAGACGAAACTTGCACCTGTCCCAGTGAAAATTCCCTGTGGCTGTTCTTCTGGATGGAGACCTGGCGTTTCTGGTTCTCGCTTGGCGTTCTGTCCCCTTCACTGCTCTCCTGGTCATTTTATTCCGAGAGTATGTTCTAGGCCCCGAGGTGATGTTAATTAAGCACACAGTGACAGTGCAGTGCAACATTTAAAGACAAAGGCATGTACGCGATGATCGCCTCAAAACTCAAAGATAGGGAATACAAAACAGTGTTCTCTGGAAAACTTCCAGTTGTTTGGGAAAAGGGAGGAGTTAACTAATAAAACTAAGGATGTAACTCAATAGCAGCAACTTGGGGGGCGATTTTGCCAGCCCTGAGGAGGCGGATATGGAGGCAGGACTGCCGGGAAAATGGCAGAATTTGGGGGCGGGTCGCCGACCCACGCCGGGTTAACAGGCAGAAACGAGGATTACCCCCTTTTTGCCCTCACAACTGCGGGCTTCCCGAAGGCTCCGAAACCCGCCAGCTCAGCGAGGCGAGTAGGGGGTCTGCGGGGGTCGGGGGGGGGGGGGTGCAAAAGTGTGGTGTGAAGGTAAGTGATGGGTGCAAGAGTGTAGAGGTGAGTATCTGAGGTAAGTGCAAAGTGTTATTAAAAGTCTACTTACCTTTGTTTCTTCCTGCAGGCTTCAGTCGGTTTGTATGCGGAGCGTCTCGCACCCCCGTGTTGGGAATGACAGGTGGCCGTTGCATTCTCAGATGCAACAACCATCTCATTTCTGTAAAAGAAAGAAGTTTGATGAGGTCTTGTATTCAAGACCTCATCAAACTGCAGAGATTGTCACTGTTTGACAGCTTCACAGAGCTGTCAAACGATGACAATTCATCTGTCAAAAATTTTTGACAGATGAAACGTCATACGTTGACGTGCTCTGCAACCGGCTTTCCCTTAATTGGCCTGCTAAGCCCACTGGGCGGGCTTAACAAGGTCAATCAAGGGAAAATAGCGTGGGTTGGCTACAAATCGATGGAGGCGAGACATCGACCCGATAAGCAGTTGTCCCGCCTCCAAAGTGACCCCATTCACAAAATCGTCCCCTTGGAGTCAAAACAACAATGCTACCTTCATGATTAACTGGAAACACAATTCAAATTAAAAGGATTGGTACGGGAGAGACTGGCTACACCTGAATTAAATAGGAATAAAGAAGCAGCGATAGAAACAATTTAAACTACATAGGTGGGAGGAGAGCAGGGAGATAACTGGATCTCTGGTGGGATGGATTGTACGGTGAAGGTAGTCAGCAGGTCAGGACAGACATAGTAACCCTGAGGGGCACACATGTACAGGAGCCCAGGAATAAGCTGACATTGAGGAACATAAAAGAAAGCAAATCTACATTAAGATGTTTATGTATGAATGCTCGGAGCATTAGAAACAATGAGCAGGATTTTAACTTGGAGGCAGCTAGAGAGTAGGGGCTGGATTGTGGTTGGGAAACACGGGAGAACGGGTTTCCCTCCGGCCCTGCCAAATTTAACGTCAGGGCCTGATTAACATTTTTTTCCCTTCCCCCTCACCCTAACCCCCCCCCCACCCCCCCGCTGCTGGCTGTCAGGTGGGTAGGCCTGTGGCACCAGGTCGCACCCGGTGAGTGGAGAGGAGAGAAGGAAGGGATCAGAGGATAGGATCAGGGGGGTAGGGGGGATTGGTAGGCCGGGAATGGGGGGGTGGTCGGAGATCGGGGTGGGGGAGGGTCAGAAGGCCGGGATCGGAGGAGGGGTCGGAGATCAGGAGGGCATTGGAAAGCTGGGATCAGGGGGGTCAGGGGCCAGAAGGCCGGAGGGGGGATCAGGGCCAGGGATCGGAAGGCCAGAGGGGGATCGGAGATCAGAGGCCTTGTGGCGGAGAGGGTTGGAGGCCTGGTGGGGGAGATCGTAGGCCTCGGGCGGAGGTCGGGGGGAGATCAGAAGGGTCAGGGGGGTGTCCGATCACAGGGGGTTAGTGAGGCAGGGACGCTGAAGCCAGCAGGTAAGTGGAAAGGCACTTACCTCCTGGATCCAGCAGTCCTCGCCTTCCTTTAGCTGCCGGGTTCTCCGAGGCCTGGGAAACCTGGCCGCCCAGAGTTAAATTTAAAATGGAGATTCAAAATGAGGAACACTGCCTCATTATAATATTTAAAGTGCTAACCCGCCTCCTGGGATCGGGTTGGTCGGCCCGCCCTTGTCCCGCCTCCATTAAAACCGGATGTGGGTGGGTCAGAGGCAGGTTGGGGTCAGGATTCAGATTTCCACCACTTTAACCTCCCACCCAACCCAAACCTGCCCGTTTTCTGGGGATAAAATTCCCCCCAGTATGACAGAACTGGAGGCTGTTGTAGCAGTTGGAACTGCAGTGTGGTTGGAAAATCAGACACCTGACAAAATCCTGAGGATAGAAATTAATTTAATATTAAGAGATATAGATGCCTGAAATTTCCATAGGGGTTCTCCTGATCTCCCGCCTTAACTTTGGTGGACGATTAGAAGAAATGGCGTCAACAGCTGTCATTTCTCCAGAGTTTCTGCCAATCTTCTGTCGAAATTACGACGGGAGATCAGGGAATCCCTCGCAGAAATTCTACCCACGAAAATGCAGAAAGGACAGAAAACACAGAAAAGGAGGTGGTGTAGTCACCTATGTCAAGGACAACTAGGAGGTAAATGAAGTTGATCCTGTGTGAGGGGATAATCTACAGAAAGAATAACTCTGAATAGAAATATCTAATGTGTAAAACAAAAAGTTAACACTAGGTATGCTGCAGACCATCAGGCCAACACCAGAGGAGGACAATTTGCTCGGCAAGGAGATAAGAAGGGTATGTGAGCACAGGAACATTATTTTAATAGGCGATTTCAATCGACCCAATATAAATTGGAAACAAAAGCAAAATACTGCAGATGCTGGAAATCTGAAATAAAAACAGAAAATGCTGGAAATACTCAGCAGGTCAGGTAGCATCGAAGAGATAGAAACAGAGTTAACGTTTCAGGTCGATGACTCTTCATCAGATTGGAAACTCCCAACTGGTCTAGAGTCAGAGTTGGTAAATATCATCAATGACAACTTCATGACTCAGTGCGTAAGGGAAGCCACGAGAGGCTGCTCATCTTGATCTGGTATTCGTAAATGACCTAATAATGTTCAGGAAATGAAAGTCATAGCACCCCGGGGGACAGCGACCACAAAATGATCAAGGTTAACGTGATCTGGGACCTAATTAAACCTAAAACCAACAACAAGGTTTATAATTTTACAAGAGCTAAATTGAAAGAGATGAGGGAAAATTTAAAACAAATGAATTTGAGGAGAATGTTTAACAACATTTCGATAGAAGACAATTGGAACAGGTTTAAAAGAATAAAGCTGGACATGCAAGACAAGCAAGCACATGCCTAAGATAAACAAGCTCAGACTAAACAAGTGTGACCTTAAATCAATTAAAAGTGAAATAAAGAGAAAAGTAAATGACCTCTACAAATACTGCAGGGAGATCGGAGAAGGGGCTCACAGGAATGAATATAAGATCAGGCAGAAACAGGTTGAAAGAGTAATTAGAGGGGCAAAACGAGACCTAGGAAAAGGCATAGCTGCAGAGACAAAACATAACAGTAAAAAAATGAATTGCATACTACAAAGCAAGGGTCTGTCAGAGACGAGGTGAGAACACTAAAAGATACAAATAGGCTTGAAACTGAGAACAAGCAGACAATACTAAATATACTGAGCAATTACTTGTTCCAACTATTCACGGGGAAGCCATAAACAACATGTCCTCCAAAAGCAAGAATACAAAGGCAAAATTCAGGACTTTAATAGAATTGGGATTGAAGTCTTGAACACTCAGAAACTGTACAATGTTTTGCTCAGACCGCACCTTGAGTACTGTGTCCAGTTCTGGTCCCTGAGAAACAAGGGAGAGACATTCAAGTGCTGAGGCAATGTGGAGAAAAGCCATAAGTCTGATCCCTAATGTTAGGCTCTGAGTTATAAGGAAAGTTTAGCCTGAAAAAAGGTGTCTGTGAAATGACCTGATAGAGGTATAAGAGATAGTTAAGGAAATGGAAAAGGTTAATCTGGAATACTATTTTAAATTAGGACAAAGGGACACAGGTTCAAACTAATAAGAGGTAATTTAGGACTGATATCAGGAGGTTCATCTGCTGCAGAGAGTGAACAACACTTGCAATCCAATTCTGGGCAAAGTAGTGGAGGCAAAAACATTTAAGGAAGAACTAGATGTAGTAGTGGGGTGGAGTATGGTTTGGAAGGCCTTCCTTATCCATAAATATGGATTGATCATGTGAAACTAATAAAATAATCATGAGAAATACAATTGTACTTTTGGATAATTAACCTTATTTGTGTTAGTCATGTGATGACTAATGCTGCACTAAAACAGTGCACCGAAACCGGCTTACGTGCTTTAGTGCAGACAGGACTAGAAATTCAGACTCACATTGGGGCTGTTACACAACACTTTCGAGTCTGCATTTCAGCGGATGTTGGTGCTGCACCTACGGTTACAAAGGTGTAGTATATAACAGGGGTAAAAGTTTAACTTGTGAGTGGCACCAAACCGCTCAGATCAATAGTTGCTTGGTTACCATCTGTATGCTCGTCATCCATCGATTTTATTGCTAGAGAGTCCAAAGGGTTGGTTTTGTTGAAACTGTCATTAAATCATAAAATATGTTATAAAGTCGATAGGTTAAAGGCAGTTGGCAAATTGTGTACAAGTATTCGTGGATAAGTTACACCATTGAGCACACAACTTCTGCTCAAGTTCTTGCCAATTTGTATTCCAGCTGAGATTCCAAAGCGCAAAGATGAGGAGAATAGCTTTATACTTGGGAATCTGCATTGCCGCTTTTAATTTGAGTGTTACGGCTGAAGTTAATAGTAAGTAAATGTGTTATTTTATATTTTTTATATATATGGTTTCATTAGAGCAATAATGTAACTTTTTAAAGATAAACTAATTTTTCAGTTTAAAAATTTACGGTATATGTAAGTTACCACTTCAGTCATGATACTTACCTCTTTATTCAATGATTTGCCAGGCCATACAATTATAATTCAAATCAAATTATTCACAACTTAATAATAAAATAATAATACTTGTATTTATATAAAGCCTTATAATATCTCAATGTGCTGCACACTATGAATTACTGTTGGACTGCAGTGAATGTTGCTATGCAGGCAATGCGTATTCTTGAAGAACATTACACAAATCTGTAATGGCGGATGCATGCTAGCCATCTGTAAGAAGGCAGCTGTAGCAGTGGAGCTTGTTCGTTTGAGGAGAGCCTAAGGGCATAATTTTTTAATTCTGTGTGAGCAATATTTGTGTTATTGTGTTTTTCATATCAAACAAAAGATATATTCTTGTTAGTAATTTGATAGGTAGAATCAACACTTAATAAAACATTATCTGGTCATTATCTCATTGCGGTTTGTGGGAGCTTGCTGTGCGCAAATTGGCTGCCGTGTTTCCAACATTACAACAATGACTACACTTCAAAAGTACTTTATTGGTTGTAACGCGCTTTGGGACATCCTGAGGTTGTGAAAGGTGCTATATAAATGCAAGTTCTTTTTTTTTCTTTTTGATGGCACTTAAAAATAAAGCCGAAGTATATGTTAAATCACTAAATAAATTACAATTAAACTTGCAACTATGTGTAGAAAATAACAATACAATAAATGGTAATTAATCTTCTCTTAGCCAATTAACCAATTCCCAGACATCTAGACAAAGTACTATTCCTGATAAAAATGCTGCCTGGTGTTTAAACAGAGTTATCCAACCCTAGAATAAAGGTAAGAATCAGATTTGATTCATGAAATAAAATGAAAATTCTGTACTTTGCTACTTCTATGGATCTAAGAAGTGAAAGATTGGCTTAGTCTTCACTGAAAGACTAAGAAGAGATTAAGTAAGTTATGATAAATTATGAAGGGTTTTGATAGTGAAAGATTAATTCTTCTGGGTGGGTAGTTGATAATGAAAGATCATCCATTTTAAACTGTCACTATCGGACCAAATATCTGCTCCATCACCAAGACCGCCTACTTCCACCTCCGTAATACTGCCCAACTCCACCCCTGCTTCAGCTCATTTGCTACTGAAACCTTCATCCATGCCTTTGTTATCTCTAGATTTGACTATTCCAATGCTCTGCTGGCCGGCCTCCCATCTTCAATCTTCCATAAACTTGAGCTCATCCAAAACTCTGCTGCTTGTATTCTAACTCGTTCCAAATCCCGTTCAGCCATCACCCCTATGCTTGCTGACCGACATTGGCTCCCGGTCCGGCAACACTTTGATTTTAAAATTCTCATCACTCCATGACACTACATGTTGGGGCTCTGCCCAACATGTAACCCTCAGACATTTGGAGCTTTTAAATTCAATTTTTTAATTAAAATAAGAAACACAACTCTATATTTTTTTAAAATGCGAACAATCAGCTTTCATTTAATTTTTTTTGGCCTCAGTTAAACACAGAGACACAATGTAATGAAATTATACAGAATGGTAAGGTGCAGTTCATCGCTGTCTTCCTCCACCATAGAATTTTACAGCACAGTAGGAGGCTATTCAGCTAATCTTGCCTGTGTCATCTCTTTGCAAGAGCAATCAAAAACTAATCCCGTGGCAATGCCCTCCAATCTCCTATAGCTGTGTATCCTCCTCTGCGCCAAATATTTATTCAACTTTTTCTTAAAAGAAACAATGGCTTCTGTCTCAACAGTTTCCTGTGGCAAAGCATTCCATGCTCTGACAGCCCTCTGTATAAATAATTTTCTCCTAACCTTTTTCCTCACTCTCTTAGTCAGAATTTTAAATTGATCAATCCTCGCCGTTGACTTCCTAATCATAGTCTTTCGATAGTCTTTCACTTATCACTCTTCAAAATTGTTTTGTTGCCGGGCGGTGGGCTGGGGGTTGGGGGGAGGTGGGGGTGGAACAAAGCAGTCCTTATCAGAGAGGAAGGGCGAGAATATGGTGGTTGAGTCAAACCAGTCTCTTCCTGCGTACGTCTTTCACCCAGTCTCATAGTAGCATTGGAAGAAATGTTGGGGTAGGTTGCCTGCTCATCCTCTTGGCCAGCATGCACATTGTACATATCAAATAAGAGGGGAAAGAAAGAAAATAAAGAGCCTTGCTCTCATAACAAAAAATCTTCTTGGAATGGTTGAAGTGCAGTAATAAGTATTTATACTGTTACAGATGGTTTTAAAGGCAATGTTAGTCTAAATGTTTACTAACTGCTAAAAAAAGAAATGAAACATTTGTGGTCTATTGTTTCTATTCCTACTTTTTTCTCAAACCTATTATAAAATTAAGAATCTAAAAAAAACACCAGCTCCAAGTAAAATCAGGAGTGTTAGCAGGAAAGGAAAGCTAAATGCTGCCACAGAGAGGATGAATGTTGCATGTGCACCAGCATTCCATTATTTTCAGTGGGGCAAAAAAATTGGGGAAACAAATCCTTTCTCTGATTGGCTCACTTCTTTTGAAAAAGTACTTCACTATTTTTTTTTAATCATTTCTAAAATAACTTTCTGGATATGATTAAATTGGATCTATTATAAGAAAAATCACTGCTTTGTTAGCTTTGAATTATTTGAGAGCTGAAATTTATCTTGTCTACATTTTTACAAAAAAAGTCCACACACGTACACAACAGAATCGACAGGAGGAATTTCATCTCTTTAATCACTTTGGAAAATACTTTCATAAAATATTAATGATATTAAAGGTTTTAGGTGGGTAAAACAAACCTTTGGTGGTGCACTTATTCCAAGAGGTAAAAGGGACAATCCAAGCTTTGTGTGAGAAAGACTGCTTTTTGTCTTGTGTTAGGTAAAGAGGACCAACACCCTTGCAAAATTGTTGGCCAGAGCGTAGAAACTGTGTGGAGGGAGTGAGGGTACAGCAAGTTTGAACTATCATTTCAAGGACCCGGTTTTGAAAATAACTCTGATGATTTATTTGATTGCTGTAAGAGTCCTTGGGATAGATCTTGACTTAATGGGTTGGTGGGGGGGGGGGGTGGGGGGGGTGGGGCGGTGGGGTGGGTAGTCAATACTGAGGAGGACTGCAACAAATTACAAGAAGACTATGGCCTGGATTTTACGGGGCTGATGATGGCGTACGCACAGCGTCGCAAGCATGTGCGAAAACCTAGAACTTGCGAGCTGTCAAGTTTCTCCTTGACAGATTGTCCGCAGGCGCCCCCAAAACACTTCTGCTAGCGCAGAGTTGGGCTGTTTGCCCAACTACTGCCCAGCGAATGCCCATGAAACCCTTACACCTGGATTTTTTTTTCTGGTCGGAGGCGTACTCTTCTGGTACACCTCTGACCGCAAGTAAACTTGCAGAATGTGCATAATATAATTGTCAAATGAATTTCAACATAAGGGATTAGGCAGTAATAGTAGGAGATTTCAACTACCCTAATATTAACTGGATACAATCAGTGTAAAAGGTACAGAGGGAGCAGAATTCTTAAAATGCATTCAGGAGAATTTTTTTAGCCAGTACGTAGCAAGCCCAACAAGAGAGGGGGCGGTTCTAGACTTAGTTTTACGGAATGAAGCTGGGCAGTTGGAAGGGGTATCATTGGGAGAGCATTTTGGTGGTCGTGATCATAATTCAGTTAGATTTAGCTTGGTTATGGAAAAGGACAAAGATAGACCAGGAGTTAAAGTTCTCAATTGGGGAAAGGCCGATTATACTAAGCTGAGAAGTGATTTAGCAAATGTGGACTGGAAACAGCTACTTGAAAGTAAATCAGTGTCACAGCAGTGGGAGGCACTCAAGGAGGAGATAGTGAGGGTTCAGAGCAAATATATTCCCACAAATCTAGAGCCTCCTGGATGTCAAGGGGTATACAGGGTAGGATAAGGCAAAAAAGGGAAGCTTATGTCAGATACCAAGAGCCTAATACTGCAGAAAGCCTAGAGGAGTATAGAAAGTGCAGGGGTAAAATTAAAAAGGAAATTAGGAAAGCAAAGAGAGGGCATGAAAAAATATTGGCAAGTAAAATCAAGGACTACCCAAAGATGTTTTATAAATACATAAAGAGCAAGAGGATAACAAAGGAAAGAGTCGGGTCTATTAGAGACCAAGAAAAGGTAACCTGTGTGTTGAGGCGGAAGACGTGGTTATGGTACTTATTGAATACTTTGCGTTCAACTTCACAAAAGATGCCGACATTGTAGTTAAGGAGGAGGAATGTGAAATATTAGATGAGATAAACATAGTGAGAGAGGAAATATTAAGGGGTTTAGCATCTTTGAAAGTAGATAAAATTACCAGGCCCAGATGAAATGTATCTCAGGCTGTTAAGAGAAGCAAGGGAGGAAACAAGCACTCGGGTTTATTTCTAGAGGGATAAAATTGAAAAGTAATTGCTAAACTTGTATCGAACCTTGATTAGACCACACTTAGAGTACTGTGTACAGTTCTGGTCGCCTTATTATAAAAAGGATATAGAGGCACTGGAGAGAATGCAAACCAGATTTACAAGGATGATACCCGAAATGCGAGGTTATACCTGTCAGTAAAGGATGAACAGGCTGGGTCACTTCTCTCTTGAAAAGAGAAGGTGAGGGGTGACCTAAGAGAGGTCTTTAAAATTATGAAAGGTTTTGATAGAGTGGATACAAAGCGTATGTTTCCACTTGTGGGGAAGAGCAAAACTAGAGGCCATCGATATAAGATAGTCACCAAGAAAGAGTGTGGTGAGAATGTGGAACTCGCTACCACGAGGAGTGATTGAGGCGAATAGTAGAGATGCATTTAAGGGGAGGCCAGATAAGCATATGAAGGAGAATGGAATAGAGGGTTATGCTGTTAGAGTTAGATGAGGAAGGATTGGAGGAAGCTCACGTGGAGCATAAATGCCGGTATGCACTGGTTGGGCCGAATGGCCTGTTTCTGTGCTGTATATTCCATGCAATTCTGTGTAATTCTATTACCCCATCCCCTTCCTCATGGCTCAGTAGGTCGTATATTTCAGGTTGCATTTACAAAGCACATGTTACTTGCAAAGTGACTGGTGAACTCCTTGTAGTCTGTTCTGTGTATGTTCACACATGAGGAGAAGCTACTTTGCAAGATACAGGGTACTTGGCACCTGTGGAACCATACTCCAGCATGAGTTTCTGAACCTTCAAAAGAGGAGGGGGAAAGAAGCGGTAGACCCACAACTAGATGACAAAAGGGGAGTTCTGACCTTGATGAAATACTTCGCTACAAAGCTTTCTCCCCCCAAAAGCCAAACTAAAGGAACAAAAACAATAATTAAAAAAATATTTGTGTCTACTGCATTCATGTTAGAGTTCAAACATAGCGCCAATGCATACACTGAGTGATTGTATAATTATGTGTGTATTTTATGAACTACGCAAATGACTCTGAGCCCTACTTCCCAACATGTGTTTCTGTCGTGTGAGACTCTGTCTAATAAATACACGTAAATGAGGTTGCTTGGCAAAAAGAGACTGGAATTAGAACAAATCAATTCAGCATAATTTCTGTCTCTATCGAGGGTGAAAATTCACAATCAGATGAAAAAGAGAATTTATTTTCTTCATTCTTGGGATTTGAAAGAAGCTAGCATGGTCATAGTTACTGTCCATCCCTATTTGCCATGGGAAAAATAAAAATAGACTTGCATTTATATCGCGCCTTTCACAACCTCAGGATGTCCCAAAGCGCTTTACAGCTAATGAAGTAGTTTTGAAGTGTAGTCACTGTTGTAATGTAGGAAACGCGGCAGCTAATTTGTACACAGCAAGATCCCACACGGCCAGGACACCACCTGCTCTTCTTCACTTAGTGCCATGGGATTTGTTATGTCCACCTGAGAGGACAGACTGGGTTTAACATCTCATCTGAACGACAGCACCCCTGACAGTGCAGCACTTCCTCAGTACTGCATTGAAGTGTTAGCCTAGATTTTGCGCTCAAGTCTCTGGAGTGGGATTTGAACCCTCAGCCGTCTGATTCTGAGGTGAGAGTGCTACCACTGAGCCACAGCTAACACTGTGGGGTGGTGGCGGACCTTCTCCATGAACAATGCAGTCCTTGTTCTGATGGCACTCCCACAATGGTGTTAGAGAAGAAATTCAAGCATATGGATGGAATTCTGAAATATGGCAGGTGGTATTTGATTTGGAGGAAAAGTTGGAGATATCCTTCTCTGTCTTTCTCAGTGGTAGAGATCGCAGGGCAGAGAGGTAACCTTGGTGAGTTGGTGCAGTGCATCCTGTAGATTGTACATACAGCAGCCACAATGCGTCAATGATGGAAGGGGTGGATATTGAGTCCAATCGTGAAGGCCCTCTTCCTTCATCAGAAGATGGGGCCTTTACTGCTGGGACTCTGGATCTACCACCATCTCACACCAGCAGTCCCAGGAGGGAAATGGGACAGAAACCCGAGCCCCATCCCCTCCCACTGGCCTATTCAGGTGGGACCATGGGAAAGAATCCAGCCCCACATTTGTATTACAATAAAACGAATCAGATACAGTCATGAAGAGTTTCCCAGTTCACAGATACCAGGTCTTCTGGAGGACAGGTAATAAGCAGGACATTGGATGAATACCCAATACTACAAGTCAGCAACAAAGTACATTGGGAATTCTATTTTTTTTTCATTTATAGCTCCCTTAGTTCAGTAAAAGTTTCTTCCTTAAGTTTTCAACAACAAAACATGCATTTATATAGGTCTTTAATGTAGAAAAACATGCTTCACGGAGACATAAGGGAAAACAGTCAAAGAAGGAAAAATGAGGCAGGGTTTTGGGGGGAATTACAGAGTGTGGGAGGTGTCTTAAAGCAGTGCCACCAATGGTGGGGGAAAGGGGAGGGATGCACAAGAACCAAGAGTCAGAGGAATGGAGAGTTTGGATGGCGGAGAGTTATAGGGCTGGAGGAGGTTACAGAGATAGGGAGCGTCAAGACCATTGATGGATTTAAATACAAGGATAAGAATTTTAAATTTGAGACATGGGGGACTGGGAATTTAACATAGGTCAGTCAGGACAGCAGTGATGGGTGAGCTGGACAGGATAGGATACGGGCAGCAGAGTTTTGGATGAGCTGAAGTTTATGGAGCGTGAAGGATTGGGAGACCAGTCAGGAGAGCATTGGAAAGGCATCTGTGAGATTTTCAGCAGAAGATGACCTGAAGTAGCAGTGGAGACGGGCAATGTTTTTAGGTGGATTTTGTGATGGAGATGACATGGGGTCAGAAACTTAGATTGGTCTTGTACAAGACACTGCTGTTGCAAACAGTCTGGTTCAGCCTGAAACAGTGACCAGAGAGGATGATGGAGTAGGTGGCAAGAATTTGTGGAAGATACTGGCTTCAGTCATCCCAATGTTTAGCTGACGGAAATTACAGTTCATCCAAGACTGGATGTCAGACAAGTAGCCTTCAGCACAGAGGCAGTGAAGGCTAACTGGTGAAAAGATAGAGTTAGGAATCATTAACCTATAGGTGGAAGCGGACCCCATGTCTGCAGATGATGTTGCCAATGTAAATGAGGTAGAACAAGGGGCCAAGAATAGATCCTTGGGGAATTTTTGTATTGACGATACTAGAGTAGGAAGAGAAACCATTGCTAGAGATGCTTTGCCTTTGGCTATAATTGGCTAGGTAAGAGTGAACTGGACAAGAGAGGAGAGGCATTTGCAGAGGATGGTATGATCAACCATGTCAAAGGCTGCGGAGTGGTCAAGGAGGAAGAGACTGGATAATGCACCAGAGAATGGCATTTGTGACTTTGGCTTGAGTTGTTTCGATGCTGCAGGAGGGGTGGAAAGCTGATTGGAGAGCTTTAAATGGAGAGTTCTTGGAGAGATAGGTATGATCTGAGGGGCAACAATGTGTTTAAGAACATTGGACAGGAAAGCGAGGTTGGAGATGGGGCAGTAGCTAGTGAGGGCAGATGAGTTGAGGATTTTGTTTTGGAGGAGAGAGTGTGATGACTGTGGTTTTGAAAGGGGGGAGAGGCAGAGCCTGCAGAGGGAACCATTCACAATGTCAGCTAGCAAGCATCAAATTGAGTGGTCAGCAGTATAGAGGGAATGGGTTGAGGGAGCAGGAGTTTGGAAGGGGAACGGGGTGCCTGTGGGAGAAACTAGAGAGAGATGGGATGCAGACCTTTGTTTGAGGCATGATAAGGCACAATATAAGTGCAAATTCTTTCTTTCAATTAGTGTTCATTTGTAACCAAGAAGTGACTAACTGTAGCTATTTAGTTCCTAACAAAATATTCTATTTTCTCTGACCACAGATGAAGTCTGTAAGGAACCAATGCAGGCAGGAGAGATGATTGATCCTAAATTAAAGGACATTCAATGGTTCTATGAGTCAGATTCCGACCGCTGCCAAGCATTTGCCTACAATGGGGCAGGAGGCGGTAAAAATAGATTTCCGAATGAGACGGACTGTTTGAAAACCTGCTCTAATAATTACAGTGCATTATTTCCAGAGGGAGGTAAGTTCTTCATATACACTGACTGTAAAACATTTTATTTAGAATTGCTATTTTTTAAAGTTTACATTTTAAGAGTATCAGTATTCTTATACATTTTAAGACATTATAAGTAAAAAGTTTCTGACTATTTTGGACAGTCCTTTTTTTAATTAACATAATTTTCCTTAAGATAGTTAAGTCAGAATACAGTTTAATTACTGTAACTATGTATTTTATCAATTTTATCAAAATATTACAAGGTTAGAAGGGTAAATAATTTGTGTTGTTTTTCAACTCTGACATCTGAATTATAGATTGTTTGTAAAATAAGTGTCAAAAGTCAAGACTGTTGGGCTGAATTAAAATAGGAAATATATATTCAAAATGTAATGATTAACCTTTGTAAAACAGTATTGTTTTACTGGTCCTGGTCCCAACTAGCCCAAGTACCTGTGGTATTTCCATATCAGAGATGACGACACCAAACAATGAGTTAACAGATTGAGGCTATGTATTAGAGGCACATAAAGCAAACGCAAATAAAAACGGGAAGAAATGTAAAACGGGCTGCCAATTCGCTATCACCCGTTTTACACTATCTCATAAAGTCAAATTACCCCCATTGGGTTTAAAATAGGGTTTTGCATGAACATAATGGGCCAGAAATTCGGCTCCCTGGCTTCCTGTGGGTGCAAGGATTGCGCGTGCACCTACCTACCGCGCCTGCCGTTGACCCCTGGGCCCACGGGGGATTCCGGTCCTGGGCCTCCTCCAACTGCCGGCGCGCAGTGCTTGCGTATCCCAGGGGCGTAGTTAGTGCGATGCGTTCCCTGGGATCACATGGGCCATGGAGAGCCAATGGCAGCAGACCATCTTTCATTCATAGATTTGACAGGAAGACCTGTCAAATCTATGAATACAGATCGGCCCCAAAACATCCCTAAAACTACAAATAATTTTTTTTTTAAATCACATTTTTAAAATAACTATAAATTACATTAATTAACTATTTTAAACAAAAATTAAATTTTTGAAAAAATTAATTACACTTTTTAACGGGGCTAAAACTAAACTTACCTTTCTTTAAAGTAATTAAAAAAGATAAATCTGTGCAAAAAATGTTTAAGTTTTAATAAAATAAACACTTACCTTGTTAAAAGAAGGCCTTGCGCCTCCTTTTTCAATGTGCATCTTCTCCGTGCTTACCCTCACGGAGGAACCTGTAAAAAAACCCGAAGTGCGAGGCGAACGCGCTGGCCCTCCGGCGTGTGCGTTCGACCTCTGAACCCCTTCCTTCAGGGGAATGGAAGTGCCGGTTTCCCGCGCATGCGCAGTGCATGCAAGAAACCGGCACTTTCGTTCCGTCCACGGGTGCGTACTCACCCGTGGCGAGCCTAATTTCTGTCCCAAGATGATTGAAAAATTTTTTGCAAATCCTAGCTTGTTTAAAAAAAAAAATTTAAAATATATACAAGATACTTTGGGGTTGAATTTGATTTAGGTCATTTCCACGGGTCTATGGGCTAAAAATTCGAGTACGCTGAAAACCTGCCGGTAACAGCGCCGGCCAGGGCTAACAGCCGCCCGCCGAGAGAGCGCAGGCAGCACCGGTATTTTGGTGCTGCCTGCTAATTAACATCAGCGTAGCGTTGATTTTGTGGTGTAACGCGCTCTTTCCAGCGTTAAGCTCAGCAGGAGGCCGAAGGTCGCGTCTGTCTCCCGCTTGCAGTGAAGGGGAACGGGGAAGAAAGGAGTGAACCAGTAGGCCATGTACGGAACAGTTGCCGTACTTGCTACAAAAATAATACCTGCCGCCCGATGTTTGGTGATTTTTTTAATAGTCCATGACATGATTGCATCTGCATTCTCTGTCACACTAATCTTTCCCCAATGGTTACTCTTGAAAGTGTTTAAATGTTAGTAATCGTGCCAGCTTTTAATGGGTCTTGCATACTCGACACCAAATAATTATTTAATAAATAATTGGTTATGGCATTTTGAATAAATTAATTATAATTCCGTAAAATCTTAAGGAGTTGAGTCCAGATTTGCTAGGGGCTGACGTTCTGGTGACGCTCTCATAAAGATGAAAGAGATCTTATCAGAGGTGATCTTCAAATGTTGCAATGGAGTCCCAGGCAATCTGATCCTCTTCAGGAAATCGTTTTTTTTTATTTGCCAGGAATCCGCCAAGGGATTTGTGGTTTTGTGCCGGTGTTCAGTTCTGAACTCAAAGCTTGTTCCACAAGGTTTCACCCATTGATTTACTGACCTACAAATCCTGTGGGCCTCCCGGAAAGCCGCCAGAAATTGCAATGCCAGTCCCAGGATTCGCAGAGCTCGCAAAGTTAAAAGGAGCTGTTGAGGTTCCCTGCACCTTTGTTGGAAAGGTAGCTTGTGGTGTGGTGCAGCTGCTAAGAGTGGAGGAAGAAGACACCAAATTTATCCTCATAAAATCCTGGGTCTGTTTTAATGGACAAAAAAATTGTAAAGTGCACACCTATGATTTCCCTATACATGCTCCAGTAGGCAGTGCTCCATGCTGGGAATATGAGTTCATAAAATCAACCCTATTAAGTAAATATAATAGAGGTCAGAGTTAATTATACACATGCAGAGGTACCTCATTAGTTCTGGCCTTGAATGTAAATTTTTGTGACATTGGTGTTCATGTACATATAACCTAAAACAAACCTGGAACCACATACCGTTGTGTAACTCACTCCCATGCATTTTTACCATAGGATGATGAATATAGATTCTCCACCCCTGCTGGACACGTCAGTGACAGCTATATAAAAAAAATGATAACAACAGCTTCCACCACTAAAGTTTTCATTTTTGATTATACTTTAGGATCCACTATTCTCTGTTTCTTAACCTGATGACTCAAATAATCCTCAGATTATAGCAAAACAAAACTGGGGGGAGGACCAGGTGAAATTTTCAAATTCAAAAAATGGACATATTTCACTCTTTTTGGTAGAAGCAGCATGCCAACTGCAAAAAGAACGAGGGGATTGCCGTGCCATGATCCTGAGGTGGTATTTTGATGGGAGCAACGGTGACTGTGAAACATTTCTCTTCAGTGGATGCCATGGTAATGGAAACCAATTTGAAGACAGGAAGAGCTGTCTGAATCTATGCGGTAAGTACTCATATTTTGATCTTGGCATCTTAAGCTGTTTAGAACATTGTTAAAGCTGGCGATTGCATGCGTATGATTTATGTTCCTACTAAACATTAAAGTGTTCAATTTTCAAAGATAGCATGAGCAGATTAAATTATTTAAACATTTTTAGGGTGTTGTGTACATGCTCTGATTGAATACCAGCAGCTAATTTAATTCAGCTGTGAGTGCTGAACGGTGAATAATGGCTAATGCACAGTAAATTCAAAGAATTGCAGTGGTCCTTTAAAACCCTTACAGCCACAGCCCTCACCTGACAACCACATACAAGCACTTTTCAGCAGGGGGTTATTGGTTGAAGAGGGTTGGGGGTTGAATGTGCAGACATGCTGACATTCCAAGAGAGGCCAGCATGTACAGCTCCCATAGTGCCACTGCCGCTCCCTTGGGGCTGGGCCTCGCCACTTCCACAGATCTGCAGGAGCAAAGATTGCAGAAGATGACTGGCCCCCTTCAAAGCCCTGATTCATTCAATCCACCAATCTCTCCATTGTGGAGCCCAGAGTCTGCATGGCAGCCGTTTGAGCTTCCACCAAAGCTGCAAAATGAGCTAGCATGGACTCCTGTTGTGAGGGGTCGGATGCAGCGTCCCTGCATCTGACCACACTATCCAGGATAGACTGCAGAGTGGTGATGTCATGTGAGATGACACCATGGAGGCTGGATGCAGACTCCTCCACACTCTCAGCTATATACTGAAACTTCCTGTCACACCTTCCAATACAGCTGTTTGTGTGAGGCTAGCAGTTTTCTTCTCATAGCTGGGCCCTCGAAGTCCTCATCTCTGTCGACCTCAGTAGAGGTTGGCAGATGCAGCCCTTCAGCGAAGTCTCTCCTGGGCTGTCCTTACCACCATTAGCTGCTGCGACCCATTGGTAGTGGGTGTTTCTCCACGTGCAGATCCCGCAAGCTCACTATCTAGTCCACGCGGACCGCTAATGCTGGTGCCTGGGAGGAATGGCACTTCTGATGGCGCAACCTCAGGAGGATTGTCCTCCTCCGAGGTCTGTTCTTCTGCAGGAGCCTCTTGGTGTTGCGAAGGCCCTAGAAGAAAGAGCACATAGGGTAGAGTTAGGATGGGAGAGAGAAGCTATGCGTGTTCAGATGACAGTCTGCGAATGCAGGCTAAAGTTGCTAAGCTTGCGACATATGTGCCGAGTTGAATGAAGGGATACAAGTAATAGGCAAACACCCTGCTTGGGTACGCCACCAGTTTCTCCTTCCCTGATGCCCATGACTCTGCCTGAGCCACTGATCTCCAGGACTTCTTGCTCTGCCTATGTGAGGGCGATGATGTTGGGGCTCCTCTGCCCATCATGTTCCTCTGTCTGGCATTATGGGCAAGTCTTGTCCTGCAGAAAGAGAGGGTGAGAGTTAGTGAGCAGCTGCTGAGAAGGTAGGTGGAGATGTATGGGGCTTGCGCATATAGTAGGTATGTTAAAAGATCTAGAAGAAGCATCATGGAATGAGGATGGGGAGGTGATGAATGCAAAGTGAAGTGCGTGTGATGTGAAGTGAGAAAGAAGTAGTGAGAGTGGTTGTTGGTTGTCCAAGTGGTAGTAATGTAAGAAGAGAATGTGTGTGGTGAAGAGAGGAAAGGAAGAGGCGAGTGTGTTTGGAATGAGCAAGAGAGGTGTTATAGTGTGCCGTCGTGATTACATATCAAAGGATGTGATGGATGGGAGGTGATAGTTGAGAGTTGTGGGAGAGGTGAGAGGAATGTTGTGAGTTGCTGGTGAGAGAGGTGGAGAGGTGAAGAGATGTACTCACCATTGCTGCTCTTGTAAGGTCATTAAACCTCTTTCTACATTGAACCCAGATCCTGGGGGTGATGCTGTTGTTGCACACCCTATCAGCTACCTGTGTCCAGGCCTGCTTGATAGTGGCCTCGGGGATGCTGCTACAGATGTTAGGGAAGAGTACCTACCTCATGGTCTTCACTTCCTACATTAGGATCTCTATAGAGGCATCACGAAAGCAGGGAGCAACCCTTTGACTTATCTCTGCAGCCAATAAGTTTTCCACAGTCATTTAGTCACTTTAAGAGTTGCATCTCCGCTCTACAGTTAGGAAACATACCAGAAATTGCGCACATCATGTGGGCAGGCTGCCCAATTCTACAGGCAATCAAATATTAATGAGGCCCAGGAGTTAAAATGGCCTGGGCCTCTAGCCGACAATATCATGGGGGTTTACTGCCCACCCAACCCTGCCCCCTACTCAACCGATTCCCGCCATGAGGTAAAAGCGGGACTACTGAGTTTATACAAAACACATACTCTGAGTCGATAGGAAGTTATGCTAAAACGCTGTATAATCAAATAAAACTTATAAGATTCTGAGGGGGCTTGACGGGGTAGATGCAGGGAGGATGTTTCCCCTCGTGGGGGAATCTAGAACTAGGGGGCACAGTTTCAGGATAAGGGGTCGCCCATTTAAAACGGAGATGAGGAGGAATTTCTTCTCTCAGAGGGTTGTGAATCTTTGGAATTCTTTACCCCAGAGAGCTGTGGAGGCGGAGTCATTGAATATATTCAAGGCGGAGATAGACATATATTTGAGCTACAGGGGAGTCAAGGGGTATGGGGAGAGAGCAGGAAAGTGGTGTTGAGGCCAAGATCAGATCAGCCATGATCTTATTGAATGGCGGGGCAGGCTAGAGGGGCCGAATGGCCGACTCCTGCTCCTATTTCTTATAAACTTTATAGATGTATATATGCCTTTTTTCAAAAAGGATCAATAATCACAAAATACTATGCACCTTCACCTCTGCTGTTGTAGGTTTTTGTAAACCAAGTACCTATTAATTTTCTTCCCTTCCTGTGGGGGAATGCCTAGCCTCTGCTCACCACCGAGGTATGGCTGAAATTCAAGACACACAGTCCAGGCAATGACAGGCACGACCAACTTCCCTCTTTTTGTAAATTTTATCCAGGAGTCGAAACAGTTTTGGCCATTTTATACTGTTTGGTTAAGGTGCGGTGTACAACTGATTACTCAAATTGGGCAGAACTTATCATTTTGTGTATTGTATGATAGAAATGCCCTCGTTATTTTATGTGAGTTAATGACATCTGGAATTTGGAACTGATGCAGTTATTTTTGTATTAAGTCTATTTATCTTTACTAAATGAAAGCCACTAGGTGTCTCTACAGGTTAGAGTTTAAAGCCTATGCCGTAACATGATTGAAAAAATATCAGGTCAATTTTCCTCTTCCCCGTACCTAGGAAATCAACATTCCCCAGGGGCAGAGAAGAGGAAAATGGGGCAAAGATCAGTTGTTTCAGATCTCTATCCCATTATGCTGCCTCAGTGCTTCCCCACTGGATGTAACTGAGTCTGTGCCTGTAGTTGCTATTATAATGAGGTGAGGAGGTGGGAAAGGGAGGTCCTGACCTCTGACCTCATTCTTCCTCCGGTTCTGAGGTTTGGACACCTCAGCGGGGCGGGGCAGGTCGAGGCCTCCTGAAGATTCTTGGCACAATGGCTTGTTCCTTGGACCCCTGTGGACCGCCATGGACCACAGGATCTGCCAGGGTCTCAAGGGCGAGCTGAAGATTTCTTAGGCAAGTGCATAAATTTCTTCTTGCCCCACCGCCAGGTCAATCTCAAGGTCTCGGGACCTACAGGGGTTGCAGCTCTCCAGCAGCTGCCGATTATGGGGAGCAGAAGTGTGGCTGCAGGGCCTCTCAGGGCTTAGTGCCATACAGTGTGTTACTAAGTCATACTGATCAAAAGGCTCCAGGTACGGTGGTGCTGAGCTGGTTAATCTCAGAATTCACATGTGCACTTACTATTGAAATTAATATTTATTTCCTTAGCTCCAAGTGGGCATGGGCGACGCACTTCAGGAGAAGAAGACGTTGAAACTCAACAAAGAGACGAAGGTATTGTTACTTAAACTGAAAAATATTCATAGTAGAGTTTTGAAAGGTATCATTCCGGTGATGGGATCAGAGGAAACCATAGGATTTTGATTAAATTGGTCACAATTTCGTTCAGAGCAAAAGAGGCAGAACAGGCAGGATTTCTGGGGTGAGTGACAACATCCCGCCTGCCCACCTCCTCTTCAGCAAGGTGTTGGTGGGGGAGGGGGCGGGGGGAGGAGCCCGGTGCAGGAAGTGCCAGCACCTACTTCCCTGGGAATTTTTTTAAATTAAAAAAGGGGCGGTGACCTGCCAGAATCGGGTTCCTTCCCAAATTCCAAGTCCTCCACCCAACTTAAATCATGGTAGCACCCTCCCTCCCAGTCCATTAAGTTCAGAGCTGTTATCTTTGTAAAACTTATGAGAATACAATTTCCCTAAGAATTTATTAGTAAAAGAATAAAGGTTGTAAATAATTCAGATCAATCATTGGAATTGAGCAAATAATCCCATACAAACCTCGATACAAAATTCTGTACTGGGTGTGATTTGGGTGTTGCATTCCTGTGTAGCCTTGTTCTCACATTATTTTTACTCAAAAAAGTATACAGAATATTACAGATTTTTTTGCAACAAAATTACAAAATAACAATATATTTTTATTAAAACTAACTGGACTACTCCCCAGTAACTACTTCTCCCTTTCTGGCCAGGATGGCTGAGTAGTTAAAGTGTTGGACTTAAGATCCAATGAATAGATCCACCAGAATGATACCAGGACTAAAAGGGTTAAATTATGAGGACAGGTTGCATAAACTTGCTGTCTATTCATTTGAGTATAGAAGATTGAGGGGTGATCTAATCGAGGTGTTAAAAGGATAATAGGATTCCAATGGGTAGATAAAAATAAACTATTTCCTCTGTTGGGGAATCCAGAACAAGGGGGCATAAACTTAAAATTAGAGCTAGGCCGTTCAGGAGTGAAATCAGGAAGAACATCTTCACACAAAGGGTAGTAGAAATCTGGAACCCTCGCGCCCAGAATGCTGTGGATGTGGGGACAATTGAAGTTTTCAAGACTGAGATCGATAGATTTTTATTGAGTAAGGGTATCAAGGGATATGGAGCAAAGGTGGATAAATGGGCTTGAGGTACAAATCAGCCATGATCTAATTGAATGGTGGAACAGGCTTGAGAGGCTGAATGGCCTACTCCTGTTTCATGTTCCTATGTTTTATTCAGTACAGAAGAATGCCTGCCTTAATTGTTCTTCCCACACAGACCATTATGATTCATTAAGAGATAAAAATAAATATGTTGGTTAGTGTAACATAGGATTTTTTTTTCATTCACAGGATGTGGGCATCGCTGGCATGGCCAGCATTTATTGCCCATCCTTAAAATGGTTGGTCCTTCATGTAAATAATATTCCCAGCTTGTTTCCCTCACTGGGAGATATCTGTTTTCCTCTTGAAGTTTAATGATGAAACTAATTTTTTTGAAAACAAGGTGGACTATCTGCAGAGTACAATGAAGCTCAGCCAATGCTGACACATTCCCTGCCACTCACGCGTGCACAGCTGTGAGATGTCCTCTTGTCCTTCTACTGTGATGTTATGGCAGTTGCTAAATGTTTTACTCCACAGTTAATTGATTATGTTATTTGGTCATTTTACATCTCATAAAGAGGGCTGACCTTTCTTAAGGCATTCCTCCCCAATAAGAAATGGGAACTGTGAAAATCAACACCAGACTTCTGTTCCCCTTAAAGAAAGACTTACATTTATATAGCGCCTTTCACCACCTCAGTGCTTTATAGCCAATGAAGTACTTTTGAAGTGTAGTCACTGTAGTAATGTAGGAAACGTGGCAGACTGGCAGCCAAATTGCACATATTAAGGTCCCACAAGTAGCAATGTGATAATGACCAGGTAACCTGTTTTTTAGTAATGTTGGTTGAGGCATAAATGTTGGCCAGGATACTGGGGAAAATGCCCCTGCCCTTCTTCGAAATAGTGCCATGGGACTTTTTACGTCCACCTGAGAGGGCAGGCGGGGTTTATGACTCATCCGAAAGACTCCCTCAGTACTGCACTGGCGGTTTGATTCAATTTTGTTTTATTTGCCTTCTTTCTTCCTGTAGTAATTTTTATATCTATCAATAAGCAAAAGGGGAATTTGTGTGGTGATTTCTTTTGTGCCTCACTGATGATGCAGTGGTGGAAATAACTCCTTAAACTTGTGTCATTTCACTTTCCAGGTGATACTGTTGCAATTGTGTTTGGATGTCTTTTTGGTATTGCTGTCATTGCCGCTGTGACTGTATTTGTGATTCAGAGGTATGTCAATCTGATTCAGACCTAATAACATCAATTATGTGTAAATACTTGAGCAGTTAAAAATACATTGTTTAACTGTTCTAGAAATAGCAATTATGGAGGGCTGTGTTTGCTGAAATTCCTTGCATTCCAATATGCCTAATTACCTCAGCTGCCTCTGGGCAAGATTATTTCGTTAAATAATAAATGTGTAAGAAAACATGGAATGAGAAAAGATTATTTGCACATGGGGGAGTAAAATGGAGAGGGGTGGTGGTGGGGGGGGGGGGGGGGGGGGGGGGGGGGGGGGGGCGGTGGTAAAGTGGGTGCAAGAGGCCCAGCAGGGGATGAAAATTTGACCGGACCTGAAACACCAAGGGGGAGAAATTCAACTTCAACCTGAAATTTATTCAATTTATAACTTTTGGGAAGACAGCTCTTCACTTGCATATATCCAGGCAGGCACAGAGCACTTTCCTAAACATGAGACTTAAAGTTACAGTTGGGCAGGAGCTAGGCAATGTAAACAGGGTTTCTCTGGCTAGAAACTGAACTGGTAGCTGCAGGGCAAATGCACCCTTAAATGTCTGGAAGCGAGTTTAACGATGCAAATCAATATGCGGATTTGATATTCCTTTTTGCTCTACATGTGCCATTATAGAGGTTTTTAACGCATTTGAAATAAACTGGTTAATGACTTTGTTCAAATAGTGTAGACAGGAATTTGATGTGAACATGTTAATCAGTGTGCTAAAATTAGAGCTCAGAGGAATTTCAACCCCTTAGTGTTAAAGTTCATAGACAGCATCAGAACTGCTCATTTGAAATGTAACTGTCACTGCCGAGTGTCTATTATTCGGTGTATACGACTCATTAAATATTCCTTCTTTTCATTAGGAAAAAGCATAAAAGCCGGAGAAGCAAATCAAAAGGAACAACAGAAGTAGAGATGCAGTAAAAAAAAACTGCACAGTCCACCAAGATCAGGAAGAAATAGCTGGTTCTTGAGGATGTACTGTCATTTGATGGAAAGATTCCTTGAATTTCTTTATTTTAGATAATGATTTTGTACATTGACTTTTTTAAACCTGGCAAATGCAGAATGTTTTAAGTGAAATACTCCATAAATCTACTTGCGCTTCTCTTTCATAAATGCAAAAGATACAATTCATCATCTGTGTTAATACCAGTGGGAAATTCTATTATATTGCTTATATCTATATATACATATTATATATATATATATCTATTATATATATGTAATAAGATGGCTAACTGTACATTGGCTAAGTGAGGAACAAATTGGAACTTGATTACATTTGCTTATATCTGTATTTTTTCCAAAAAATTTACTAAATGAGGTCTAAAGCTTTGAATTTGACTGTACTTCAATGTTTAAGACTTTTGTGGGGAGAAGAAAATTGTAACCTGGAACTAATTCTTATGGAGAATATTGTTTGACAAAAACATGGCACAAAATACAAAGTGAAGAGCATGTATCCCTGTTTATATAGGAGAGTATTCAAATTATGAGCATGTTTAACTAAAATAACTTTAAAAGATCTTTAGCTTTGTGCCATGCACAGAAGTTAACCATAAAGCAATTCTCCAGATATAGTAAGATTGTGAAATAGCCATATATATATATACATATATATATATATATATATATATAAGTATATATATATATAATATATATATATATATATATATATATATATAAGTATAACCTGTATGGTAGCTACCATTCAACAGATTTAAATCTAAACTGGGTGTGCTATATCTTTGGCTTTTTGGGACATCGTGTGAAAGAAATCATGTCAATGTATCAATAATGAAACCTGTCTTACACAATACAGTCTTTATACTGTAGTCATAAGTCAGATGTTTGTACTGTGTAATACAATCTGATCACTTCTTCCTTGTTGTTACATTAAATAGCATTCCTGTACCTCTTTAAACCGTGTGAACAGACAGGAGCACTGAATTTGATCCTATTGCTTTTGAACATTTAGGCAGAGGAACACGGGCCCAATTTTCAAATATTCAGTGATGCAGCTATAACTCATTGGGTTTATGCATTTATTGGAAATATTCACCAAGCTTCAACAACTTTACTAATTACTCCTGTTTTATTATAGGAACATGAGAGGGCCTGCCCTCGCCCCACCCCCAAGTCTACTGCCTTTGAGACTATGTCTGGGAGAGTTCCTGGACTACCTCAGGAGTTCCACCCATTACATCCTCCTTAGGCCCAGTGGAAGTCACACCTGCTGAGAATAGATGTTGGTTCCATGCTCGGCCTTCCCAAGGCTCCAAAAATGTTTCCTCACAAAAAGTTGGGCAGGATCGATTACCTTAAACCTCAGGAAGCTATACAACTTCTGGCCTTAAAGAGACACCACATTAGGCACAGCTCCAATTGAGCAGCCGAATAATGCTTTGTGCATTGTTGTAATGTTCCTGTCTTTTTAAAAACAGCATATGCCCAAACCTACCATGAGCAGCACTATGGGAGATCCTCCAGTGTATTAAGAAACTGCAACCCTATTTCCTAAAATTTGAAAAATCTTCAATTAAGATAGCAGAACAAGTGCTAGGAGGTTGAAATGATTTTATATATGATGCCATTTCTTAGTACAAAGCCTGATATGAGCTCCAAAAATACAAATTCCTTCTGGTTATGTAGACCTAGTGGCTGTAAATAATACACAAGCATAAGAAACATATACAGTAAAATAATTCTGTAAATAGCCTCGTGGTGTTGCACGTTATTTGAAAATTGGGCCCTTAAATGTTCTTCCAATATTTAACTAATTCAATTGTGAATTAGTTCTACACTTGAATTTGTCAAAATGCAAATGCCATTTAATTTTTAAAGGAATTTAATATTTTGTCAAGCCACGGACTATGATCATTGTGTGTTTTTACGAAGAATATTGTGTTGAAAGTGATGTATTTGACATATCAAATTTGAAAATAAAGCTGATGCAACAGTGCCTATTATTCCATAAGCCATCATACTTTGACATATCTTATTCTGTCTTTCTTTCACCATATAGGTTTGACACATTTAGCTGTTGGTTTTGGCCAATATTATTTGCATACGGTTGGTGTATCACGTCATGATTGTATTTAAATTTGTAGTATCATGTTTGGCATTGAAGGACAAAGATCCATATAGGACTCTCCACAGATCACTGTGCATAGCTCTACTACTTTATAAATACCGAGCACAAACATGGTTCAAATCATCTAATAGTAGCACTATGTGTCAAAGACTGATTCGTATACTTACTTCTACAAACATCACAGACCTATTAAATGGTGATTCTATTATACTTATGAATGAAATTCAGGAAATTTATATGATTAAAACTTAATTTGCAAGCAATTATTATAGGTTATTCAGAATCAAATGGAATCGGGTGTAGATGATTACAAAATACATAGGGGGGAAAATCGACCATTTTGGGTCGGTAACATCGCCTGGGTGCTAATTAGCGCTGGCGACCGCGAAACTGAGTTTTAGCGCCCCAAGAGGGAAGTGGAACGCTAAATCAAGCGCTACACACTTCTCTTAGGGCGCTAACATTGGAGAGCGGGGCGCTACCTTCAGAGCGCTAATCAAGTTCCGGCGCTGTCAATTAGAAAGTCATCAGACAGACTGGCGCCTTCCAGTTCTTAAAGGGGAGGTTTAATCATGCTGCACAGCCTCACTCTGATCATTGTTGCTTGTGAACTGGGCCTGCAAGGAGCTGCATGCCTTCACTCAAAGAAGTCATGGCTGATCAGAGACCCAGAGAGAGAGCTCGCCAGTTCAGCGACCACGCTTTGGAGGCTCTGGTCACGGCTGTGGAACGCCGACGGGCAGTGCTCTTCCCAGACACTGGCAGGAGGCCATTACCACAGGCCTTTGGGAGGATGTGGAGGGAGATCGCTCAGCATGTGTCGGCCAGAAGTGTGGTCCACAGAACTCCCACCCAGTGCCGGAAGAAATTCAACAACCTCACTCAGGTGGTCAGAGTGAGTACATGCTTCAAAAACCTCTACATGCCACCATCTCAACCTCACTCTGTGCACACACTGTATAAACCGCCACATCCCCAACACTCACCCACCAACTATGCCCACCTACTAAAAGTCACATCCACATCTCATGCCTTGCATACATTAACAGCTATTCAACTATGGTAGGCACATCTGCCAAACACATAGCTGCACATTCACTCACACGCTTTCCTTTTTCTTGAAGGCCAAGCTTGCTCACAACAGGAGGGAGCAGCTATGTACGGGAGGAGGTGAGGCGGACCTGCACCCCTTTACAGACCTGGAGGAGCGAGTGGGCCACATCATTGGGGCCCAGGTCGTGGGCGCTGTGGCTGTCGGAGACGTCGACCCCCTTAGGGACAATGACGTTATGTTCATCACCTCTCCCTCTTCTCTCATACCACTTCCCCCTCACGTCACAAGCCTTTCCCACTTTCCATCTAAGTATACTGTCTTCATTCATTGCTCCCTTCCTGCCCCCCTCCCCTGACCTTAACCCCACTCATGCTTTCAGATAATCAGCCACCAGCTGACCAGCCTGTCCCTCAGCCTCCCAGTGGCAGCGACGTGGGAGAGGAGGAGGAAGAATAAGCCAGAGCCTCACTGCCTGTGTCTTCCGAAGGCGCTAGGTCCAATAATGGGGTGATGCGGTCGCTGGAGGGGAGCCTAGTAGATGGGTCTGATGTGGGTGAAGCCTGGGACCCAGTGGGCTGCAGCAACGCCACAGGGAAAGGGAAGCTCGGGGGCCAGCTCCCCGGAGGGTGAGTTCGCACGCGAGTTCTGCAGGCACAGGACTCAGATGAGGACGTTGATGTGGAGGCGTTGACCAGACGGGCGATGGGCATGCACACTGAGCTCATGCGTTCAATGGCAAGGGTGCCCAAGAGTATGGATACACTGGCAAGGAGTGTGGAGGAGTCCGCCTCAAACATTGCACTCAGCTCTGCTCACACCTTCGAGCCCATCCTTGGCAGTTTGCAAAGGGTCATAAAAACCTATCTGGTTCACTAATGTCCTTTAGGGAAGGAAATTACCTTGTCTGTAGGCAAGCAAGCCACTCAGTTGTACACAACCTCTCCAAAAAACAATAATAAGAATAAAAGTGGACGGACCACCCAGCATCGGCTTTGGACACGACAAAGGCACATTGAGCCCAGTCGAACCTGCAAAATTCTCCTCACTAACATCTGGGGAGCTGTCCCATAGACTAGTCAAGCAACAGCCTGACATAGTCATACTCACAGAATCATACCTTTCAGCCAATGTCCCAAACTCCTCCATCACCATCCTTGGGTATATCCTGTCCCACCGGCAGGACAGACCCACCAGGGGTGGTGGCACAGTAGTATACAGTCGGGAAGGAGTGGCCCTGGGAGTCCTCAACATTGACTCCGGACCCCATGAAGTCTCATGGCTTCAGGTCAAGCACGGGCAAGGAAACCTCCTGCTGATTACCACCTACTGCCCTCCCTCAGCTGATGAATCAGTATTCCTCCATGTTGAACACCACTTGGAAGAAGCACTGAGAGTAGCAAGGGCACAGAATGTACTCTGGGTGGGGGACTTCAATGTCCATCACCAAGAGAGGCGCGGTAGCACCAATACTGACCGAGCTGGCTGAGTCCTGAAGGGCATAGCTGCCAGTCTGAGCCTGCGACAGGTGGTGAGAGTACCTACTTGACCTCGCCCTCACCAATCCACCTGTCGCAGATGCATCTGTCCATGACAGCATTGGTAGCATTGACCACCGCACAGTCATTGTGGAAACGAAGTCCCATCTTCACACTGTGGACACCCTTCATCGTGTTGTGTGGCACTACCACCGTGCTAAATGGGATAGATTCAGAACACATCTAGCAGCTCAAAACTGGGCATCCATGAGGCGCTGTGGGCCATCAGCAGCAGCAGAATTGTATTCCACCATAATCTGTAACCTCATGGCCCGGCATATCCCTCACTCTACCATTACCATCAAGCCAGGGGACCAACCCTGGTTCAATGAAGAATGTAGAAGAGCATGCCAGGAGCAGCACCAGGCGTACCTAAAAATGAAGTGCTAACTTGGTGAAGATACAACACAGCTACATACATGCTAAACAGCAGAAGCAGCATGCATACAGAGCTAAGTGATCCCACAACCAATGGATCAGATCAAAGTTCTGCAGTCCTGCCACATCCAGTTGTGAATGGTGCTGGACAATTAAACAACTAATGGGAGGAGAAGGTTCCATGAACATCCCCATCCACAACGATGGCAGAGCCCAGCACGCGAGTGCAAAAGGCAAGGCTGAAGCATGCACAACCATCATAACCTCGGTAGTGGGGCAGCTTTTAGAAACGATAATTCTGGACAAAATTAACAGTCACTTGGACAAATGTGGATTAATTAAGGAACGTCAGCACAGATTTGTTAAAGGCAAATCGTGTTTAACTAACTTGATCGAGTTTTTTGATGAGGTAACAGAGAGGGTTGATGAGGACAATGCAGTTGATGTGGTGTACATGGACTTCCAAAGGTGTTTGATAAAGTGCCACATAATAGGCTTGCCGGTAAAGTTGAAGCCCATGGAATAAAAGGTACAGTGGCAGCATGGATATGAAATTGGCTAAGTGACAGGAAACAGAGTAGTGGTGAACGGTTGTTTTTCGGACTGGAGGAAGGTACACAGTGGTGTTCCCCAGGGGTCGGTACTAGGACCACTGCTTTTCTTGATATATATTAGTGACTTAGACTTGGGTGTACAGGGCACAATTTCAAAATTTGCACATGACACAAACTTGAAAGTATAGTGAACAGTGAGGAGGATAGTGATAGACTTCAAGAAGACATAGACCGGCTGGTGAAATGGGCGGACACGTGGCAGATAAAATTTAACGCAGAAAAGAGCGAAGTGATACATTTTGGTGGGAAGAACGAGGAGAGGCAACATAAACTAAAGGGTACAATTCTAAAGGGGGTGCATGAAGAGAGAGACTCTGGGGGTATATGTGCACAAATCATTGAAGGTGGCAGGGCAGGTTGAGAAAGCGGTTAAAAAAGCATACGGGATCCTGGGCTTCATAAAACGAAGGAGCGATAGCTCCGAAAGCTTGTAAAATTAAATAAATCTGTTGGACTATAACCTGGTGTTGTGCGACTTCTCATTTTCATAAATAGAGGCATAGAGTACAAAAGCAAAGAAGTTATGATGAACCTTTATCAAATACTGGTCTGACCTCAACTGAAGTATTGTGTCCAATTTTGGGCACTGCACTTTAGGAAGGATGTGAAGACCTTAGAGAGGGTACAGAAAAGATTAATGAGAATGGTTCCAGGGATGAGGCACTTCAGTTACGTGGATAGACTGGAGAAGCTGGGGTTGTTCTCCTTAGAGTAGAGAACGTTGAGAGGAGATTTGATAGAGGTGTTCAAAATCATGAGGGGTCTAGACAGAGTAGATAGAGAGAAACTGTTCCCATTGGCGGAAGGGTCGAGAACCAGAGGATGCAGATTTGAAGTGATTGGCAGAAGAATCAAAGGCGACATGAGGAAAAGCTTTTTTATGCAGCGAGTGGTTAGGATCTGGAATGCACTGCCTGAGGGTGGTGGAGGCAGACTCAATCGTGGCTTTCAAAAGGGAATTGGATAAGTACTTGAAGGAAAATAATCTGCAGGGCTACGGGAAAAGGGCAGGGGAGTAATACTAGCTGAATTGCTCTTGCAGAGAGCTGGCACGGGCTCGATGGGCTGAATGGCCTCCTTCTTGCTGTAACCATTCTATGATTCTAAGTCAGGAGTGTGATGGAATACTCTCCACTTGCCTGGATGAGTGCAGCTCCAACAACACTCAAGAAGCTCAACACCATCCAGGGCAAAACAGCCTGCTTGATCGGCATCCCTCCACCACCGGCGTACCGTGGCTGCAGTGTGTACCATCTACAAGATGCACTGCAGCAACTCGCCAATGCTTCTTTTGGCAGCACCTCCCAAACCCGCGACCTCTACCACCTAGAAGGACAAGGGCAGCAGGAGCATGGGCACACCACCACTTCCAAGTTCCCTTCCAAGTCACACACCATCCTGACTTGGAAATATATATATTCTTTCATCGTTACTGGGTCAAAATCCTGGAACTCCCTTCCTAACAGCACTGTGGGAGTACCTTCACCACACTGACTGCAGTGGTTCAAGGCGGCGGCTCACCAGCACCTTCTCAAGGGCAATTAGGGATGGGCAATAAATGCTGGCCTTGCTAGCGATGCCCACATCCTGTGAATGAATTTTAAAAAATCTATTCCTATATAATTGAATCCCAGTACTGTACTTTATTTGCACCCTTTATGGCCTTATCAACTTGTGTTGCTACTTTTAGTGATTTATATATCTTATTGCCAGAATTCTCTGCTCCTCTACCCCATTTAGTTGCTAACCTTCTAAGGAATAAGTAGCCTCCTTATTCCTCTCACCAACTGAACCATCTCACACTTCGCTATACTGAATTTCATTTTCGGAACATAGGAACAGGAGTAGGCCATTCAGCCCCTCGAGCCTGTTCCGCCATTCAATGAGATCATGTCTGATCTGTATCTTAATTCCATTTACCCGCCTTGGTTCCGTAACCCTTAATACCCTTGCCTAATAAAAATCTATCAATCTCAGTTTTGAAATTTTCAATTGACCTAGCCTCAACAGCTTTTTGGGGGAGAGAGTTCCAGATTTCCACTACCCTTTGTATGATGAGGTGCTTTCTGACATCACCCCTGAATGGCCTAGCTCTAATTTTAAGGTTATGCCCTTGTTCTGTACTCCCCCACCAGAGGAAATAGTTTTTCCCAATCTACCCTATCAACACCTTTGCTCATCTTAAACATCTCAATTAGATCACCCCTTAATCTTCTTTATTCAAGAGAATCCAAGTCTAGTCTATGCAACACGTCCTTATACTTTAACCCTTTTAGCCCCAGTGTCATTCTGGTGAATCTGTGCTGCACCCCCGCCAAGGCCAATATATCCTTTCTGAGGTGCAGTGCCCAAAACTGAATGTATTTTCCATTTATCTACCCATTCTGCAAATCTGTTTATGTCCATGTATTTTGGTGCAGTCTTCTACATTATTAGTTATACTCCCCAATTTGATATCATCTCCAAATTTCAACATCACACCTCCAATTCCTGAGTCAAAATCATCAATGTATATGGTGAACAACAATGGTCCCAGTGGGATACCATTTCCCACTTTCTGCCAGTCCAAGAAACCTCCCTTAACTCCAACCCTCTGGTGCCTTATGTTCCTTAGTTCCTTTCTTGCCGTACTGCTGTACATGACTCTTGATTGTCTTTCTCATCTAAAATGTTTTCTTCATAAACACATTGTACAAGATTACAAGAATTGCTATGGCTTTAGTACATAGCTTTAATATACTGAGAAGAAAGAGAAGGAACTTCTATTTATATAATCTTTCATGTCCTCATTTCCTCAGGATATCCCAAAGCACTTCACAGCCACTGAATTATTTTTCAGGTGCAATCATTGTTGTTATATAGGCAGCCAATTGGCAAATAGCTAGTTCTCACAAACAGCAACAAGATGATTGAACAGTCAATCTGTTTTTGTGATGTTGGTTGAATCATAAATATTGGCCAGAATACCAGAAGAACTCCGTGTTCTTCTTTGAAAACGTGCCACGGGATCTGAATAGGCATACTGGGCCTCAGTTTAACCATCTCAATTGAAAGACAACACCTCCTACAAGCCAGCATTCCCTCAGTACTACACTGAAGTAATGGCCTAAATTATAAGTTTAAGTCCCACAATGGGACTTGAACCCGTAACTTTCTGACTTAGAGGCAAGAGTGCTACGAGTGAGCCAAACTGGTGAGAAATCAAGTATTGTGTTACTGTACTCATTCTGTTGCCTGATCCCTTTTGCTTGTGTGTTATTTCTGTTTCTTTATAAAGCTAACTTGTAACTAATTTTGGAACATCCTGAGGTCATGAAAGGCCCCATATAAATGCAAGTCTTTCTTTTAAGCCTTTCTTTCAGCCTGAATAATGTGGTTTGCTAGCATGTTGTTTTCCATCAGTTTCAGGAATGTATGGTTATGCAAAATTTCTACTTTAAACCCTTTTATGGGTGAGATATGTTGTTCACCCTGCAGCTCACAATCTTACTTTCCTCATGAGGTCATGTTTCGGTTCCTAGGAGGTGAGGGCTTGCCTATGGAAGTGGACTTATGTCTTGTGCACATGTGTGTCTCAAGAGAGCCCAAATTGTAACAATTAGTGGGAGCCAAAATGGGATATCACTTGCAGACCATAATATTTTTTTCAGATTTCAAATTAAATTACCAGAAGCAAATAGCAATTACAATGATCAAAAGTTCCAAAACCAATTCCATTGTGGCATAAACAGAAGCTAAAACAAAGACTGAAAGTAATTAATTAGCAATGGAAACAAGGAGCATTCCAGTGGGGAAAAAAATCCAGTGGGAACAAGAAAGGAGGACAAAGCCTGTCTGTACCCGTCAGATATATTTAGACTGGAGGCTGCAAAAAAAAGTTCAAACATGAACAAGTTGAGCATAGGTTTGAGGAGGAAAACAAGCATTACAAGCTCAAAGGAACTGAACATTAGTGTCAGCACATGGAGGTTTTTGTACAAGCATGACTGCAGAAAAGGAGAATCAATGACAGTATGATCTCACAATAGCAGGAACATTTGTAATGTAACAGTCCAGTGAGTGAAGGTACAGGTACAGAATGTTTACCCCATGATATGGTAGATAATAGACTTTAGGGCCTGTATTTTTCTCTTCAGTAGTAATCCTGTCAGGACAGACCTTATGCCTGCCACCCATGGCTTCTGATGATGGCCCATTTCCTGGGTCAGCTAACTTCAATATTGTTAGGCGTGCACTCCAAAGGATTTATGATGGAACCAGTGAACTGGCCGCTTTGGGGGCGGGATGAGGCCTTGGGAATTTGGCGCACTGGCCAAGTCCAATCAGTCCCTTGCAATTTATTATACTCAGATTGCAGGCCATTTAAAGTGTAAAAACCCCTCTCTGTTTAACAAAGCTGGACAACAGAGCACAATGATGCTTGCGTCGCCTATAATTGGACAGATGCAAATGAAGGAAAATGCGTCAGATGAATTATCTTCTTCATTTATATGGCATTTCAACACACCCACCCAAATATAGGCAGGTGCGCTCACTACTCCCTGTCTATACAGAAGAAAATCCCAGAAGTAACAACAGAAAACGCTGGAAAAACTCAGCAGGCCAGGCAGCATCCGTGGAGAGAGAAACAGAGTTAACGTTTCAGGTCAAAGACCTTTCGTCAGAACTGGAAAAAAGCAAGAAATGAAATAGATTTAAAGCAAGGATAAAGCTGGGAAAAGGGGGAGGGGATGAAAGAACAAAAGGAGAGATAAGAGACATTGAGAGATAATCAAGGCAAGAGGAGGTGTTGATGTAACAGGTTGAGGCTAAATGAAGTGTGAAATGCACTGGCAGAATGAAGGACAGCTGCCAGCTTCTGGGAGGAAAAAAAAGGGGGGGCCAAACAAAAGGGTGGATGAAAAAATAAAATATAAATGTGATAGGGGCCGAGGTTATGATCTAAAATTGTTGAACTCGATGTTGAGTCCAGAAGGCTGTAAGGTGCCTAAACGAAAGATGAGGTGCTGTTCCTTGAGCTTACGCTGCGCTTCCGTGGAACAGTGTAATAGGCCGAGGACGGTGAGGTCAGAGTGGGAGTGGAGCGGAGAATTAAAGTGACAGGCCACCGGGAGCTCGGGGTCCCCCTTACGGACTGAACGGAGGTGTTCCGCAAAGCAGTCACCCAATCTGCGTTTGGTCTCCACAATGTAGAGGAGACCACATCGTGAGCAGCGAATACAGTATACTAAATTACAGGAAGTACAAGTAAATCGCTGTTTCACCTGGAAGGGGTGTTTGGGGCCCTGGACAGTGGGAAGAGGGGAGGTATAAGGGCATGTGTTGCATCTCCTGCGCTTGCACGGGAAGGTGCCGGGTGAAGGGGAAGGGGTGCTGGGGGTGGTAGAGGAGTGGACTAGGGTGTCACGGAGGGAGCGGTCCCTGCGGAATGCTGAAAGGGGAGGTGAGGGGAAGATGCGTTTGGTGGTGGGATCACGCTGGAGGTGGCGGAAATGGCGGAGGATGATCCGTTGAATGTGGAGGCTGGTGGGGAGAAAGGTGAGGACAAGGGGAACTCCATCGTGGTTCCAGGAGGGAGGGGCAGGGGTGAGGGCAGAAGTGCGGGAGATAGAACGGACACGGTCGAGGGCCGTGTCAACCACAGTAGAGGGGAATCCTCGGTTGAGGAAAAAGGAAGACATGTCGGAAGCACTGGTATGGAAGGTGGCATCGTCAGAGCAGATGCGGTGGAGACGGAGAAACTGGGAGAATGGAATAGAGTCCTTACAGGAGGCGGGGTGGGAGGAAGTGTAGTCCAGGTAGCTGTGGGAGTCAGTGGGCTTGTAGTGAATGTTAGTCAATAACCTATCCCCAGAGATGGAGACGGAGAAGTCGAGGAAGGGAAGGGAAGAGTCGGAGATGGACCGTGTGAAGGTGAGGGAAGGGTGAAAATTGGAAGCATAGTGAATGAAATGTTCTAGTTCAGGGCGAGAGCAGGAGACGGCACCGATACGTCATCAATGTACCGGAAAAAGAGGTGAGGGAGGGGAACCGAGTAGGACTGGAACAAAGAGTGTTCCACATATCCCACGAAAAGGCAGGCATAGCTAGGACCCATGCGGGTACCCATAGCAACACCTTTGATTTGGAGGAAATGGGTGGAGTCAAAGGAGAAGTTGTTCAATGTGAGAACAAGTTCAGCCAGGCGGAGGAGGGTGGTGGTGGATGGGGACTGGTTGGGCCTCTGTTCAAGGAAGAAGCGGAGCGCCCTCAGGCCATCCTGGTGGGGAATGGAGGTGTAGAGGGATTGTACGTCCATAGTGAAAAGGAGGCGGTTGGGGCCGGGAAACTGTTAAAGTGGCGGAGGGCGTCGGAAGAGTCGCGGATGTAGGTGGGAAGAGACTGGACAAGGGGAGAAAAAATAGAGTCGAGATAGGAAGAGATAAGTTCCGTGGGGCAAGAACAGGCTGAAACGATGGTCCTGTTTGTGGATCTTGGGAAGGAGGTAGAAGCGGGCTGTGCGGGGTTGGGGAACTATGAGGTTGGCGGCCGTGGGGGGGAAGGTCTTCAGAGGAGATGAGGTCAGTGATGGTCTTGGCAATGGTGGCTTGATGTTCGGTAGTGGGGTCATGGTCCAGGTGGAGGTAGGAGAGGTGTTGGAGAGTTGGCGTTCAGCTTCCGCTAGGTAGAGGTCGGTACGCCAAACAACAACAGCACCACCCTTGTCAGCAGGTTTAATGGCAATGTCGGGGTTGGATCTGAGAGAATAGAGTGCTGCAAGTTCAGAGGGAGGTAGGTTGGAGTGAGAGAGGGGAGCAGAGAAATTGAGATGACCGATGTCACGCCGGCAGTTAGCAATGAAAAGATCTAGAGAGGGTAAGAGGCCAGAGGGAGGGGTCCAGGTAGAACGGGAATTCTGAAAGCGGGAGAAAGGGTCAGCTGTGCGGGGGGGGAAGACTCCTTGCCAAAGAAGTGGGCACGGAGGCGAAGGCGGCGGAAAAAGAGCTCAGCATCGTGCCGAGCTCGAAATTCATTGAGGTGGGGGCGTAAGGGGATGAAGCTCAGGCCTTTGCTGAGGACTGATCGTTCGGGGTCAGAAAGGGGAAGGTCAGAAGGGATAGTGAAAACGCGGCAGGGGTGAGATTGGGAGAAGGGGGGTCAGAGGAAAGTGAAGGGGAAGAAGGTTCCGGAGGGGCGTTGGTGTTCAAGAGTTGATGAAGCTTGCGATCCTTGACATCAGAAAGGAAGAAAAAAAGTTTTTTGTTGAAGCGTCGGATGAGTCAAAGGATGAAATGGAACTGTGGACCCGGACAGCTTTGAGATAGAGTGCGCCGGTGCTGCTGAAGAGAGAGATCGAGAGTGTTCATGTGGCGCCGCATGGCGTTGAGCGTGGATCTCAAGATGCGGCAAGAGCAGTAGTTCGAGGAACGATGAATATCTTGGAGATATTTGTAATCCTGGGTGGATCCGAAACACGAAGGGTGGAAGTTTAGTTGGAATCCACGTTGCTGAGGAAAGTAATGTGGCTGTGAAACCGAGTCTTGGCAGATACCTGATCAGACACGAGAAGGGAAACTGAAAGCAGTGAAGATGAACAAGGTTGAAGAGACAAACGGCAGTTCCGTCGAAGAGAAGAGCAGAACTTCTTCAAGGTAGGCATTCCTAGAAGAGAGGTGGCAGTGGACCAAACACTAATACGATAGCAAAATACTGTGGATGCTGGAAATCCAAAATAACAACAGAAAACGCTGGAAAAACTCAGCAGGCCAGGCAGCATCCGTGGAGAGAGAAACAGAGTTAACATTTCAGGTCGAAGACCTTTCATCAGAACTGGAAAAAATCCCAGAAGTGCTGGGGGACTAGCAGGGAGCTGGCAGAATGTCTCCCTGGCCGATTTCCCTCCCGCATCTGCCCCAATACCATACGAAAATGGGTGTAAAGGGAAGGAAAATTTAGCCCAGTAAATCTAATATTATTTCAAACTTTAGTGACAGAGGAAGTCATAAGTAGATTTTCACGGGCATTTGAACAAAACAAGTGGGATCACCAAACATTAGCAGAAAGTATGGTACCATCATGCAATGGGAAAGACATGACTGCAAACGCACATAAAGATCCTGAACTCTGTATGGACTGTGATAAAGTGAAACATTCAGTCATTAATTGTTATAATCGTGATATGGATCCAAGGTGGGTAAATGGAGTTGAGGTACAGATCAGCCATGATTTAATTGAATGACGGAACAGGCTCGAAGAGCTGAATTCCTACTCTTATTCCTATGTTCCCATATTTCCAGTGGTAGTGCAGGAGGATGGCTGTAAAATACGCTGAGTTCAGGCCTGACGTCAGGACTTCGACACCCCTCACAAGACCAGAGGCATCAGAGGTTGAGTATCAAGTGTTCCCATGTTCCTGGCCTCTGTCAGTGGGGATTGGATCGGCAACTGTAAGCCCAGTGAGAAGAGGCTTAAGGGCACATGAGGGCCATTGAATGTCATGTCTGATTAAATGATTAAATCCAAAGTCCAATACTAAAAGTTCTGTTAAAGTGACCATCTTTGACAATAGCATAAGATGTTTGAGACTGCAAAAAATGGCTTCCTGGGTTGATTAACAAATTAATATTTCAGAGCTTCAGTGTGTGGGCCAAAACAAACTTTCACCTTGGGGAATCCTTCCTCACGGCATCTAAAATACTAGAATCCCAAAATAAATCAGAAAATGTTGGTAATACACAACAAATTCATCAGCATCTGAAAAGAGAAAATATGGGTTAATATTTTGGGTAGAGGACCTATCCTATGTATTGGCAGCATTTTCTGTTTTATTGTTAACAATTGGTGCTTTGGTGAGCTCAAAAACACTAAATATATATATATTAATGCACAGTATATAGCATTGTTTAATATCAAATGAAAATAATCAATTGCTAAATATACAAACTAATAATATGTCAAAATGTAAATTTAGATTAAATGTTTTTATATCCAATTGTTTCAAAATAAGGTTACATTAGATTTGGCTGTGAGCTTCTATGGTTGCAATCAATCCTACTTCATTAAAAAAAACTTTTCCTTTTGGGAAATGGGACGCTTTTAACGATATCAGTTACAAAGTGTGTAATTGTAATGGACTTCAAATGATGTAATTTACAACTTGGTATACAGTAATAGTTCAAAATTACAACAATTACGTCAATGTTTAAAGGCCAACCCCGTGTTGCTCTTTTTGGTTGGACAAATCAAAATTTACTGTAAATCAATTAAAACTTTAAATGAAACTTAATAAATCAAATCAAAATTTGGTAGTCCGGGGTGACGATGCACTCCAGCCCCCGCGGCGCCCACCGGTCGCGGAAAAACTCAAGCATGCCGGCGGACACCACGTGCTCCATCTCCAGGGCCACCCGGGCGCGAACATGGCCGCGGAAGAGAGGCAGGCAATCGGGCCGAACGACCCCCTCGACCGCCCGCTGCCTGGACCAATTAATGGCTTTCTTGGCCAGGCCCAGGAGCAGTCCTACGAGGAGGTCCTCCGACCTACCCGCTCCCCTCCGCACCGGGTGACCGTAGATCAGGAGCGTGGGGCTGAAGTGCAACCAGAAATTGAGGAGCAGCCCCTTCAAATAATGAAAGAGGGGCTGCAACCTCTCACACTCAATATAAATGTGATAGACGGACTCCTCCAGGCCGCAGAAATGGCAAGCAGCCTGGGAGTCCGTAAACCTACTTAAAATCCTATTGCACGGGACTGCTCCGTGCAACACCCTCCAGGCCAAGTCCCCAATAGAACAAGGGAAGACTCCCGCGTAGAGAGCCTTCCAATGGGGACCTTCGCCTCCGCCGGACGGCAGGATGGTACGCCAAGGCGTGTCCGGACGGCAGACGAAGATGGCAAAGTGGAGAGTGTGCAGGAGCAGCCCGTACAGGAAACGCCTCCGTGCGGATTGAAAGGGCACGGAGGGCATTTCTCCGAGAAGGCTCAAGTGGTGCGGCGGCGGCTCCCGAGGGAGGATTCGGGGCCGGGCGCCGATAAGGAATTCCGTCCGAACGGGGGTCAGTTCGGACGGGATCGCCCCACGTGCTTGAGCCAAACCCGTGTTGTAACTTCATCTCTGAATCACTATGTTAACTAGATAAGCAAGGAAGAACAATGTCTTTAAAAAAAAAGTATATATTTTATTTCCCCTTTCATCATTCTGTTTCACACAACTTCCCCAATTGAAAAGGTGAACTGAACTCCTGCTTCCAGGCGCTCACCGATTCTCCTGTATCGCCTGCAGCTTGGAAGTGTGTGAAAGTGATCTGGACTCGGGACTCTCGATCTCTAATTTTGGTGAGTAGTTATACCCAAGAGTCTCTCTCCGAAACGTTAACCTTCCTTTGCACTTTCGGATGTCGCTGTTTATTAGCAGCATTTTCTATTTCTATTACAGATTACTAGCATTCAGCTTCTCTTTTTAAACCTCCTGTTTTCCCTCCTTTTAGGCAGCACCTGGCGGTTCCTCCCTCTGACAGCAAGGTCCGAAATTCAGGAATTCCCAGGCAACCCCGGCTCCATTGCGCTAGTCAGAACAACGAGGGCTGACGAACATACTACAGGCCCAAACACAAAAATAATACCACAATCTGTAATGTTTTCCTGTCAGGATCAGAGCCTGAGAACAACTTCAAAAATGTCAGGCTCATTAGTAAGAATCGTGATGATTAATTGAGGCAGAGCGAAGTGTTTGGGGAGTGATGGTACTGGTCGCTAAAGTCTGTGTGTGTGTGTGTTTATTAGTCAGTCAGCAATCCCCTAGAGGAACCCCATTAGGTGTAGCTCTGCCAGGGGGCGCCAAGGAGCTCTTCAGCTTTCCCTTTAAGAAGGGGACGTCTACAACCAGCTTTGCTCTCCTAGCAAAAAGTATCGTGTATCATTTTTAAAAACAATCCTGAGTTCTTACAAATAATTTAACATTTAAAAAAAAACAGGAAAAACTGAGTAACAAAAACTCTACTGCCATTGAGCAAAACCTTTTGTCAAAGAGAGATTTCCTATAGGCGTCGGGTGGTTGGTTTTGGGGGAGGAGGAGGAGGTACGTTGCGAAATATTTGTACCGAGAGCCGGGAATGAGCTGCATCTTTTAGCAAAGAAGCCAAGTCCCGGCGAGAAGATGTTGGCCGCCACCGCCTCCAGCACCCCGGAGGACCTGGCCACGTTGTCCCAGCTGGATGAGACCGCTCTCCTGGACGTGCTTACCAACAGATTCCGGCATGACCAAATTTATGTAAGTAACTTAAACCCCCCACCCCCCCCAAAAAAAAGTTTACTTGACTTATGCCAGGTTTCAGGCGCCAGTCGGGCTCCATTTAAAGTTCCAAAGTTTAGCAAACGCAGGATAAGTAAAAATTGTTTCCTTTCATTGACTCGAGCCAACTAAAACAAATAGGGGTTACTGCGGAGGGACGTTTTATATTCTCCACTCTCTTCCAAGCTGACGTAGGTGATCTTGCTCTGAACAGCTTTTGTTTAGTCAACACGTACGATGTGCAGCGTATTCCGACAGCAGGCTGAGCAAAGCTTTGTTTTCAACAAGTTTGAACGTGAGATACCACTGAAGTAGCAAACTGGCCAAGTATTTTAATCGGAGCAGCTAATGTTGCTGTGTATGGGTGTTCATATATTGTACTGACTGGGTTTTTGGGGACGATTTATTAATAACCCTTTAGTAAGGGAAGTGTAATCGATTTCCCCCCTCGTGACATCACTATATTCTTTCTACAATTTCTGTTCTGTTATGCATGAGCAGTAGCGCCTTCTCTGCATTTCTAGAAACTTGGACATAATCCGGGGTGGCTGTGGGGACAAATACGAGCCCCAGGTTACCACCAGCTATCGGGGAGTTTAAACCCTTCTTCCCCTCTCCACTACTCTAAATATCCGGATGCAGATGGCCCCAACCACGGTGGTAAGACTTCAACTACAGTGAGATATGGGGGACAGTGCTTCCTAGTCACCGCACGTTAGATGCCCAGAACTAAAAGTTTTGAAGAAAAGCGAATGACCTTGATGCATGCCCCGGTGGATACTTTTTATTTAGTAGGATGTTACACAATTACAGAATTTTTGTGGTGTGTGACACAAAGTAAGGTATCTTTAAGCTTCCAAAGTAATTATACTTTTTGGATTTTCTCAAATTAATCTGAAAAGCTGACTTTAAATTATTTTATATTTGTTTTTTTGCCCCTGCCATCATCTGCCATTTGTTTATGAAGAGTAAAGATGAAAGACTGTGATGGTTAGTAAAATACTGCATTAAGTAAATAATGTACTTCATTGACAGTGAAGTGCTTTGGGATGTCCTGAGGATGTGAAAGGTGCTAGAGAAGGACAAAAAGCAAAATAGTGGAAAGGTTGGAAATCTGAAGTAAAGATAGAAAATGCTGAAAACACTCATGAAAAGGCCATGAATTCCTTCTGTTGTTGGGCGGAGAGGCTCCATGCTGGGCCGCACACGTTTGTAAAATTTGCCGTTGCAAGTTGGGGGATGTCATAGTAAAATGGTGCAGTGAAAGAAAGAAGGGAATTGCACTTGTGTAGTGTGTTTCACGTCTCCAGGAAGTCCCAAAGTACGATATTGCTGTTAGTAATTAGTGTTCTAATCAGGCTGTACCTCGAGTACAATGTTCAGTTTTGGTCTCCCAAGACAAAAGGAAAACATTCGAGCTATGGGAGCACTGCAGAAAAGAGCCTTGAGGCTGATTCCCAGCATTCAAAGAATTGAGTCATGAGGAAAGACTGGAGAAACTGGGGTTCTTCAGCCTTGAAAGAATGCAACTGAGAGGAGATCTTTTAGAAATAGGTAAGATGTTAAACAGTATACACAAGGTAAACAGCATAGTAAAACAGGAAGATAGGAACTGGAGTAGCCCCTCAAGCCTGTTCTGCCATTTTATTAGATCATGGTTGATCTGTACCCCAACTCCATTTACCCACCTTTGCCCCATATCACTTGATAACCTTACCTAACAAAAATCTATCAATCTCTGTCTTGAGAATTTAAATTCACCCAAGATCCACAGGCTTTCGGTGGAGAGTGTTCCAGATTTTCATCACCCTTTGTGTGCTTCCTGATTTCACTTCTGAATGGCCAAGCTCTAATTTTAAGCTTATACCCTATTGTTCTGGATTCCCCACCAGAGAAAGTAGTTCCTCTGTATCTACCCTATCAAATCCCTTTGTCATGTTAAAGACCTTGATTAGATTACCCCTCAACCTTCTAATCTCAAGGGTATATAAACCAAGTTTATGCAAGCTGTCCTCATAATTTAACCCTTTAATCCCTGGTATAATTTAACCTTTTAAGCTCGGCCCGGGCTTGACAGGCCGAATGGCGGCCTCCTGTGCTGTAAGCATTCTATGGTATCATTCTGGTGAATCTGCACTGTTCCCACTCCAAGGCCAGTTTATCCTTCCTGGAGAAGTACATCATGGTAAGCCAAAGCAGTAGCATACAGGTACTTAGGCTAAAGTTGGTGAAAGGAGAACTATCGTGCGCTCTCCAATTTCCTTTGGAAAAGGCAAATGAATTTGCTGAACAATTTGGGATCGAATGTTTCTGCATTTTAAATTGGCCATTTCATAAACCACTACGCAATCAGGTCCAGGCTCTCAGAAGCGATTGAAAACTGATTGCATGATAATCATGAAATTTTATCGTTCTATAAACCCGTGAGTCTGAAAAGATCTTTATTGCTGGTGGTTTGCATTAGCAGGATTGGAAGAGGAAAAAAAAGTTGCTGGTGATTGGGAGTTCCTAACCTCTCCCTACTAGCTTCTTATTTCCGATTTCTTTTTTGAACTGAATTCAAATTCTTAAACTGCCGGAGAGAGATTTGAACTCTGGACTACTAGTCCAGTAACATAACCACTACACTATGGTACTGCTTTTATAGTGTGAATAAAAATTAATAAAATAGCTTTTTTTAATTGTAAGATTCGTTTTAAATCGCAATATCAATATTCTACCACTAACGGTCCAGAGGCTTAATGATTCCTCTTGTAATTTTCATGATCCAAAATCATACACCTCAAATGGTACTACTTGGCATGGTCTCCAATTTAGATGGCCATGATGTGACTTCAGCTGAACTAATGTTCAGCCTCTGATAAGGTACCCCACAGTAGAGTCATGTCAAAGGTTAGGGCATGTAGAGTCAGGGGGCAAATAGCTGAATGGATAGCAAATTGGCTAAAAAATAGAAAGCAGAGAGTAGAGGTAAAGGGTAGTTATTCGGATTGGAGGAAGGAGAAAGCGGTGTTCCACAAGGATCAGTGCTGGGACCACTGTTGTTCAAATTTACGTTAATGATTTGGACTTGGGAATAAGTAACTCAATATCAAAATTTGCAGATGATACAAACTGGGTGTGTAAGAACAAGAAATAGGAGCAGGAGTAGGCTATATGGCCCCTCGAGCCTGCTTCACCATTCAATAACATCATGGCTGATCTTTGATCTAAACTCCACCTTCCCGCCCGATCCCCATATCCCGTGATTCACTTAGAGTCCAAAAATCTATCGATCTAAGCCTTGAATATACTCAACGACTGAGCACATCCACAGCTCTCTGGGGTAAAGAATTCCAAAGATTCACAACCCTCGGAGTGAAGAAATTTCTCCTCATCTCTGTCCTAAATGGACGACCCCTTATAGAATCATATGGCACAGAAGGAGGCCATTCACCCATCGTGTCTGTGTCGGCCGAAAAAGAGCTATCCAGCTTAATCTCACTTTCCAGTTCTTGGTCCCTAGGTTACGGCAGTTCAAGTGCATATCCAAGTACTTTTTAAATGCAATGAGGGTTTCTGCCTCTACCACCCTTTCAGGCAGCGAGTTCCAGACCCCCACCACCCTCTGGGTAAAAAAAAAAAGTTCTCAACCCCCCTCTAATCCTTGTTCCAATTACTTTAAATCTATGCCCCCTGGTTATTGACCTCTCTGCTAAAGGAAATAGGCATTTCCTATTTACTCCAACTAGACCCCTCATGACTTTATACACCTCAATTAAGTCTCCCCTCAGACCTGTTAGCCTCACATCAGTAGTTGGGAAAATGCTGGAATCTATTATAAAGGATGCAATAACTGGGCACTTAGAAACTAATAGTAAGATTGGGCAGTGTCAACATGGATTTATGAAAGGGAAATCCTGTTTGACAAACCTATTGGAGTTCTTTGAGGATGTAACTAGTGGAGTAGACAAAGGGGAACCGGTAGATGTGGTGTATCTGGATTTTTAGAAGGCCTTCGATAAGGTCCCACACAAGAGGTTGGTGAACAAAATTAGGGCACATGGAATTGGGGGTAATATACTAGCATGGATTGAGAATTGGTTAACAGACAGAAAACAAAGAGTCGGGATAAACCAGTCTTTTTCAGGATGGCAGGCTGTGACTAGTGGGGTACCGCAAGGATTGGTGCTTGGGCCCCAGCTATTCACAATCTATATCAATGATTTGGAGGAGGGGACTAAATGTAACATTTCCAAATTTGCTGATGATACAAAGCTAGGTGACAGTGTCAGTTATGAAGAAGATGTGAAGAGGCTTCAAGGGGATCTCGACAGGCTCAGTGAGTGGGCGAGAACATGGCAGATGGAATATAATGTGGAGAAATGTGAAGTTATCCACTTTGGTAGAAAACACAGAAAGGCAGAGTATTTCCTAAATGGTGAAAGATTGGGGAATGCAGATGCTCAAAGGGACCTGAGTGTCCTTTGTACATGAGTCACTGAAATTGAATGTGCAGGTGCAGCAAGCCATTAGGAAGGCAAATGGTATGCTGGCCTTCATTACAAGAGGATTTGAGTACAGGAGTAAAGAAGTCTTACTCCAATTATATGGGGCCTTGGTGAGACCACACCTGGAGTACTGTGTACAATTTTGGTCTCCTTACCTAAGGAAGGATATACTTGCCATCGAGGGAGTGCAACGAAGGTTCACGAGATTGATTCCTGGGATGGCGGGACTGTCGTATGAGAAGAGATTGAGTAAACTAGGCCTGTATTCTCTTGAATTCAGAAGAATGAGAGGGGATCTCATTGAAGCATACAAAATTATTACAGGGCTTGATCGGGTGGATGCTGGGAGAATGTTTCCCTTGGCTGGGGAGTCTAGAACCAGGGGCCACAGCCTCAGGATAAAGGGTAGGCCATTCAGGACTGAGATGAGAAGAAATTTCTTCACACACAGGGTGGTGAATGTTTGGAATTCTCTACCCCAGAGGGCTGTGGAGGCTCAGTCATTGGGTATATTCAAAACAGAAGTCGATATATTTCTGACTAGTAAAGGCATCAAGGGATATGGCGATAGGGCCGGTGAATGGAGTTGAGGCAGAAGATCAGCCATGATCTCATTGAATGGCGGAGCAGGCTCGAATGGCCTACTCCTGCTCCTATTTCTTATGTTCTTCTCTGTTCCAAAAAAAACAACCCCAGCCTATCCAATCTTTCCTCATAGCTAAAATTCTCCAGTCCTGGCAACATCCTCGTAAATCTCCTTTGTACCCCCACTAGTGCAATCACATCTTTCCTGTAATGTGGTGACCAGCACTGTACACAGTACTCTAGCTGTGTCCTAACTAGTGTTTCATACAGTTCAAGCATAACCTCCCTGCTCTTATATTCTATGCCTCGGCTAATAAAGGAAACTATCCCATATTTCTTAACCACCTTATCTACCTGTCCTACTACCTTCAGGGATCTGTGGACATGCACTCCTAGGTCTCTCTGTTCCTCTACACCTCTCAGTGTCCTACCATTTATTGTATATTCCCTTACCTTGTTAGCCCTCCCCAAATGTATTACCACACAATTCTCCGGATTGAATTCCATTTGCCACTTTTCTGCCCACCTGACCAGTCCATTGATATCTTCCTGCAGTCTACCTCTTTATCAACCAGGCGGCCAATTTTTGTATCATCTGCAAACTTCTTAATTATGCCCCCTACATTGAAGTCTAAATCACTGATATATACCACAAAAAGCAAGGGACCTAGTACTGAGCCTGCAGACCCCCACTGGAAACAACCTTCCATTCACAAAAACACCCGTCGTCCATTACCCTTTGCTTCCTGGCCTGTAATTACTTGGTCTGTCCATTTCTCCCTTTTTAAACAATGGTACAACCTTAGCAGTCCTCCAGTGCTCCGGCACTACAGCTGTAGCCAGAGAGGATTGGAAAATGATGGTCAGAGCCTCCGCTATTTCCTCCCTTGCTTCTCTTAACAGCCTGGGATACATTTCATCCGGGCCTGGCGATTTTATCTACTTTCAAAGATACTAAACCCCTTAATATTTTCTCTCTCACTATGTATATCTCATCTATTATTTCACATTCCTCCTCCTTAACTACAATGTCTGCATTGTCCCTCTCTTTTGTGAAGACAGACGCAAAGTATTCATTAGGAACCATACCCACATCTTCCGCCTCAACACATAGGTTACCTTTTTGGTCTCTAATAGGCCCGATTCTTTAGTTATCCTCTTGCTCTTTATGTATTTAAAACACATCTTTATGCCCTCTCTTTGCTTTCCTAATTTCCTTTTTAATTTCACCCCTGCGCTTTCTATACTCCTAGGCTTTCTGCAGTATTTAGCTCTTGGTATCTGATATAAGCTTCCCTTTTTTACCTTATCCAACCCTGTATGCCCCATGACATCCAGGGGGCTCTAGATTTGGGAGTCCCACCCTAGTTCTCTGTGGGAACATATTTGCTCTGAACCCTCACTATCTCCTCCTTGAATGCCTCCCACTGCTCTGACACTGATTTACCTTCAAGTAGCTGTTTCCAGTCCAGTTTTGCTAAATCACTTCTCAACTTGAGAACTTTTACTCCTGGTCTACCTGTGTCCTTTTCTATAACTACGCTAAATCTAACTGAATTATGATCACTACCACCAAAATGCTCTCCCACTGATACCCCTTCCACCTGCCCAGCTTTATTCCCTAAAACCAAGTCCAGAACCACCCCCTCTCCTATTGAGCTTGCTACATACTGGCTAAAAATGTTCTCCTGAATGCATTTTAAGAATTCTGCACCCTCTATACCTTTTATACTGATTCTATCCCAGTTAATATTAGAGTAGTTGAAATCCCCACTATTACTGCCCTATTGTTTTTGTACTTCTCAGAAACTTGCCTACATATTTGCTCTTCTATCTCCCTCTGACTATTTGGGGGCCTATAGTGCACTCCCAGCAGTGTGACTGCCCCTTTTTTGTTCTTCAGTTCAACCCATATGGCCTCATTTGATGATCCTTCTAACATATCATCCCTCCTCACAGCTGTAATTGTTTCTTTAACCAATATTGCGACCCCCCCTCCTTTTTTTATCCCCCTCTCTATCTTGTCTGAAAACCCTGTAAGCAGGAATGTTGAGCTGCCATTCCTGCCCTTTCAGCCATGTTTCACTAATAACTATGATATTCTACTTCCACCTGTGCCCTCAGCTCATCTGCCTTATTCACTAGACTACTTGCATTGAAGTATATACCATTAAGCACTGCCAAACCCTTTGTTTATTTTCTAGCCTTTGTTTCCTCTGCCTTCCAAACTCACTTACTAATTTTCTACCTTCCATTTCTAGCTTTGCTTCTCTCCTTTCTGAATTTATGCTTGGGTTCCCATCCCCCTGCCAGGCTGGTTTAAACCCTCCCCAACAGCACCAGCAAACCCCTCTGCGAGGATATTGCTCCTGGCCCTGTTGAGGTGCAACCCGTCCGGTTTGTACAAGTCCCACCTCCCCCAGAGTCTATAATTAAGCATAGGGTGACTGAACACCTTGAAAATTTCCAGCTGATCAGAGAGAGCCAGCATGGATTTGTGACAGGTAGGTTATACCTGACAAACCTGATTGAATTTTTTGAGGAGGTGACTAACGTAGTGGACAGGGGAATGTCTACGGATGTTATTTATATGGACTTCTAGAAGGCATTTGATAAAGTCCCTCAGAAAAGATTGTTAACTAAGGTTGACGCCCGTGTAATTGAAGGCAAATTATTGACCTGGTTAGGAAATTGGCTGAGCGGCAGGAGACAGGCAGTAGGGATAATGGGCAGGTACTCTAATTGGCAGGATGTGACTAGTGGTGTCCCGCAAGGATCTGTGTTGGGACCGCAACTATTCACAATATTTATTAATGACTTAGATGATGGGATAGAAAGCCACATATCCAAATTTGCCGATGACACCAAGATAGGCGGCATTGTAGGCAGTGTAGATGAAGCCATAAAATTACAAAGGGATATCGACAATTAAGTGAATGGGCAAAACTGTGGAAAATGGATTTCAATGTAGGCAAATGTGAGGTCATCCACTTTGGACCTAAAATGGATAGAACAGGGTACTTTCTAAATGGTGAAAAGCTAAAAACAGTGGAGGTCCAAAGAGACTTTGGGGTCCAGGTACATAGATCATTAAAATGTCATAAACAGGTACAGAAAATAATCAAAAAGGCTAATGGAATGCTGGCCTTTATATCTAGAGGACTAGAATACAAGGGGGTAGAAGTTATGCTGCAGCTATACAAAGCTCTGGTTAGACCACACCTGGTGTACTGTGAGCAGTTCTGGGCACCACACCTTAGGAAGGATATATTGGCCTTCGAGGGAGTGCAGCGTAGGTTTACCAGAATGATACCCGGACTCCAAGGATTACGAGGAGAGATTACACAAATTAGGATTGTATTCCGTAGAATTTAGAAGGTTAAGGTGTGATTTGATTGAAGTGTTCAAGATATTAAGGGGAACTGATAGGGTAGATAGAGAGAAACTATTTCTGCTGGTTTGGGAGTCTAGGACTAGGGGGCATAGTCTAAAAATTAGAGCCAGACTTTCAGGAGTGAAATTGGGAAACTCTTCTACATACAAAGGGTGGTAGAAGTTTGGAACTCTCTTCCGCAAATGACAATTGATGCTAGATCAATTTAATTTTAAATCTGAGATTGATAGATTTTTGTTAACCAACGGTATTAAGGGATATGGGCCAAAGGTGGGTATATGGAGTTAGGTCGCAGATCATCCATGATCTTACTGAATGGAACAGGCTTGAGGGGCTAAATGGTCTACTCTTATTCCTATGTTCTAAAACTCTCCCAATCCTCAGGCTTACTACTCTTCTTAGCAATATTATAAGCCTCTTCTAATCTAATCTAATACTTTCCCTAACCTCTTTAATTAGCCATGGATGGATCACTTTTCCCGTACAGTTTTTATTTGTCAATGGAATGTATATTCGTTGAGAATGATGAAATACTTCTTTAAATGTTAGCCATATCTTTTAATGTCATTTCCCAATCTACCTTAGCCAACTCGCTCCTCATATCTACCTCAATGTGAAATTTGGATATATAGCTTTCTATGCCATCATCTAACTTTGTGAATATTATGATCACTCTTCCCCAGAGGATCCCTTACTATGAGATTACTAATTAACCCAATACAAGATCTAAAATTGCCTCTTCCCTGGTTGGTTCCATGCCGTATTGTTCTAGGAAACTGTCTCGAATGCATTCCATGAACTCATCCTCCAAACTATTTTTGCCAATTTGATATGTCCAATCTATATGAAGATTAAAGTCCCCCATGATGATTGCATTATCTTTGTTACAAGCTCCTCTGTCCAACAGTACAGCTACTGTTAGGGGGCCTATAAACTACTCCTATCAGTGTTTTCTGCCCCTTGTTATTTCTTATCTCCACCCATACAGATTCTACTTCCTGCTCTTCTGAGCCAAGATCCTTCTACACTACTGTCTTTATGTCATCCTTTATTATCAGGGCTACCCCCACCTCCTTTTCCATTTTGTCTGTCTTTTCGAAACGTTAAGTACCCTGGAATATTTAGTTCCCAACCTTGGTCACCATGCAACCACGTCTCTTGGATGAAACCCATTTATCTTTATTTGTGCCATTAATTTGTCTATCTTGTTATGAATGCTTCATGCATTCAGATAAAGTGCCTTTAATTTTAACTTTTTACCATTTTTGCCTTATTTTGACCTTATTCACTGATGCACTATTAGTGTTAAACTCTCTGTCCTTTCTTGTCACACTCTGCTTATAGAAAAAAAAACATAGAACAGTACAGCACAGTACAGGCCCTTCGGCCCTCGATGTTGTGCCGAGCATTGTCCGAGACCAAGATCAAGCTATCACACTCCCTATCACTCTGGTGTGCTCCATGTGCTTATCCAATAACCGCTTGAAAGTTCCTAAAGTGTCCGACTCCACTATCACAGCAGGCAGTCCATTCCACACCCCAACCACTCTGAGTAAAGAATCTACCTCGGACATCCCTTCTATATCTCCCCCCATGCACCTTATAGTTATGCCCCCTTGTAACAGCTGCCTCTACCCGAGGAAATAGTCTCTGAACATCCACTCTATCTATCCCCCTCATCATCTTATAAACCTCTATTAAGTCGCCTCTCATCCTCCTCCGCTCTAAAGAGAAAAGCCCCAACTCCCTCAATCTTTCCTCATAAGATCTCCCCCCCCCCCCCCCCCCCCCCAAACCAGGCAGCATCCTGGTAAATCTCCTTTGCACTCTTTCCAATGCTTCCACGTCCTTCCTATAGTGAGGTGACCAGAACTGCACACAATATTCCAAATGTGGTCTCACCAAGGTCCCGTACAGTTGCAGCATAACCTCACGGTTCTTAAACTCAAACCCTCTGTTAATAAACGCCAACACACCATAGGCCTTCTTTACTGCTCTATCCACTTGAGTGGCAACCTTCAGAGATCTGTGGATATGAACCCCCAGATCCCTCTGCTCCTCCACGTTCCTCAGAACCCTGCCGTTGACCCTGTAATCCTTATTCAAATTTGCCCTACCAAAATGAATCACCTCGCACTTATCAGGGTTAAATTCCATCTGCCATTTTTCGGCCCAGCTCTGCATCCTATCAATGTCTCTTTGCAGCCGACAACAGCCCTCCACCTCATCCACTGGTCCACCAATCTTGGTGTCATCAGCAAATTTACTGATCCACCCTTCAGTCCCCTCCTCCAAGTCATTGATAAAAATCACAAACAGCAGAGGACCCAGCACCGACCCCTGTGGCACACCGCTGGTAACTGGTCTCCAGTCCGAAAATGTTCCATCCACCACCACCCTCTGCCTTCTATGAGATAGCCAGTTACTTATCCAATCGGCCAAATTTCCCTCTATCCCACAACTCCTTACTTTCTTCATGAGCCGACCATGGGGAACCTTATCAAACGCCTTACTAAAATCCATGTATATGACATCAACTGCTCTACCTTCATCTACACACTTAGTTACCTCCTCAAAGAATTCAATCAAATTTGTTAGGCAAGACTTACCCTTCACGAATCCGTGTTGACTATCCCTGATTAAGTTGCCCCTTTCCAAATGGTCATAAATCCTATCTCTCAGGACCTTTTCCATTATCTTACCAACCACCGAAGTAAGACTAACCGGCCTATAATTACCAGGGTCATTCCTATTTCCTTTCTTGAAGAGAGGAACAACATTCGCCACTCTCCAGTCCTCTGGCACCATTCCCGTGGACAGTGAGGACCCAAAGATCAAAGCCAGAGGCTCTGCAATCTCCTCCCTTGCCTCCCAAAGAATCCTAGGATATATCCCATCTGGCCCAGGGGACTTATCGACCCTCAGGTTCTTCAAAATTGCTAAAACATCTTCCCTCAGAACATCTACCACCTCCAACTTTTATCACACTCTCATCCTCAAGAACATGGCCCCTCTCCTCGGTGAACACTGACGAAAAGTATTTATTCATCACCTCTCCTATTTCTTCTGACTCCATGCACAAGTTCCCACTACTGTCCGGCCCTACCCTCACCCTGGTCATTCTTTTATTTCTCACATAAGAGTAAAAGGCCTTGGGGTTTTTCTTGATCCGACCCGCCAAGGACTTCTCATGCCCCCTCCTAGCTCTCCTAAGCTCTTTTTTTAGCTCATTCCTTGCTACCTTGTACCCCTCAATCGACCAAACTGAACCTTGTTTTCTCATCCTTACATACGCTTCCTTTTTCCTCTTGACTAGACATTCAACCTCTTTTGTGAACCATGGTTCTCTCACTCGGCCATTTCCTCCCTGCCTGACAGGGACATACCTATCAAGGACACGCAGTAATTGCTCCATGAAAAAGCTCCACTTTTCGTTTGTGCCTTTCCCTGATAGTTTCTGTTCCCATCTTATACTCCCTAATTCTTGCCTAATCGCATCATAATTACCCCTCCCCCAATTATAAACCCTGCCCTGCCGTATGGCCCTATCCCTCTCCATTGCAATAGTGAAAGTTACCGAATTGTGGTCACTATCTCCAAAGTGCTCTCCCACATACAAATCAAACACTTGGCCCGGTTCATTACCCAGTACCAAATCCAACGTGGCCCCAGCTCTTGTCGGCCTATCCACATATTGTGTCAGGAAACCCTCCTGCACACACTGTGCAAAAACTATCCCATCCGAACTGTTTGACCTATAAAGGTTCCAATCAATATTTGGAAAGTTGAAGTCACCCATGACAACTACTCTGTGACCGCCACACCTATTCATAATCTGCTTTGCAATTTCTTTCTCCACATCTCTATTACTATTTGGGGGCCTGTAGAAAACTCCTAACAACGTGACCGCTCCTTTCCTATTTCTAACTTCAGCCCATATTACCTCAGACGGCAGATCCCCCTCGAACTGCCTTTCTGCCGCTGTTAAACTATCCTTGATTAACAATGCTACTCCTCCACCTTTCTTACCAACTTCCCTACTCTTACTGAAACATCTATACCCCGGAACTTCCAACAACCATTCCTGTCCCTGTTCTAACCATGTCTCCGTAATGGCCACCACATCGTAGTCCCAAGTACCAATCCACGCTCCAAGTTCTCCTACCTTATTCCGGATGCTCCTTGCATTGAAGTAGACACACTTCAAGCCATCTTCCTGTCTGCCGGTACATTCCTGCGACCTTGATACCCTCCTCAGTACCTCCCTACACTCACCACTGGCTCCTGGACTACAGCCCTTTTTCCCATCCCCCTGACAAATTAGTTTAAACCCCCCCGAAGAGCCGTAGCAAATTTCCCTCCCAGGATATTGGTGCCCCTCTGGTTCAGGTGCAAACTGTCCTGTTTGTACAGGTCCCACCTTCCCCGGAATGTGCTCCAATTATCCACATAACTGAAACCCTCCCCGCTACACCATCCCTGCAGCCACGTGTTTATCTGCACTCTCTCCCTGTTCCTCAACTCGCTAGCACGTGGCACCGGCAACAAACCAGAAATTACAACATGGTTTGTACTGGCTCTCAGCTTCCAACCTAGCTCCCTAAATTCCTGTTTTAAATCCCCGTCCCTTCTCCTACCTATGTCGTTGGTACCGATGTGTACCACGACTTGTGATTGTTCCCCCTCCCCTTTGAGGATTCTGAAAACACGGTCCGAGACGTCACGGACCCTGGCACCCGGGAGGCAACATACCATCCGTGAGTCTCTTTTGCTGCCACAGAACCTCCTATCTGTCCCTCTGACTATTGAGTCCCCAATAACTATTGCTCTCCTGCTCTCCCCCCTTCCCTTCTGAGCCACAGGGACGGACCCAGTGCCGGAGATCCGGTCACCATGGCTTACCACTGGTAAGTTGTCCCCCTCAACAGTATTCAAAGCGGTATACCTGTTACTGAAATTTACCCAAATTGCTGCACTGCTCTATGGCCTTGTTGTTTTTCTTCAGATTTCTAAATTTCCCCTCACCTGAACCCTTCCACCTACCCCTGCCACCGCCCCCTCCCCCAACCCCCCGCTTTTTTAGTTTAAAGCCCTATCTACAGCCCTAGTTATTCAATTCACCAAGACACTGGAACAGCTCCCTCTTTCCCTAGTACTGGTGCCCTTGCCACATGAAATGAGACCCCTGTCTCCTACACCACTCTTTGAGCCACACATTCAATTCTGATCTGTTTGACCCTATGCCGATTTGCACGTGGCTCAGGTAGTAATCCAGAAATTATTACCATTGAGGTTCTGCTTATTAATTTGGACCCTAGTTCCTCAAACTCCCTCAGCAGAACCTCATTCCTAGTTCTACTTATGCTGTTGGATCCTACATGGACCACGACAACTGAATCCTCCCCCTCTCACTCCAAATTCTTCCCCAGTCGCAAGGAGATGTCCCTAACCCTGGCAGGCAATGCAACATTCAGAACTCTTGGTCGCAGCTGCAGAGAACAGTATCTATCCCCCTGGCTATACTGTCCCCTACCACTACCACATTCCTTTTCACCTCCCCCCCCCCCCCCCCCCTACTTGATTGGCCTCCTGTATCACGGTGCCATGGTCAGTTTCCTCATCCACCCTGCAGACTTTGCCCTCATCCACACAGGCAGCAAGAACCTCATACCTGTTGGACAAAGTCAAAGGTCGAGGCTCCTCCAGCACGGCACCTGGGATCCCCTTACCTGCCTGACTTGCAGTCATATCCTCCTGTCCCTGACCATTAACCAGACCTGTACCACTCCCTAACCTAAGGGGTGTGAGTGCCTCCTGGATCAAAATGTCCAGGTAACTCTCCTCCTCACTAATGTCCTGCAATGTCTTCATGTGGAATTCCAGCTCAACAACTCTGAGCCGAAGTTTCTTAAGATGCAGATACTTACTGCAGATGTGGTTGTCCGGGATCGTGATGCTCTACACAAACTTCCACATGCTGCATAGCGAACAGTATAGCTAACACTGAGGAGGAATGCAGCATAGTACAAGAGGACATTAGAACGCTTGCAGATTGGGCAGTTAAGTAGCAAATGGACTTTAACATGGATAAATGTGAGGTGGTGCACTTTTGGTAGGAAAATAAGAATGAAAGAATAAAACCGGACGGACCACCCTGCTTCGAACGCTAGACACGACAATGGCACACCCAGCCCAGTCGATCCCTGCAAAGTCCTCCTCACTAACATCTGGGGACTTATGCCAAAATTGGGAGAGCTGTCCCACAGCCTAGTCAAGCAACAGCCTGACATAGTCATACGCACAGAATCCCACAGCTTTCCTGCTGTGCCTCTCTTGGCATCCTACGAAGGGCCCATCAAGGCACTCGTCGCTGCCTGCCTTACGAGCAACAACCCCAACTGTCCCATACTCTCTCTGACCTTCCCGCCAAGCGCGGCCACCGGGGGCAAATCTTGCCAATCTCCTTCCCATCCAACTCATTCCCCCCCCCCCCCAGCGCTGACCCTGTGGATGCTGGTAGTGGGGCAGCCATCACCGACCCTCTCCGCATCTCCCTCCAGAATGTCCGTTCACTTGCGAACAAGGCCCTTGCCATCCATGAGCTTATGGTGGATGATTGCATCGACATTATGGCCCTGATGGAAACTTGGTTGAGGGGTGAAGACACCTTACCCTTAAATGAAGCCTCCCCACATGGCTATACCTTCCACCACTTGCCCCGCTCAGACTGCCATGGTGGCGGTGTGGCCCTCATCACCAAATCACACCTTGATCTGTCCCCCTATTCCTCTGGCAGTTTCTCCTCCTTTTGAGCATCTCACCTTATTCCACCCCCTCGCCTCTCATTTAAAATTTTTGTTCTCTACCGCCCACCCATGTACCATAAAAATTTTATTACTAAGATATCTTCACTGTTCTCCTCCCTCAGTCTCTGCACCGAACAACTTCTCATCCTCGGTGATTTCAACCTCCATCTCAATTCATCTAGCTCTCTCTCCTCTGAGTTCACTAGCCTCCCATCCTCCCTTAATCTCTCCCTCCATGTAAACTCCCCAACCCATATTCACGGCTACTCCCTCGACCTTGCCATCTCTCATGGCCTCGCTACTCCCATCGTGTCAATTGCAGATAAGACCATCTCTGACCATTTCCTCTGCTCTCCATCCACATCCCCCTTCCACCGCACCCCCCCCCCCCCCCCCCCCAACCCTACTTTCCTTCTGTGTCCGCCCCTGGAAAAAATCTCTCCCAACTCTCTTACAACTGCACTAATGAAATCCCAACTGTCCAGCATCTGGCCCTCCATTCACCATGACATTTCTGCAGCTACCGATCTGCTCAACCGCACCCTCACCACCACCTTTGATGCCCTAGTCCCCTACTAAAACAATTACTCTCTCTCACCCTGGCCGTTCCCCCTGGTATGGCTCTCATCTTCGCTCCCTTAAGTCCAAGGGACACAAACTTGAACGAATATGGCGGACAACTAGTTTAGCCATTCACCGCCAGATCTGGCTAGACCACATAGCATTATCGGGTCCTGCTCTCATCTGCCAAAATTGCTCACTATTCCAGAATCATTCTGGAATGCAAAGATAAACCCTGGCTCCTATTCTCTACAGCTAACGGTCTTCTTAAACCCCTCTCCCCTGTCTCCTCCACCCTCACCTCCAACAACAAGTGTGAGGAGCTCATGGACTTCTTTGTCTCTAAGATTGAGACCATCCGTTCAGCTGCCTCTGCCAATTCTCTTCCTTCCCCTAGCCCACTGGGCCAAACTTCCTCTAAGGCTCCCCCCTGCCCTAGCCCTGAACTCACTACTTTCTCCAGTTTCTCTCTGATCTCCCCACATTACACCTCTGTGCTCATCTTGTCCATGAGACCCGCCTCCTGCTCCCTCGACCCTATTCCCACCAAACTGCTGACCACCCAACTTCCTTTTCTGGCTTCCTATGTTAGCTGACATTGTTAATGGTTCTCTCTCCTCAGGTACTGTCCCCTTCTCCCTCAAATCTGCCATCATCACCCCTCTCAAAAAACCAACCCTTGACCCCTCTGTCCTTGCAAACTTCCGCCCCATCTCCAACCTCTCTTTCCTCTCCAAAGTCTTTGAACGTGTTGTCGCCTCCCAAATCCGTTGCCCATCTTTCCCGCAATTCCATGTTTGAATCCCTCCAATCAGGTTTCCGCCCCCCGCCACGGTACCGAAACGGCTCTCATCAAAGTCACAAATGACATCCTTTGTGACTGTGACAAAGGTAAACTATCCCTCCTCGTCCTTCTTGACTTGTCTGCAGCCTTTGACACGGTTGACCACTCCATCCTCCTCCAACACCTCCACCATCGTCCAGCTGGGTGGGACTGCACTCGCCTGGTTCCATTCTTATCTATCTAATCGTAGCCAGAGAATCACCTGCAACGGCTTCTCTTCCTGCTGCTGCATCGTTACCTCTGGTGTCCCCCAAGGATCTATCCTTGGCCTCCTCCTATTTCTCATCTACATGTTGCCCCTTAGCGACATCATCCGAAAACACAGTGTCAGTTTCCACATGTACACTGATGACACCCAGCTCTACCTCACTACCACTCCTCTCGACCCCTCCATGGTGTCTAAATTGTCAGATTGCTTGTCCGATATACAGTTCTGGATGAGCAAAAATTTTCTCCAATTAAATATTGGGAAGACCGAAGCCATTGTTTTCGGTCCCCGCCACAAACTCCGTTCCCTAGCCACTGACTCCATCCCGCTCCCTAACATCTGTCTGAGGCTGAACCACACTGTTCGCAACCTTGGTGTCATATTTGACCCTGAAATGAGCTTCCGACCACATATCCGCAGCATAACAAAGACCGCCTGCTTCCACCTCCGTAACATCGCCCGTCTCCGCCCTTGCCTCAGCTCATCTGCTGCTGAATCCCTCATCCATGCCGTTGTTACCTCTAGACTTGACTATTCCAACGCACTCCTGGCTGGCCTCCCTACATTCCACCCTACATAAACTTGAGGTGATCCAAAACTCGGCTGCCCGTGTCCTAACTCGCACCAAGTCCCGTTCGCCCATCACCCCTGTGCTCGCTGACCTACATTGACTCTCGATTAAGCAGCGCCTCGATTTCAAAATTCTCATCGTTGTTTTCAAATCCCTCCATGGCCTCACCCCTTCCTATCTCTGTAATCTCCTCCAGCCCCACAACCCCCCCGAGATATCCGCGCTCCTCTAATTCTGCCCTCTTGAGTATCCCTGATTATAATCGCTCAACCTTTGGTGGCCGTGCCTTCTGTTGCCTAGGCCCTAAGCTCTGGAATTTCCGGCCTCAACCTCCCCGCCTCTCTGCCTCTCTTTCCTCCTTTAAGATTCTCCTTAAAACCTACCTCTTTGACCAAGCTTTTGGTCACCTGCGCTAATTTATCCTTATGTGGCTCGGTGTCAAATTTCTTGTCTTAAAATACTCCTGTGCAGCGCCTTGGGACGTTTTACTATGTTAAAGGCGCTATATAAATACAAGTTGTTGTTGAATCATACCTTTCAGCCAATGTCCCAGACTCCTCCATCACCTTCCCTGGGTATGTCCTGTCCCACGAGCAGGACAGACCCACCAGAGATGGCGGCACAGTCGGGAGGGAGTGGCCCTGGGAGTCCTGAACATTGACTCCGGACCCCATGAAGTCTCATGGCTTCAGGTCAAACATGGGCAAGGAAACCTCCTGCTGATTACCACCTACCGCCCACCCTCAGCTGATGAATCAGTGCTCCTCCATGTTGAACATCACTTGGAAGAAGCACTGAGAGTAGCAAGGGCACAGAATGCACTCTGGGTGTGGGACTTCAATGTCCATCACCAAGAGTGGCTCAGTACCATGACTATTGACTGAGCTGGCCGAGTCCTGAAGGATATAGCTGCCAGACTGGGCTTGCGGCAGGTGGTGAAAAACCTACTTGACCTCGTCCTCACCAATCTACCTGTCGCAGGTGCATCTGTCCATGATAGTATTGGTAGGAGTGACCACTACACACTCCTTGTGGAGACGAAGTCCCGTCTTCACACTGAGGACACCCTCCATCGTGTTGTGTGGCACTACCACCGTGCTGAATGGGATAGATTCAGAACAGATCTAGCAGCTCAAAACTGGGCATCCATGAGGCACTGTAGATCTTCAGCAGCAGCAGCAGAATTGTACTTCACCACAATCTGTAACCTCATGGCACAGCATATCCCTCACTCTACCATTAATATCAAGCCAGGCGACCAACCCTGGTTCAATGAGGAGTGCAGAAGAGCATAACAGGAGCAGCACTAGGCATACCTAAACATGAGGTGCCAACCTGGGGAAGCTGCAACACAGGACTACATACATGCTAAAAAGCAGAAGCAGCATGCTATAGACAGGGCTAAGCGAACCCACAACCAATGGATCAGATCAAAGCTCTGTAGTCCTGCCACATCCAGTGGATGGTGGTGGACCATTAAACAACTGACAGGAGGAGGAGGCTCCATGAACGTCCCCATCCTCAATGATGGCGGAGCCCAGCACGTGAGTGCAAAAGACAAGGTTGAAGCGTTTACAACCATCTTCAGCCAGAAGTGCCTACTGGATGATCCATCTCGGCCTCCTCCTGAGGTCCCCACCATCACAAAAGCCAGTCTTCAGCCAATTCGATTCACTCCACGTGAAATTTAAGAAAAGGCTGAGTACACTGGATATAGCAAAGGCTATGGGCCCTGACAATATCCCAGCTGTTGTGCTGAAGACTTGTGCTCCAGAACTAGCCGTGCCTCTAGCCAAGGAATGACTGCCCTTGACATCAAGGCAGCATTTGATCAAGTGTGATATCAAGGAACCCTAGTAAAATTGAAGTCAATGGAATTCCGGGGGCAAAACTCTCCACTGGCTGAAGACATACCTAGTACAAAGGAAGATGGTTGTGGTTGTTGGAGACCAATCATCTCAGCCCCAGGACATCGCTGCAGGAGTTCCTCAGGGCAGTGTCCTAGGCCCAACCATCTTCAGCTGCTTCATCAATGACCTTCCCTCCATCATAAGATCAGAAGTGGGGATGTTCGCTGATGATTGCACAGTGTACAGATCCATTCGCAACTCCTCAGATAATGAAGCAGTCCATGCCCGCATGCAGCAAAACCTGGATGACATTCAGGCTTGGGCTGGTAAGTGGCAGGTAACATGCCAGACAATGACTATCTCCAAAGAGAGGGCACCTAACCACTGCTCCTTGACATTCAACGGCATTACTATTGCCAAATCCCCCAACATCAACATCCTGGGGAGTCACCATTGTCCTGAAACTTAACTCGACCAGGCACATAAATACCGTGGCTACAAGAGCAGGTCAGAGGCTGGGTATTCTGCGGCGAGTGTCTCACCTCCTGACCCCTCCAAGCCTTTCCACCATCTGCAAGGCACAAGTCAGGAGTGTGATGGAATACTCTCCACTTGCCTGGATGAATGCAGCTCCAACAACACTCAAGAAGCTCGGTACCATCCAGGACAAAGCAGCCCGCTTGATTGGCACTACATCCACCACCTTAAAAATTCCCTCCCTCCACCACTGGCGCACCGTGGTTGCAGTGTGTGCCATCTATAAGATGCACTGCAGCATCTCGCCATTGCTTCTTCGAAAGTACCTCCCAAACCCATGACCTCTACCACCTAGAAGGACAAAGAGCAGCAGGCGCATGGGAACACCAGCACCTTGAAGTTCCCCTCCAAGTCACACACCATCCTGACTTGGAAATATATTGCCGTTCCTTCATAGTCGCTGGGTCAAAATCCTGGAACTCCCTACCTAACAGCACTGTGGGAGTACCTTCACCACCTGGACTGTAGCAGTTGAAGGCGGCTCACCACCACCTTCTCAAGGGCAATTAGGAATGGGCAATAAATGCTGGCCTTGCCAGCGCCGCCCACCTCCCAGGAATGAAATAAAAAAAGGAAAAACCGAAACCTCAGCTACACCTTAGAAAATAAGAAACTGATTGGTAGAAATGCAAAGGGATCTAGGGATACAGGTGAACAAATCATTAAAAGCAGCATCACAGGTCAGCAAAGCGATTAAAACTGCAAACAAAGCACTGGGATTTATTTCTAGGGGTATAGAATTCCAAAGTAGTGAAGTTATTAGACTTTTATAGGACCTTGATCAGGCCGCACTTAGAGTATTATGCACAATTCTGGTGTCTCTACTATAAAAAGGAGCACTGAAGAAAGTGCAAAAATCATTTACAAGGGTGGTACCAAAACTGAGAGATTACAGCTATCGGGAAAGATTGAACAGGTTGGGGCTTTTTTCTTTAGAAAAGAGAAGACTTCGAAGAGACCTAATAGAGGTCTTTAAAATTATGAATGGGTTGGACAAGGTAGATGTGGAGAGAATGTTTCCACTTATGGGAGAATCCAAAACTTGGGGCCATAAATACAAAAGCAAAATACTGCGAATGCTGCAAATCTGAAATAAAAACAGAAAATGCTGGGAATACTCAGCAGGTCAGGCAGCATCTGTGGAGAGAGAAACAGAGTTAACGTTTCAGGTCGATGACCTTTCGTCAGAGCCTTTCAGCAGTCTGATGAAAGGTAATCGACCTGAGATGTTCATGAAACTGTCAGCATTTGCCGTCATTACCCCTCTGAAAGTGACAACAGCTTCTGGAGTCTGCGCATGCGCAGATAAATGCAGAAATCCAGAAGGTGCTGTCAGTGATTCTACACTTCTTCATAGGTTGCACTGTAGACTCCAATCAATTCAAATCACGCTGATGAAAACTTCCCCTATTACACTGGAATATCGCTGTTTTTAATTAAAAAAAATGTTAAGCATTTTTGAAAGAGGTGTAACTGGGTTTTTAATGGCTTATTGACTGCTGAACAACCGTTCTGGCCCTTTTTCCATTAATATGATGAGAATTACATGGTTTATAATATAACTTTTTTGAAAGCTTGTTTATGATATTTCAGCTTCTACTTTAATCCTATGTGTATGTCTGAATCTTTATTTTGCTCTCTCAAATTTATAAAAAGTAAATTTATAATCTCTGCATTTTACTTCCTGGTTTGCTGTCTGAGAATTCTTCAATGTGAGTGGCTGCTTAGCCTGCTTGATGACATCACTGTTGCCGGACACTGGAGATTCACTTGATTTGGCGCAAGATTCAAACTAACGTCGGGAGAGGTGAAACTCACACCAGAGAGATTGCTAGATCTTTGTGGGCAGCTTTCTTGGAGGAGAGCGACGAGCGCTGTCGCTTTGCCGCTGACCGTAAATTCCGGGCCTCTGTTTTTCTCTCTCCACAGATGCTGACTGACCTGCTGAGTATTTCCAGCATTTTCTGTTTTTAGGCCATAAATACAAGATAGTTACTAATCAATCCAATCGGGAAATAAGGAGAAATTTCTTTACTCAGAGTGGTTAGTATGTGGAACTCACTACCAGAGGAAGTGGTTGAGGCAAATAGCTTGGATGCTTTCAAAAGGAAACTGGATGAGTACATGAGAGAAAAGGGAATAGAACGATATGCTGAAGGGCTGAGATGAGGTAAATGGAATGGGAGGAAACTTGTGTGGAGTATAAACACCAGCACGGATTTGTTGGGACCGAATGCCCTGTTTCTGTGCTGTATATTCTATGTAATGTGCACATGTCCATTCTAGTATTCTATTATTATGATAGTATTTAACTAAATAAAAATAATAAACAGTCATATCAAACTTGATTTAGATAAATTATCAAAAAGTTGGTAACATGTCACTACATTATATTCCTGTATTCTGTACTAATTTTATCCTTGTATGAAAATATTTAATGAGCTGTTGATAGATGATTCATATGTATTACAGGTATTAGCAGTATATTCAGGTTTGTGCTGTGCCAGGTGTTAATGTGGAAATTTGCAAGGTGATCGTAAATGAGTGAGGTTAGTTTCAGGTGGTAGATTGCACAGTTGATAGGTGTCAATGGAACCTTTTCTTTTCTTTGTTCTGTTTTTTATAAATAGGTGGGGGGGGAAGCATTACAGTGTTTTGGTTTGGAGCGAGATCAGCAGTTCTCCAACAGAGCTATTAGCGAGAACGGGAGTCAACAAGTTCCTGAGGTAAATGGGAAAAAATCACACACAAAATAGTATTTACCATTAAAACAGCATTTGCAAATTAAACCTAAGAAATCAGAGTTTTGAGCATGTTGCAAAGTGCTGTGGGAAAAGCTATACTAAAAGTACCAGTCTCCAAAACCGATGTAGAGCCCTGCTCATGTATCAAAATGCTGGCTAAAATTTTAATGTTGGGAGAAAGCCAACAGAAGCTCCTTAAACTTGGCTTTGTACCAAGTGGCAGTTATACTGATTTTGGTGTGAGGCAGTCCTTGCTGGGAGGGAGGTCCAAAGAATAGAGCAGTTTAAGGGTCAGTCAAAGAAAGCAGCCAGTGAGGGTGATGAGTTGGGGGCAAAAGACCAAGTTTATGGCATAAGCTGAATAAAATTACATCAGTGGCCTTCTGGAAACAATTCTTGCTTATCTTCAACTTGTGATGAGCAGTCTTTTTTTTACTAGTTCCTGAGATATGGATGTTGCTGGCAAAGCCAGCATTTATTGCCCATCTCTAATTGCCCTCGAGAAGGTGGTGGTGAGCTGCCTTCTTGAACTGCTGCAGTCTGTGTTGTGAAGGTACTCCCACAGTGCTGTTTGGTAGGGGGTTCCAGGATTTTGACCCAGCGACAATGAAGGCATGGCAATATATTTCCAAGTCAGGATGGTTTGTGACTTGGAGGGGAACTTGGAGGTGGTGGTGTTCCTATGCACCTTTGTCCTTCCAGGTTGTAGAGGTCACGAGTTTGGGAGGTGCTGCCGAAGAAGCCTTGGCGAGTTGCTGCAGTGCATCTTGTAGATGGTACATACTGCAGCCACGGTGCACCGGTGGTGGAGGGAGTGAATGTTTAAGGTGGCAGATGTGCCAATCAAGTGGGCTGCTTTGTCTTGGATGGTGTCGAGCTTCTTGAATGTTGTTGGAGCTGCATTCATCCAGGCAAGTTTCATCACACTCCTGACTTGTGCCTTGTAGATGGTGGAAAGGCTTGGGGAGTCAGGAGGCGAGTCACTCGCTGCAGAATACCCAGCCTCTGACCTGCCCTTGTAGCCACAGTATTTATGTGGCTGGTCCAGTTAAGTTTCTCGTCAATAGTGATCTCCCAGGATGTTGATGTTGGGGGATTCGATGATGATAATGTCATTGAATGTCAAGGGGAGGTGGTCATTGCCTGGCACTTGCGTGGCGCTTACGTTACTTGTCACTTATCAACCCAAGCCTGAATGTTGTCCAGATCTTGCTGCATACAGGCATGGACTGCTTCATTATCTGAGGAGTTGCGAATCACAACACATGGTGATGGAATTAAGAATGGTGGAGATATAGAACTGGATGTCATCAGCATACAAATGAAAACTGACACATGTTTAAGGATAATGTCACCTGAGGGGAATGTGCAAATGAGGAGGGGGCTGAGGATGGAAACTTGGGGTATTCTGGAGGTGACTGCGGAGGCAGCAGGAGAAGCCATTGCTGATATGCTGGTTACTTTGGGACATGTAAGATTGGAACCAAGCAAGAGCAATCTTGTGGAGCTAGTATAGTGAAGGAGACATGGTGCAGGACAGGAGGATGAAGTGGTTGAATATATTGCATGTCACAGAGAGGTTGAGGTGATCGTAGAGGGATAATGTACCACAGTCTCAGTCATAAAGGCTGTTGGTGATTTTGACAACAGGTCAAGGTCTGATTGAAGTGATTTGAACAAGCAATTGAGAGAATTGAGCAAATTCAAGGACCTTTTGAGAAAGGGGAGGTCAGATATAGGAGGTAGTTTGAGGAAATGGAAGGGGTCGAGGGTGGGCTTTTTGAGAAATGTGGAGATGACAGCCATCTTGAAGGGGAGGTAAATAGTGCTGAAACTGCTTTGCACTTGTACATATATGATAAAGTTGACCTCTAAGATTCCCATAATGAATCAGTAAATTGATCCAGTGAAATTGCTGAACTGTACAATACCGGAAAGGTCCCAAGTTCAATTCCTGATCTGTGCTGACCTGATTGCAGGAGGGCACCAACGGGGTGATCTAATTGGTTTCCATGCCCTCAGTTAACCAGTAAAAATCAGCTAGGATTCTTGCTCTTGATTGCTTTCAAGTGATGCCAGCTGGAAGTTTGCGCACGTGATGACCTTTAAATTAGGGAGGCAAGCAAAATCCACACCTAACCAAGTCTAAACAGGATTTAAAAGAATTCTAAAAATATGTGTGGTTAGACCAGGGTTTATGACAGTGAGTCACAGAAGTAATTGGCAGCAATGTAATTTCTTCTGAAAAAGATGATCAGAGTACAGTGAAGTCTGATTTGTTCCATGCAATATATTGAGCAACGTTTCAAGAATTGGCCTCCTATTGTAAATCTATTTAATTGTTCATTATGGGGCAGTATTCTGCACCACTAGTTTAGTGATAAAAGTATTGGGCATTATGATCTGTTTTTAGTATTTCTTGTTCACAGTTTGTATCCTATTAATTCACACACTTGTAGATTTTCTGGAATCCTGCTCAAAACATGCAGAAGCATAATGCCAGTCAGTCCTGTTTCACTGCTGTTCCTCAAATGACTTTTATTTACATAGAACTATGAACCTTGTCACAAGATGCTTCACCGGTAAAAATTGATCCTGGGGAGTAGTAGAAAAGTAGGGGGGTGGGGACCGTAACCGAAGGTCTGATGTAGGTTTTGAGGAGGCTTTTGAAAGTAGGGAGACTGATGACAAGGGGGAGGAGTTTAGGAAAAGAGTGCCGACGACATTGGAAGGCTTTGTCACCAAAGGTGAAGGGAGTTAGGGTTCAAAGGAAGCCAGAATCAGAAGAGCGGAAACATTGTACTGGCACTTAGGACTGTGTTGCTGAGGTAAAAAGTGGCAAGACTGTGGATGGATTAGAATGAGGTTTTTGAATTCCATGTTTTAAAGATGGGAAGCCAGTGGAGGTGGGGAAGCAGGACTTGGTACAGGATAGGGTATTGGGGGCAGAGTTTTGAACATAGGAACAGGAGAAGGCCATTCAGTCCCTCAAGCCTGTTGCACCATTCAATTAGATCATGGCTGATCTGTATCTTAACTTCATTTACCGACTTGGTTCTATAACCCTTGCCTAACAAAAATCTATCAATCTCAGTTTTGAAATTTTCAATTGACCTAGGCTCAACAGCTTTTTGGGGGAGAGGTTCCAGATTTCCTCTACCCTTTTTGTGAAGCAGTGCTTCCTGATATCACCCCTGAACGGCCTAGCTCTAATGTTAAGGTTATGCCCCCTTGTTCTAGACTTGCCCACCAGAGGAAATAGTTTCTCACTATCCACCTTATCAAATCCTTTAATCATCTTGAACACCTCAGTTATTTCACCCCCTTAATCTTCTACACTCGAGCCTAGTCTATGCAATCTGCTCTCATAATTTAACCCTTTTAGTCCTGGTAGCATTCTGGTAAATTTACGCTAAAACCCGTCTAAGGCCATTATATCCTTCCTGTGGTGCGGTGCCCAGAACTCTGCAATTTAGTGGCCTTTGTTTCTACTGCTAATGATTGGAGCTGACTATGCTACCTTCTTTAGATTGGATTGGTGAAAATTATTTGATTTAAATTTCCCCTCTTCTGCTAGGTAGCCTAGTACTTGCACCAAGATGGGTAATTGATGTGTTCCACATGTAGTGACTGAAGGCAAGTGAATGAGAGTAAATGTAGCGAATCGCATTGGGATCAATAGATTTTAATTGAATTTTGCGCCTCATTATAAATGGCTTTGTTTTTTTTTCATACCCTGCTATTGAAATTGTTATCCTACATGCAAAATTTGTAGTCATTTATTTCCTGCATTCTATATCTGATGTATAAATGCAAAACCTTCCGCCTGCACTCCCGCCTGCCTGTGTTCCACTTGCAGACTTAACTTTTTAATTTTTATTTGTAAACTAAACCCCCTTCACCACCTAGCCCACTACCCACCCACCCCAAAACTGGCCTCCTCCCCAACCCACCGCCCCCGGCCCCCACACATCAAATCCATCTCACCCATGCCACATAAATGCCGTGGCTAATAGACCAGTTCACAAGCTGGGTATTCTGCAGCGAATGGCTCGCCTTCCTGCCTCATCAAAGCCTCTCCACAAGGCACAACTCAGGAGTGCGATGGAATAATCTCCACTTGCCTGGATGGGTGCAGCTGAAACAACACTCAAAAAGCTCAACACTATCAAGGAGAAAACAGGCTGCTTGATGGGCAGCCCATCCACCACCTTAAACATCCACTCCGCGCACCATGGCTGCAGTGTGTACCATCTACAAGATGCACTGCAGCAACTCTCCAAGGCTTCTTCGACAGCACCTCCCAGACCCGCGACCTCTTCCACCACTTAGAAGGACAAGGGCAGCAGATGCATGGGAACGCCATCAACTCCAAATTCCCCTCCAAGTCACACACCATCCCGACTTGGATATATATTGGCATTCCTTCATTGTCGCGGGGTCAAATTCCTGGAACTCCCTCCCTAACAGCACTGTGGGAGTACCTTCACCACACGGACTGCAGCGGTTCAAGAAGGCGGCTCACCGCCACCTTCTCAAGGGCAACTAGAGATGGGCAATAAATCCTGGCCTTGTCAATGAAGCCCACATCCCAAGAATGAACAAACTCAAACTGCCAGACATAGAATGCCTCTCCCTTTTTGCCTCCCTTCCCTTTTTCCTCACAAAAGCTAGGTATGGATCTTCTTTTACTCTGCCTCTCTTTTGCTTCCCCTCAACAGTGGTGGAAATAGTTCTGCAAGTATCTTTTACAAATGTGTGTGCTCCACCTTGACGTAACTCTTCAATTTTTTTTTTCAGACTTATGTTGGAGATATTCTAGTAGCCATCAATCCTTTCAAGTACTTGGCAATATATGAAAAGTCGGTAGGTACTAATTTTATAAATAAAAATACTTAACAGAAATTTTAATTACATGACATCCAGTTGTATGAAGGTGAAGCTATTAAACTTAATTCATATATGTGGATAGTATTGTGGTCTAACATTTTACATATAAAATGAAATGGAAAAACCTATTAGTGCAGTTTATAAAAGCTTTAACACCATGCTACACTAACTTTTTTGCTTTCATTACAAAGTAGTAAATTTTAAACCGAGACTGAATTTTCACATGATAGAGAAAAAAAATTGAATCCTTCAAACCATTGAATACGTCCCAAAAGTCAACTCTTAAACTTTAATGGAATTTGTGTAAGACGGTGGAAACTTGTACCTCACAAAGCTCCCTTTTAAACCAGCACCAAACTTGATGCAATGGCACGTGAAAATTCAACAGGAGTTTATAAGAACTACTGAATTGATTAGCTATACGGTGCTACAAGATTGCCTGCACTATGTCACATGGCTGATGTGACACAATCCTTCATTGTAACTAGAATAAAGGCAGGACTCAATTCTTAAAAAGGTTAATTTATTGTGAGTTGTGTTGGCATGACGAAGAGCTTGGTTTTGAAGCCACAGGGGAAGGTAGCCAGGCAAAATGGCTTTGAGAGAATGTCAGGGACAGTGACTGGTGGACCATGGGAAACGGGACAAGGAGTAATGCAGAGTCCAGGAAGTGAAGAGGTACTTGGGTTGAGTAGATCTTTCGGTAAGGGTGGAGTGATGCTTTTGAGGAATTTTAAAATGAAGACACTGATACCTGCAGTTTGTTTAGTTTCTGGCACAGAAACTTGATATGCAAGATTTTGAGGAGAGAACTTGGGCTACTGATTTCTGGATTAGCTGAAGCTTGCACAGGATGCAGGTTGTGAGGCCAACAATGAAAGGGTTGGATAAATTTATCCTTGGTGATGAAGACACATAGGTGTTGGCCAAAATGGATGGTTTCACTTTTGCTGAAGTAAATTTTGATGCATCCAGAACTTAGAAACATAGAAAAATAGGAGCAGGAGTAGGCCATTCGGCTCATCGCGAGAGACTGCTCCGCCATTCAATATGATCATGGCTGATCCTCTATCTCAATACCATATTCCCGCTCTCTCCCCATACCCCTTGATACCTTTTGTGTCTAAAAATCTATCGACTCCTTAAATATATTCAGTGACTTGGCCTCCACAGCTGTCTGTGGTAGAGAATTCCACACGTTCGCCACCCTCTGAGTGAAGAAATTTCTCCTCATCTCAGTCCTAAATGTCCTACCCCATATCCTGAGACTGTGACCCCTCGTTCTAGACCCCCCCAGCCAGGGGAAACATCCTCCCTGCATCCAGTCTGTCTTGCTCTGTCAGAATTTTATACGTTTCCACGAGATCCCCTCTCATTCTTCTAAACTCTAGTGAATTCAGGCCTAGTCGACCCAATCTCTCCTCAGACGACAGTCCTGCCATCCCAGGAATCAGTCTGGTGAACCTTCGCTGCACTCCCTCTACGGCAAGTATATCCTTTCTTAGGTAAGGAGACCAAAACTGCACACACTACTCCAGGTGTGGTCTCACCAAGGCCCTGTATAACTGTAGTAAGACATCCTTGTTTTTGTATTCAAATCCTCTTGCAATGAAGGCCAACATACCATTTGCCTTCCTAACTGCTTGCTGTACCTGCATGTTTGCTTTCAGTGACTGGTGTACAAGGACACCCAGGTCCCTTTGTACATCAACATTTTCCAATCTATCACCATTTAAATAATACTCTGCCTTTCTGTTTTTCCTACCGAAGTGGATAACTTCACATTTATCCATGTTATACTGCATCTACCATGTATTTGCCCACTCACTCAACTTGTCTAAATCGCCTTGAAGCCTCTTTGCATCCTCCTCACAACTCACAATCCCACCTAGTTTCGTGTCGTCAGCAAACTTGGAAATATTACATTTGGTTCCCTCATCCAAATCATTGATGTATATTGTGAATAGCTGGGGCCCCAAGCACTGATCCCTGTGGTACCCCACTAGTCACCGCCTGCCACCCCGAAAAAGACCCATTTATTCCTACTCTCTGTTTCCTGTCTGTTAACCAATTTTCAATCCATGACAGGTATATTACCCTCAATCCCATGTGCTTTAATTTTGCACACTAACCTCTTATGTGGGACTTTATCAAAGGCCTTCTGAAAATCCAAATACACCACATCCACTGGTTCTCCCTTATCTATTCTACCAGTTACATCCTCAAAAAACTCCAGTAGGTTTGTCAAACACGATTTCCCTTTCATAAATCCATGCTGACTTTGTCTAATCCCGTTGATATTTTCTAAGTGTCCTGTTATCACATCCTTTATAATAGACTTTAGCATTTTCCCTACTACTGATGTTAGGCTAACCGGTCTGTAGTTCCCTGTTTTCTCTCCCTCCTTTTTTAAATAGTGGGGTTACATTTGCCACCCTCCAATCTGCAGGAACTGTTCCATATTCTATAGAATTTTGAAAGATGACAACCAATGCATCCACAATTTCCATGGCTACCTCTTTTAGTACTCTGGGGTGCAGATTATCAGGCCCTGGGGATTTATCGGCTTTCAGTCCCATTAATTTCTCCAGCACTATTTCTTTACTAATACTAATTTCCTTTAATTTCTCCTTCTCACTAGACCCTTGATTCCCTAGCATTTCTGGGAAGTCCTCCATGAAGACAGAACCAAAGTATTTGTTTAATTGATCTGCCATTTCCTTGTTCCCCATTATAAATTCTCCCATTTCTGACTGTAAGGGACCTACATTTGTCTTCACTAATCTTTTCTTTTTACATACTTGATGCCAGAAAGGTGGCAACAGCATTGGAGTCCCTGGTAGAGCAGTAGAGTAGGATGATGTCAGTGATCCTGTTGCGTGTGGATGATATTGCTGAGGAGTAGCATGTAAATTCTGAGTAGAAAGGGATCAAGGATAGAGCCTCAAGGCACACTGGTGACTTTAACAAAAAAATTATGATAACAGCACTGGAACAGATGAATGGAACCAGGAGAGATAATGCGATGGAAATGGACTGTTCAGGAGAGGTGTTGCAGGAAAACTGTGTTGTCAGCAGTATTTTTATTTGGGGGTGGGGGGGCGGGGGGGGGAAGAAAAGAGGTGCTGAGGAACAGCAGCAAGTATGATCACAGTTGCGCATGATATTGGTGTGGTGAATGGGTTGGAAACTGGATGAGGAAGGGTGGAACCGGGCTGTGGCGAGAGAGGCGAGCACACATTTAGCTGATATGTTGAGCTTTGAAAAGGATAGGTTGGAGATCGCGCAGTTGGAGAGGGTGGGGTGATGAGGGCTTTTGAAAGGGATTTGAATAATTCCAGAGAAAACTTCAATGAAGACCTCACAGATAAGGGAAATAAGCTGTGTGCTTTCTACTTCTCATATCTTTTGTGTCACGCCAGTGATGGTGACCTCCCAGGTATTCTTTCATTGGTGTGGACGATGAGTCGTTTATTCACCAGTGAGAACTCCATTTGATTGGTCATTAGGGAAATTTCAAAGTCATGTGATTTATTTCCTGTGTTAGGTGATTGGACCTAATCAAGTTAATACCTAGTCACCTAAATGGCAACCAATTACATTACAGCATTTTTATGAAACCCAACAATATGCTGTTTTAACTACTTCTTTGTTTCTGTTTGTCAGGAAGCTGAAAAATACAAAAGTTGTTCAAAAAGCAGCCTACCTCCTCATATTTTTGCAGTGGCAGATCGTGCATATCGGTCAATGTTGGGACGCTTAGCCACTGGCCCCAAGAACCAATGTATAGTCATCAGGTAAGATTATATAGATGAAGTTGCGGTATCGTATTGTAAAATTATGTGTGTAGGTGCATTTGTCCCAGTCCATATGTCCCACACCAGATGTCGCACATTTTTAACTTATTTTTTAAGCGAACAAAAGCCAGTCAGTGACCTGGAGCCTGAATTTTACAAGCAACATATTGGCCCGGAGTTTCCGAAGTTGTGCTATTTTTATTCAGCGCAGTTCACCCAAAATCGGCCAAACCAGTGCAAATGATCGCGTAATTTTAAGCACAAGTTACGTTCAATGCAAATAAGAGTTTCTGTGATCTTTTGTGCTAGTTTAAAAAACATTGTGCTAGAAGCCTGCCCCGAATGAGTAAGCGGAAACATGAGGGGGGAAAAAAAACACTTCTGAAAACTAGCGCAAATTGCACCCGGATTGCCGATTGCGCCCAAAGTGGAAAATTTCCCCCGTTGACCTCTATATTTGAATAATTTACAAGCAGCTACAATTACCTAGACATCACAATCTGAGACACTATGCATGATCTTTCCAAGCACAAGTGGGGACCGTGGTTGATTTATGTTGTTTACCCACTCTGCCCCTAACTTGGGCGCCTGGAGACCAATTATGGTGCTCCGCAAGTGCATTCTAACTTTTGGGGCGATTGATGGGGATAAGGTCCCATTTAGCAGGTTACTATCTTTTTTTTATTCGTTCATGGGATGTGGGCATTGCTGGCAAGGCCAGTATTTATTTCCCATCTCTAATTGCCCTTGAGAAGGTGGTGGTGATCCACCTTCTTGAACTGCTGCAGTCCGTGTGGTGAGGGTACTCCCACAGTGCTGTTAGGGAGGGAATCCAGGATTTTGACCCAGCGATGATGAAGGAATGGCGATATACTTCCAAGTCAGGATGGTGTGTGAATTAGAGGGGAACTTGGAGGTGGTGGTGGTCCCATGCGCCTGCTGCCCTTGTCCTTCTAGGTGGTAGAGGTCGCGGGTTTGGGGGGTGCTGCCGAAGAAACCTTGGCGAGTTGCTGCAGTGCATCTTGTAGATGGTACACACTGCAGCCACGGTATGTCGGCGGTGGAGGGAGTGAATGTTTAAGGTGGTAGATTGGGGGCCAATCAAGCGGGCTGCTTTGTCTTGGATAGTGTTGAGCTTCTTGAGTGTTGTTGCAGTTGCACTCATCCAGGCAAGTGGAGAGTATTCCATCACACTCCTTACTTGTGCCTTGTAGATGGTGGAATGGCTTTGGGGAGTCAGGAGATGAGACACTTGCCACAGAATACCCAGCCTCTGACCTGCTCTTGTTGCCACAGTATTTATTTGGCTGGTCCAGTTAAGTTTCTGGTCAATGGTGACCCCCCAGGATATTGATGATGGGGGAGTCGGCGATGGTAATGCCGTTGAATGTCAAGGGACGGTGATTAGACTCTCGCTTTTTGGAGATAGTCATTGCCTGGCACTTAACATTCGCGCCACACATCAGCCCAAGCCTGAATGTCATCCAGGTCTTGCTGCATGCGGGCATGGACTGCTTAATTATCTGAGGAGTTGCGAATGGCACTGAACAATGTGCAGTCATCAGCGAACATCCCCATTTCTGACCTTATGTTGGAGGGAAGGTCATTGATGAAGGAGGTGGTTGGGCCTAGGACACTGCCCTGAGGAACACCTGCACCGATGTCCTGGGGCTGTGATGATTGACCTCCAACCACAACCATCTTCCTTTGTGCTAGGTAGACTCCAGCCATTGGGGAGTTCCCCCCCCCCCCCCCCCCCCCCCCCCCCCCGATTCCCATTGACTTCAGTTTTACTAGGGCTTCCTTGATGCCACACTCGGTCAAATGCTGCCTTGATGTCAAGGGCAGTCACTCTCAACTCACCCCTGGAATTCAGCTCCTTTGTCCATGTTTGACCAAGGCTGTAATGAGGTCAGGAGCCGAGTGGTCCTGGCAGAACCCAAACTGAGCATCAGTGAGCAGGTTATTGGTGAGCAAGTGCAGCTTGTACTGTCGACGATGCCTTCCATCACTTTGCTGATGATTGAGAGTAGACTGATGGGGCGGTAATTGGCCTGCTTTTTGTGGACAGGACATACCTGGGCAGTTTTCCACATTGTCGGATAGATGCCAGTGTTGTAGCTGTACTGGAACAGCTTGGCTAGAGGCGCAGCTAGTTCTGGAGCACAAGTCTTCAGCACGACAGCCTGGATGTGGTCGGGGCCCATGGCCTTTGCTGTATCCAGGGCGCTCAGCCATTTCTTGATATCACGTGGAGTGAATCAAATTGGCTGAAGACTGGCTTCTGTGATGGTGGGGACCTCAGGAGGAGGCGGATATGGGTCATCCACTCGGCACTTCTGGCTGAAGATGGTTGCAAATGCTTCAGCTTTGTCTTTTGCGCTCACGTGCTGGGCTCCACCATCATTGAGGATGGGGATATTCATGGAACCTCCTCCTCCCGTTAGTTTTTTAATGGTCCACCACCATTCACAACTGGATGTGGCAGGACTGCAGAGCTTTGATCTGATCTGTTGATTGTGGGATCGCTTAGCTCTGTCTATAGCATGCTGCTTCCGCTTTTTAGCATGCATGTAGTCCTGTATTGCAGCTTCCCCAGGTTGGCACCGCATTTTTAGGTATGCCTGGTGCTGCTCCTGGCATGCTCTTCTACACTCCTTATTGAACCAGGGTTGTCCCCTGGCTTGATGGTAATGGTAGAGTGAGGGATATGCCGGGCCATGAGGTTACAGATTGTGATGGACTACAATTCTGCTGCTGCTGATGGCCCACAGCGCCTCGTGGATGCCCAGTTTTGAGCTGCTAGATCTGTTCTGAATCTATCCCATTTAGCACGGTGGTAGTGCCACACAACACGATGGAGGGTGTCCTCGGTGTTAAGACGAGACTTCGTCTCCACAAGGACTGTGCGGTGGTCACTGCTACCAATGCTATCATGGACAGATGCATCTGCGACAGGTAGATTGGTGAGGACGAGGTCAAGCAGGTTTTTCCCCTCGTGTTGGTTCTCTCACCACCTGCCGCAGGCCCAGACTGGCAGCTATGCCCTTCAGGGCTCGGTCATTGAAGTCCCCCACCTAGAGTGCATTCTGTGACCTTGCTACTCTCAGTGCTTCTTCCAAGTGGTGTTCAACATGGAGGAGTACTGATTCATCAGCTGAGGGAGGGTGGTAGGTGGTAATCTGCAGGAGGTTTCCTTGCCCATGCTTGACCTGAAGCCATGAGACTTCATGGGGTCCGGAGTCAATGTTGAGGACTCCCAGGGCCACTCCTTCTCGACTGTATACCACTGTGCCGCCACCCCTGGTGGGTCTGTCCTGCCGGTGGCACAGGAAATACCCAGGGATGGTGATGGAGGAGTTTGGGACATTGACTGAAAGGTATGATTCTGTGAGTATGACTATGTCAGGCTGTTGCTTGTCTAGTCTGTGGGACAGCTCTCCCAATTTTGGCACAAGCCCCTAGATGTTGGTGAAGAGGACTTTGCAGGGTCGACTGGGCTGGGTGTGCCGTTGTCGTGTCCGTAGCCGGTGCTGAGGTTGATGTAGGGTGGACCGTCCGGTTTTATTATTATTGTTTTTCGTAGGGGTGACTGGCTAGGCCATTTCAGAGGGCAGTTAAGTCAACCACATTGCTGTGGATCTGGAGTCACATATAGGCCAGACTGGGTAAGGCCGGCAGATTTCCTTCCCTAAAGGACGTTAGTGAACCAGATGGGTTTTTATGACAATCCGGTAATTTCAAGGCGGGAGTTCAGTGGCCATTGCTCCAGTTGATTACTTGACAGCTTCAAATGTACAGTAAAAGCTCCCACTTGACAGATCATCACTTTCCTCAGCCACAAGCTACTTCTCAGTCCATTTGCAGAACAGAATCAGTAGGCTGCAAGTGTTTCCACCAAAGTCTCCATCCAGTCTCCCCTCATTACCTCTCTCACCATTGACAGATCGCTTCTGTCATCTGTACTTCACCTGCCATCTATTCCATCGGCATGGGTGCCATTTATGCAGTCTCACCTTGGTCCTCAGAATCGGACCACAAAGAGCCCCAACACAGCAGCACCAGGCACACTAGCAGCACCAACAACACCAACCTTCTCCGCAATCAACTGATGCTGCACAGGACAGAGGGCATCAGCACCCGAGCACATTGCTGCCCGGGAGGCCAGGGCTGGCCTCATCATGGCCAGATTTGCTGAACTTTACACTATATACACTGGCTGCCACATGATGTGCCAGGTTGGCACCACCCCACACCATCACCATCATCATAAAGCATCCCTACAATGCCCAAGCCATTCCTTTCACACTCATCACCATTGCGGGGGGCACCGTTATATCTCCCCATTCACTGCAACTCACTAAGCCACTTCCAAAGGTGCACACAAAGCTGTCCAAGACCAGAAGGTGTTGAAAATAAAGATTTCAATGTTTGACAGCACATTAATACAAACTTTACATAAACATTGAATAAAACACCCAAGTGGATACCCTTGTGGTGTTGTTAGTTGGTATGATTGCACTAGGATGAGGGTGAGTGTGAGGGGTGGCTAGTGAGATGGGGATGTGATAATGTAGATAGAGAGGGATGGGTGGAGGTGAAAGGTAAGTTGGTGTGAGTAAGGATGTGCAGGAGTAGGGTAGGGAAGGCAGAGTGATGGGGATGTGATGAGAGGCACAGCAGGATGAGGTTGAGTGTGGTTTTGTACTAACATTGAAACGTTTGCGCCACTGCACCCAGGTCCTCCTGACGACATCCCTGCTTGTGCCCTCCTCTGTAATTTGCAACCAGGCTGCGTTGGTTTCCTGGGGAGGTCTCTTCCGCCCATCGGAAGGGAAGAGGACCTCGTTGTGTGCTGTGACTCCCTCCATAAGCATATGGAGGGAGTAATGGGAAAGCCTGGGTGCAGCTCTGTGCAGTCATTGTCAGTGTTTGCAGCACTTCAATGCTGTGGAACACTGACAGCACAAACGTCAAAAGAAATGTGGCCGTGGTCCCTTTAAGGAAACCGGCTGATGACGCGTCATGAATGACGTCGCCAGACCCGCTTCCTCTAATTGGACCGGGAAACGTGTTGGGCGGGCTTAACAAGCCCTATTAACATAAGTTCATTTTGGACAGCGGGTTGGAGCCAGCAGCAGGGCCATGACCCGCCACCGACATCGCCCACCCCGGACCTGCCCAGGTAAGTCAAATCCCGGTCATTGACTTTGAATCTCTCTTCAATAGTGCCCCAGTAAAGTTAATCTTTAGGATGTACCCAGCAGAGGATCCCAATTTTCACAGTATTCCTGTGTTCAGTGGTTCCACTGGTGGAGTTGTGTTGCATTGTAGGAATTTTAGATTATCCTTTTCTGTGCAACTGGTTGCCATTTGCTGGTGTGAGTCATGGTGCATTTCATCGTTTTTTTTTCTAGTATAAAGGCTTATTTTCCAACATTCTCTTTAAATGATTAGAATTCTCTGGGCTTTGAGTTATAGGGATAGGGTAACATTAAGATAATAGTTTGGCCTTGCTTAGGATAGAAATATAGGAAGTCTTTCATTGTTGATGGATGGGTGGCTTATGTCAGTATTGAATGCCAGAGAGTGGGTATTGTAGCACAACCAGTACTAGCAATTATCCTTTTCTATATGAAATTTTACAGTATTGTACCTTGTGTGGGTTGTTGTTTCAGCTCTAACATCTGGGGGCAACACGGTGGCATAGTGGTTAGCACTGTTACCTCACAGCGCCAGGGACCCGGGTTCGAATCCGGCCTCGGGTGACTGTCTGTGTGGAGTTTGCACATTCTCCCCGTGTCTGCGTGGGTTTCCTCCGGGTGCTCCGGTTTCCTCCCACAGTCCAAAGATGTGCGGGATTAGGTTGATTTGGCTATGATAAATTGACCCTTAGTGTTAGGGGGGATTAAATACGTGGGGTTATGGGGATAGGGTGGGATATGTGTCGGTGCAGGCTCGATGGGCCGAAATGGCCTCTATCTGCACTGTGTGGATTCTGTGATTCTGAGACGTTTGAAGTCCTATGCCTTGCCAAGCAAGGAAACCCTGGCGTTGTAGTGGGCACTATTGGGATTATTCCAAAATGATAAATTTGGTGAAACATTAATAGTGACATTTTTAGAGACAATAGTGACATTTCCCTCGCCTTCCCTCTCAAACTTAGAATTATTTTTCTTTGTTTTTAATTATATTTTGTTTTAAGTTGAAAAATTTCAAGGAGTTGATGCATTGAGTAATCGGATAACCTTGTGTTGCTGTTCACCTTCGACTATGTACAAATCTATTAGGGTGTGTACACTAGAATGACAGTTCATCAAGAAATAAAGCATAGAAACAATGAAACGGTTTCCATGATTTTCTGTTGTTCGAGCTGTTCATAAAGGAATTTCTAGTTCCACCTTGGAGATGTTTTGCCATTAATTCACCTAACCTGCAACACACTGAAGTTTCATATATATTTCTGTAAATATTGGTTATTAATAATTCAACTCTTCACGGGAATCTTAGTACTGGCTAGGTAAACAGAAGTTGGAGATAATACATACATTTTATTTAATTAGTTTTTTCTTTTGGACTAACAGTGGGGAAAGTGGCGCTGGGAAAACGGAAAGCACCAAACTCCTGCTGCGACAGATCATGGAGCTCTGCAAAGGAAATTCTCAATTAGAACGACAGGTTCTGCAGGTAAGAAAGCAACAACGACGGCTAAGCTGTTTAACAGATTGCTTCCCCTCCCCAGACAAGAACAAAGTCCTTTGGTAAACCCAGACTGTAGGCGTTGTTGACACATTGAAATTCCCCTTGTATACTAGAAGGGTTGTAGACAAGTGAACATGTAACATAGACATGTAGATGAGTTAACGAGCACTGTCAACTTTTCATTTGTGTTTTTTCCTCAATAATCACCTTTCCGTTAGAAATGGGGAATTGGAAATAGTGTTGATTCAAGTTCCCATGTTAAATTTATAGAGTGGCCGACTGCTATCCAAATTGTGGTGTGGTCATGCATTCCATTATGAAAATAAGTACAAATTATGTCACTCAGTGAGCTTCATGCTGGTAGAGAGTTTGCAGGGATAACGGTTACCTTTGTTTTTTTACAAGGAATGAAGAAGTTGGTCTAAATAAGTGCAACAGAGCGCTGTGACCTGAGGAGTAAGCAACTGCTGTGAAGCATTCATTGTGGCTAAATGCAGACAGCAGTTATTATATCCCTGCTCAACTTGTACAGAAATTAGTAATCTGTTGGTTGCAGATTGAGAACAAACTGCAGCAGTTTGCTTTCTTGTGAAGTTTCAAACTAATCCTTGTGGTTTTTTTTTATTCGTTCCTGGGATGTGGGCACCGCTGGCAAGGCCAGCATTTATTGCCCATCCCTAGTAGCCCTTGAGAAGGTGGTGGTGAGCCGCCTTCTTGAACTGCTGCAGTCTGTGTGGTGATGGTACTCCCACAGTGCTGTTAGGGAGGGAGTTCCAGGATTTTGACCCAGCGACTATGAAGGAACGGCGATATACTTCTAAGTCAGGATGGTGTGTGACTTGGAGGTGAACTTGGAGGTGGTGGTGTTCCCATGCACCTGCTGCCCTTTTCCTTCTAGGTGATAGAGGTCGTGGGCTTGGGAGGTGCTGCTGAAGAAGCCTTGGCGAGTTGCTGCAGTGCATCTTGTAGATGGTACACACTACAGCCACGGTGCGCCAGTGGTGGAGGGAGTAAATGTTTAAGGTGGTGGATGTGGTGCCAATCAAGCGGGCTGCTTTGTCCTGGATGGTATTGAGCTTCTTGAGTGTTGTTGCAGCTGCACTCATCCAGGCAAGTGGAGAGTATTCCATCACTCTCCTTACTTGTGCCTTGTAGATGGTGGAAAGGCTTTGGGGTGTCAGGAGGTGAGACACTCGCTGCCTCTGACCTGCTCTTGTTGCCACAGTATTTATGTGGCTGGTCCAGTTAAGTTTCTGATCAATGGTGACCCCCAGGATGTTGATGGTGGCGGATTCGGCGATGGTAATGCCGTTGAATGTCAAGGGGCAGTGGTTAGACCCTCGCTTGTTGGAGATAGTCATTGCCTGGCACTTGTGGCGTGAATGTTACTTGCAACTTCAGCCCAAGCCTGAATGTCATCCAGGTCTTGTTGCATGCGGGCATAGGCTGCTTCATTATCTGAGGAGTTCCAAATGGAACTGAACACTGTGTAATCATCAGCGAACAGCCCCACTTCAGACCTTATGATGGAGGGAAGGTCATTGATGAAGCAGCTGAAGATGGTTGGGCCTAGGACACTGCCCTGAGGAACTCTTGCAACGATGTCCTGGGGCTGTGATGATTGACCTCCAACAACCACAACCATCTTCTTTTGTGATAGGTATGACTCCAGCCAGTGGAGAGTTTTCCCCCTGATTCCCATTGACTTCAGTTTTACTAGGGCTCCTTGATGCCACACTCAGTCAAATGCTGCCTTGATGTCAAGGGCACTCACTCTCACCTCCCCTCTGGAATTCAGCTCTTTTGTCCATGTTTGGACCAAGGCTGTAATGAGGTCTGGAGCAGAGTGGTCCTGGTGGAACCCAAACTGAGCATTGGTGAGTAAGTGCTGCTTGATAGCACTGTCAATGACACCTTCCATCACTTTGCTGATGATTGCGAGTAGACTGATGGGGTGGTAATTGGCCAGATTGAATTTGCCCTGCTTTTTGTGGACAGGACATACCTGGGCAGTTTTCCACATTGTGTGGTAGATGCCAGTGTTGTAGCTGTACTGGAACAGCTTGGCTAGAGGCGCGGCTAGTTCTGGAGCACAAGTCTTCAGCACGACAGCCGGGATGTTGTCGGGGCCCACAGCCTTTGCTGTATCCAGTGCGCTCAGCTGTTTCTTGATATCACGTGGAGTGAATCGAATTGGCTGAAGACTGGCTTCTGTGATGGTGGGGACCTCAGGAGGAGGCCGATATGGATCATCCACTCTGCACTTCTGGCTGAAGATGGTTGCAAACGCTTCAGCCTTGTCTTTTGCACTCACGTGCTGGGCTCCACCATCATTGAGGATGGGGATATTCATGGAGCCTCCTCCTCCCGTTAGTAGTTTAGTTGTTGACCACTGGATATGGTAGGACTGCAGAGCTTTGATCTTATCCGTTGATTGTGGGATCGCTTAGCTCTGTCTATAGCGTACTGCTTCCGCTGTTTAGCATGCATGTTCAAAATGTAAAAACTTGTTTTCCTAAAAAAAAAACTGGTCCTCAATATCCTCAGCTGGCCTGCAGGAGAGTAGTGACAAAGAAAACTATATCAGAAGAACAATTTTCTCTCTCTCTCTCTCTCTCTCTCTCTCTCTCATTCTAATGTCATGATGTGCTGCTGCAGGCCATATTCAACTGTGACAAGTCTGAATTTGAATTTGTTTCCATTTTTCGCAAAACAAAATTTGGTTAGACCACAAGAGGCTACGGAGAAGATTTTTCTCTGTTGAGGTGGCCACCTAAAACAGGAATCAAGTTAATTACGTTTGTAAATGCGAGGCTTAACGTCTGTTTAAGGTCCCCTCACAGAAATTGGGCTGCGATGAGCAGGGATCGCGTCGGACCGGCCCCGCTCAGGATTTTCAGTGCCCGCTGCAGCCTACGCAGCGACCGCCAACGGAAGGCAATATCTCTGCCCTTACTGACACTGATATCTTTGCCTGTAATCTCTATACCCGATTTCTCTAATGCCCTGCTTGCAGGCTTCTGAGCTGCACTCTGCAACTTTAACTTGTCCAACACTCCATTACCTGCATCCTGTCTAACTCTCAGCAAGCGGCCTGGTATTCATCCCCTACAATTGTGCGAGCTGCCTGTGGAGGTGTGACAGGACAAACACAAAGCATTAATCAGGCCCAAGGCCTAATTTCAGGCTGGCCTCGGGCCTGCCCCTTGGGGTACACGCTGCCTGTGGAGTGCCAATTCTGGGCCCGAAAACAGCCATTGTCTCTTACTTGTATAACTTCTGCCATTTAGCCATCTCTTGTTTTCCACTCGAGCACTTTATAGGTCATTCTATTTCTTTTCCTCTTTGTGTGTGTTTGTTTTTTTTTCCAGCTCCTCCTTCCACTTTCCCTCATCTGTTCCTTTTTAACATGCTGTTTATCTGTAATATCTTGCAGTTCTAACGAAGTGTGCAAGCCAGAAACATTAACTTGTTTGTTCTCTCCAGAGATGCTGCCTGACTTGCCAAACGTTTCCAGAATTTTGTGTTTTTATTCCAATCCCTGAATGTTCACTCTTGACGTCTGTTGCTAACGTGCTTATATCACTTCCCTGAAACAACTTACTTATTGAATCTAGTACTATCCACTCAGCCTCATAATTCCTCTTGCTTCTGCCTACCTTTCTAAGTTCCTGTACCTTGCTTTTTAAAGCCAGAACTCTGTCTTTTAAGCTTACTGATTAAGAGATGATTTTTGAATCTCTCACCCCTCCTATTACATCTGCCTTTCTCAACTGTGCACATCCCACCGCAAATGTCGCTCAAGGTCTCCATCTTAGATTTCCTTCTCTTGGCTGTTGCTTTTACTTGTTATATTTCTCCCGCTGCCCACTTTTGGTTTAACTTCCTTTATTACAAGAGGATTTGAGTATAAGAGTAAAGACATCTTACTGCAATTGTATAGGGCCCTGGTGAGACCACACCTGGAGTATTGTGTACAGTTTTGGGCTCCTTACCTAAGGAAGGATATACTTGCCATAGAGGGAGTGCAATGAAGGTTCACCAGACTGGTTCCTGGGATGGGGGATTGTCCTATGAGGAGAGATTGAGTAGACTAGTCCTATACTCTCTGGAGTTTAGAAGAATGAGAAGTGATCTCATTGAAACATACAAAATTCTTACAGGACTTGACAGGGTAGATGCAGGGAGGATGTTTCCCCTGGCTGGGGAGTCTAGAACCAGGAGTCATAGTCTCAGAATAAGGGGTCAGCCATTTAGGACTGAGATGAGGAGAAATTTCTTCACTCAGAGGGTGGTGAATCTTTGGAATTCTCTACCCCAGAGGGCTGTGGAGGCTCAGTCGTGAGTATATTGAAGACAGAGAACGATAGATTTTTGAATATTAAGGGAATCAAAGAATATGGCGATAGTGCAGGAAAGTGGAGATGAGGTAGAAGATCAGCCATGATCTTATTGAATGGCGGAGCAGGCTCGAGGGGCCGTATGGCCGACTCCTGCTCCTAATTCTTATGTTCTTGTGTTCCTTTTAGCCCATTTTATTTTAGCCCCTTTGATTTTTCTTCAATTTACTATTCATTTCCTTTGGATATTTATTTTATTTGACTTATTTCAAGTGGCCCCCTATGTCAACTACTTTACACAGATGTTCTCTTTCATATTGGATCCCCTCTGCTGGACCTTTATCTCTTAAATGTTCTTTTAAATCTACTTCTGCCTGTACTCCCTTTTAAGTAGATACCTACAGTCCATCTGTCTTTCCTGTCCCCCTATTACTTTGCCTAATTTGTCAAAACTTCATGCTTTGGGGAATCGAGCTCTCCCAGTGGTGAAGTATTTTTCCCGTTTACCTTGTTATGAATTTGGGTAGCTCCGATGCAGTCGGTCCTTTTGCTTTACCTCTGCCGGTATTTGAGTTTGTGTTTGTGCACCCCAATGCTTTTTTGAACCTTGTGGGATCCCCTGGAGCAGCTGTCACACTAGTGGACCCCAGTACTGTAATGAGGGGTTAATTGCTTGACTCTGGCAATGTTATCCACTACACTGGCAGAGGTTAAAAGAAGTGCTCATGAGCAATGAGGTCCAGTCACACACAGTGCTGTACAACTGTAGAAAGAGAAAATGGTATTTTAAAAGCCCAAACCAAGAAGGCAGTCAAGACAAATAGTGTGTTGCTGTATGTAACCAGATACACAAATAATATTTTAGAAGTACTGAGTGAGAGTGTCTAGTGTCAGCTCTGATTGTTGTACTTACAAATGAAGATTGACTACTTGAAAGGGTATCTCAAGGCTTTGGGGATTACATCATAGAACTATAAGGAGAACTTCAACCAGCTAAATTTGTTTTGGCTAGAAAAAACTTTTGAGTGGTGTATATAATTTGTGTTAAAATCCAGAGGATTAATAAACAAGAAATGGAAAAGTTTTTTACGTGGAACCAGGGCTATGATTATACATTTAAAAAAACTGCAAGCTAGGCTATAAGCTCAACTTTATTTTTCTTAAAATTGTACAGTTACTGAATCCGATTAAGCCAGTTGTGGTAAATGGAGAATCTGTGGAATCTTTTACGAAGAATCTGGGGAGGTTCTGATGAGGGAAGGACTGGGACTATAGGGTTTGGCACTGGGGCAGGATGAAGACCATTATTTGGAGCACACATCCAGACAAACCTTGGTCTTGTGTTCTTTTGCTGCTAACTTGCTGCACTTCATTTAGTTTGTGTATAAATGAACAACTTTTATCTCAATTTTGCTGCTAAAGGAACCAAGATTCTACAATGAGATGGAATATCGTGCTAGATTGCAGCAGTTTTTTGAATTGAGTCATATACCAGCCTTTGATCATAATTAAATACACATAAATGAATGAACAGATCTATGTCTCAAGTTCAGCAGGCTTCCTGCATCTGCCATCTATTTAAAACACCCAGGCCGGGAAATTAGACCCGTTTGCGCCGGCCGTTAAGGCTGGTTCGGAAGATAAAATGGCAGCTGCCTTGCCCACTTCCGCCGTGGAATACGGCAGCCGCCACTTTGGGCAGGTCGGCAGTGCTGTGGTTGGCTGTGCTCACTCCAGATATTTAGATGAGCCAGATCGGGGCGTCGATGGGCATACAATGCTGAGTTGACACACGATCTGGTATTTTGGACGTCGCCGCTCCTTTTTATGCCCTCTCCGAAGCACGCACGTCAGAACGTGTGTGCAGCAGTACGACAGACCCCCTACCAGCGCTTCTTAAAGGCACACATGCAACTTTCAGGTAAGTTTGCAAGGCTTTAGCTCTTAAAGGAAGGCCTCTGAGACCACCATTTGATCGCAGTCCTGGGGCTATAGTTGCAGTCCCCCTTGGGCTGCAGCGTGACATGGAGATGAAGTAGAGGCAGCAAAGTGGACAAGCTGTTTGCACAGGGCGGAAGAGGAGGAGGCGGAGACGACCCAGACAGCCCCTTTCTGGCCAGGATATCTGGGATCGAATCCATCACTGGTACCTGTGAACACAACCCCAATTCCGCTTTCAACATTTGTCCCACACCTTACCTTCCCTCTTACTGACTACCACAGCATCCTCTTGGCCACAATGCTGAAATAAAAGCCACCACAAAGCAAACTTTCCAATCTAACTTTATCCATATATGCATGAAATAGTCCATCAAAAAATCAACTAATCACCCTTGTGCATTCCCTTAGTGACTGTCTTGCATGTGCCTTTGCCTATCCTCGTGCTTTTACGCAGTGCTACCTCAGTGACTGCAGCATGGCTGGTGGAAGGCTGTTGACTTTCAGTGGGGGCCACTGCAGATGGCCTTGCAGGACTACCTCGAGGAGCTGGTGGCTCGGAGTGTGAAATTGAGTGACGGTGTTGTTTCTTCTTCTTCATTCTCCTTTCCCTCTTCTTGGTCACCCACTGGCTGGATAGGCTGGATTTCTTGGGTGTCCGAAATGAGGAAGGCATAATGTTAGGGTTGTGGCGGGGGTGGGGGGGGGTGGGCTGGTGGGTGTAAAGCAAGAGGTGCATGCTTACACCATGTCCAACTTGTAAATCAGAAGAGTGTGTGGAATGAGGGGGAAGTGGGATGTGAGAAGGAGGATAACAAATGAGGATACCAGCATCTTGTATTCTTTCTGCCCCGCAGCTGGCCAAGATCTCAGCCATGCCCCTGCCAAGAATGGCCAGCATCGTCTCCTCCAAGGGGGTGAGGTGAAGCTAGGAATGTGAGGTGTGCCTCGTGTTTGGTAGAGATTATTGGTAGGGAGTGATGGGGTCATGCATTGAGCAGTGTGTGAGGCTAGTGATGCAGTTGGTAGGAGACAGCTTTGGAAAATGCATTCACTGACCTTGACCGCTCGTCTGAGGTCATGAAACCTCTTTTGGGCACTGGAGCCAGGTCCTGGGGGTGACGCTGCTGGCAGTGATCATCTGTGATCTGGTCCCACATCCTTCTTTCTGGAGGGCCTCTTGCCCCCCCTGCACAAAGTTTGAGTGCTGCGTCCGAGACCCTGTGTGCCCTTTCCCTGGCCTGTTGAGCCATTTGGGTTAGTGCTGAAGCGCTTTAAAAAAAAAAATAATCAGCAGAAGGCAACTCACCTTTAAGAGTTGCAGACTGCCTTTTAGAGGAGCAGGCTAGCTTTAAGTAAAGCTAGCCTCACTCGAACAACACAAACTTCGGCCCCCTGCTAAGCGCATAGCCTGTCAGCAGTGTGTTCAGCGTTAGTCTGTGCACTGCAATCATTATAATTAGCAGGCAGCACGAAGTTGACGTGCTGCTTTTGTTTTTGTGAACGGGCATGGACATATCTTGCATCACGGTGTCCGCGTCCGTTTTTTCGCGCTATCCAATTTCTAGGCCCCAGAGCCCGTGGAAGCCATTACGGCAAGGTTTTCAAAGCATTTTTTAATTATGAAGTTGGAGCAAGTAACATGTTTGTCTTGCCTATTTTTGGTGTGTTGTAGACATTTTAGAATCAACCTTTTGATAAGTTCATCGCTGACTGTGTTCTTTTCCATTTTAATAAATCACTTTTGCTAAAACCATTGCTATCTGATTCTGGGTGAGTCAGATGGCTTAGATTGACGTAATTTTGTGCAGTGTAATAAAATGTTCCACCCAGTGTGCTTATAGTTATAAAGTTTACCTAACCAATAAGGCTGAGTGATAAACAGAATCATCCATGTATGAAAGCTGTTTTTCTAAATTTGCTCTTCTAGTACACGGCTTCGACCACTGCAGGTGCATAATAGGAAGTCGTGGGTGTGATGCCCATGATTTAAATGGATGGGAATTGTGCCTGTAATTTCCTGGTGTGTGCTCCTGGCAGATAAGGCTCCATGTCAGGAGCACACATTTGAAAATTCAGACCTATGATGTCAATCTGATGTGATATTCTGGATCTGGTACTGTTTAATGAGAAAGGGCTAATCAATAATCTTGTGGTAAAGGGGCCTTTAGGGACAAGTGACCATAATATGATTGAATTTTATATTAAGTTTGAGAGTGATGTAGTCCAATTTGAAACTAAGGTCTTCAATCTAAACAGAAGAAACTCCAAGGGTATGAGGGACAAGTTGGCCATGGTAGATTGGGAGACTACACTAAAAGGTATGAAGGTGGACATACAATGGCTAACATTCAAGGAAATAATGCATAATTTGCAACAAACATATATTCCTCTAGGGCATAAAAACCCAAAAGGAAAAGTGATCCAACCATGGCTAACAAAAGAAATTAAAGCTAGTATTAAGTCAAAGGAGGAAGCTTATAAAGTTGCCAGAAAAAAGCAGTCAGCCTGAGCATTGGGATCTTTTTAGAAATCAGCAAAGGGGGACCAAGAAATTGATAAAGAAAGGGAAAATGGAATAAGAGTACAGCTTCTACAGGTATGTGAAAAGGAAAAGACTGGCGAAGGTAAATGTAGGTCCTTTACAGTCAGAGACGGGAGAATTTATAATGGGGAATGAGGAAATGGCAGCGAAATTAAATAAATGCTTTGTTTCTGTCTTCACAGAGGAAGACCCAAAAAACCTCCCATAAATACGAGAAAACCAAGGGTGTGGCGAGAATGAGGAACTTAAAGAAATTATTATTAGTTTAAAAACAGTACTAGCAAAATTAATGGGACTAAAAGTCGATAAATCTCAAGGACCGGATGACCTACATCCTAGGGTTTTGAAAGAGGTGGCCATTGGGATACTGGTTGTCATCTTCCAAAATTCTATAGATTCTAGAACGGTTCCTGCAGATTGGAGGATAGCAAATGTAACCCCGCAATTTAAGAAAGGAGGGATAGAGAAAACGGGGAACTACAGACCTGTTGGCCTCATATCAGTAGTTGGGAAAATGCTGGAATCTATTATAAAGGATGCAATAACTGGGCACTTAGAAACTAATAGTAAGATTGGGCAGAGTCAACATGGATTTATGAAAGGGAAGTCCTATTTGACAAACTTATTGGAGTTCTTTGAGGATGTAACTAGTGGAGTAGACAAAGGAGAACCGGTAGATGTGGTTAATTTGGATTTTCAGAAGGCCTTCGATAAGGTCCCACACAAGAGGTTGGTGAACAAAATTAGGGTACATGGAATTGGGGGTAATATACTGGCATGGATTGAGAATTGGTTAACCGACAAAACAAAGAGTAGGGATAAACGGGTCTTTTTCAGGACGGCAGGCTGTGACTAGTGGGGTACCGCAAGGATCGGTGCTTGGGCCCCAGTTATTCACAATCTATATCAACGATTTGGAGGCGGGGACTAAATGTAACATTTCCAAATTTGCTGATGGCACAAAGCTAGGCGGCAGTGTCAGTTGCGAAGAGGATGTGAAGAGGCTTCAAGGGGATCTCGACAGGCTCAGTGAGTGGGCGAGAACATGGCAGATGGATTATAATGTGGAGAAATGTGAAGTTATCCACTTTGGTAGAAAAAACAGAAAGGCAGAGTATTTCCTAAATGGTGAAAGATTGGGGAATGCAGATGCTTAAAGGGACCTGGGTGTCCTTGTACATGAGTCACCTGAAAGTGAATGTGCAGGTGCAGCAAGCCATTGGGAAGGCAAATGGTATGCTGGCCTTCATTACAAGAGGATGAGAGTACAGGAGTAAAGAAGTCTTACTCCAATTATATAGGGCCTTGGTGAGACCACACCTGGAGTACTGTGTACAATTTTGGTCTCCTTACCTAAGGAAGGATATACTTGCCATAGAGGGAGTGCAACGAAGGTTCACGAGATTGATTCCTGGGATGGCGGGACTGTCGTATGAGAAGAGATTGAGTAAACTAGGTCTATATTCTCTTGAATTCAGAAGAATGAGAGGGGATCTCATTGAAGCATACAAAATGATTACAGGGCTTGATAGGGTGGATCCTGGGAGAATGTTTCCCTTGGCTGGGGAGTCTAGAACCAGGGGCCACAGCCTCAGGATAAAGGGTAGGCCATTCAGGACTGAGCTGAGAAGAAATTTCTTCACACAGAGGGTGGTGAATGTTTGGAATTCTCTACCCCAGAGGGCTGTGGAGGCTCAGTCATTGGGTATATTCAAAACAGAAGTCGATAGATTTCTGACTAGTAAGGACATCAATGGATATGGCGATAGGGCCGGTGAATGGAATTGAGGCAGAAGATCAGCCATGATCTCATTGAATGGCGGAGCAGGCTCGAATGGCCTACTCCTGCTCCTATTTCTTATGTTCTTATGATGCTGGTTTTGTAACCACCATTTTGCTGCAGTACAGAACAAACTAAAACAAAGGGCTGGATTTTGTCTTGGGGTCGGGTTGGGGTCGTGTCATCCACATTTCGTGGTTCCCCCCCGACTCCAGATTAATGTGGATGAATGATGCAATTTTCACTTAATTGGGCAATTGAGTTCCAGCATGTGGGAACCCATGAACTAATTAGTGTTTTCAGTCTGAAAGTCGCCTCTGATGATGTCGTCATTGCTGACTGCCTAGTCTCAGAGACTGTTGGTGAGAGAGGACCTGCGTGGCTTGCTTTTGATGTGAGTGGACCTGGATGCAAAAAGAGAGAGAGAGAGAGAGAGAGAGAGAATTCTTTTGCATCCAAGTCCTCTCACAGCAAAGGCCAGGCAGTCTCTGAACACATTCAATGCAGCAGCATCAGAGGCGACTTTCAGACCTAATACTACTACTACCTTCATCACATCTCCGTTGTAATAGTGGATCTGCAGCTGATAGTCAGCTATCCACTCGTGCTCCCGCCAGGTTTCACTGGAGTGTTTCACACCAGGCGTACTTCACGTCAGAAAAGGGTTAAACTAGCTAAAACGTTTCAAAATGGCATTACAGAGCCAATTTAGGGCTTGTTAAGGGCTTTAATGGCCTCTCCCGCCTCTTGGAGGCGGGACGGAGTCGGGAACCCCGCGACTGATTTTGTCAAAATTGCGTGGAGGCGGGATGGGGTCGGGATCCCCGACCCCGCAAATTTATCCCCCCACACGCCTCCAAACCCGACTCCACGGGTCATTCAAAATCCAGCCCAAAGAATCCATTAGCTAACTTCCAGTAACCAATCTGAAAAGCATAAAGTAATAGCTACATCATTTGAATTTCATCCTGAGCACATTATATAAACAACTCAATTTAGAATATGTCAACATATTTCTCTTCTATTTCACCAGTATTCGCCTTTGCTGCAGAATAGATGTATTGTAGCTGCATAGTTCAGCTTCACAGTGCTTGTTTCTTATAGATGGCCCTGTTTTATCATTAGTGACTGAAGTTGATGATTTAATGTCTTGGCGCTATCTAGGATTTTCCCATCCAATGTTATGGTCACTGCTTAGTTGAGAAGGAGATAACTGTGCAAGAGAGAGAAACCCAAGTTTGCTTTCTAACAATAGATTCTAAATTGAACAGGAGCTGGATTTCACTGATTGTTCGTGTGTTGGTTTGGAGCTAATTTGTTAATTCTGTTTGACTCCTGGAGCAAACATAGATTTCAACAGTCAAGATTGAAGGATTTAGGGAGAGAGTGTGGGGCTTAGGTAGCTAAAGGCACAACTGTCAATAGTGGGGTAAAGGGAGAGGGATACGAAAAGGCTGGAGTTGGACGAAAGGAGAACTTGGGGAGGGATCGTAGGTCTCAAGGTTAGATGGAGAGGGGTAAGATCATGGAGCGACTTAAACACAAGGATTTTAGATTTGAGGTGTTGGTGAGGATTCTGAGCTAATGTACGTCAGTGAGGGCAGGCTGAATGGTGTTTGGGACTTGGTGCAGAAGGAGAATGACCATCAGAATTTTGGAGAGCTTTGAAATAGTTGATTACAGAGGTGAGAAAGGCATGGATGATGTGACCGGGGAATGGGCTGAGGTTGGGTGGAGGTGAGTGACGTTTTGGAGTTGGAACTAGTGATTTGAGAGAATATAGGGTTGGAAGCTTAGCTCAGAGTTGAATAGGACACTGACATTGCAAACACTTGGGTTCAGCTTAAGATGGTGGACAGGATGAGGAAATGGAGCCGGTGGCAAGGGTACGAAGTTTGTGGTGGGGACCGAGGGCAATGGTTTCAGTCTTCCCTGTGTTTAGCTGGAGAAAGTTGCGTCTCTACCGAGACTGGGACAGAGGCGGTGGAACTGCATTTAGGGTCATCAGCGTACATGTGGAAGTTTACCTGTGTCTGTGGATGATGTTGTCAGGGGGCAGCACGTAAATGAGGAAAAGGAGTGGAAAATAACTGTAAATGCCACCCTTTGGGTTCCTGTTGAATGCCAGCCTTAGAAACCTGAAAGACTTCTGTGTGTCCCAGATATCAGCAAGACTGACTTTCTTTGGATTCCATCAACAAATGTTTACATATTGGTATTTTTTTCTGAAGGAAAAATTAACAATCTCTCCAAATTGAGCAATCTAAAACTAAGAAGTCCTGGCTGAGCCCAGGTTCTAAACCACATTTTCAGTTTGAAATCTCAGCCACTTGTGATCAATTTTATCTAATTTTTAATTGTGGCTCCCAGTAGTTTTTGCCTCTAATTGGTGAAATCATCGTGGAGTGAGAAAAAAGGGACGGTGGCATAAAAACAACCTTTAAGTTTCTATGTCTGAATGGCCATCTACCATATTTGTAGTTCTTGGCAAAGTTGTAAAGAAATGGGATGCAAAGTTGGAGGTAGGCGAAGCAGTTTTTACATCATTTTTTAACAAGCAGGCTAGACCAGGCCATGCATAATGTGTGCCCCTTTCAACGCAGGATTGAGCTTGAAACCTTCCAGCTTGCCCATCGCCAAGATTGTTTACTTTCACCTTTTTGAAATTCACCTGCCTCTATCCTTATCTCACTCCTTTTGCTGCTGAAACCCTTGTCTAGTTTTCTGCTACCTCCTAGGCTCACTTCTCCTTGTTGGCCTTCCAGGTCCAACCCATCACAAACTCCAGCTCATCCAAATTCTGCCACTTATGTCTTGTCCTGTATTAAATCCCACTGGCCAATTGCAGACCCTTCAACTGTCTTGGCCTTACTCTCTGGCAGTCCCCCCACTAAAGTCTAATCTTTTAAAAGCCTCTTCAAAAAAAAACAGCTTATAGAATGCAATTGCAATCATCTCTCCTAATTCCTCTTCTCCTTGATGTTTGTTTCTCCTTTTTGATAGGAGAAGGAATTATTTGGTTTAATTTTGTACTTGTAAATAAGTACTTAATAAAAGCAACAAGCCATTCAGCCATTGAAGTTCATCTCTCTTGACGATGTAAATTCTATATAATTCAACCTTTGAACCTAGATTATTTTGAACTGATCTTTTGTATTTGCAGTATCTTTATTGTTCTCTATTTTGCATACCTGAATGACATTCCCCGTCCACCCACCTTAACCAACCTCCTTTTCTAGACTGTAGAGTTTAAGCTTCTTTATCCCTACTTTGCAGCTTATTCCTTTTACACTTGGGATCACTGTTGTTTCTCTTCTCTGTGCCTTTTCCAATAATTGTCTATCGGGCTCAGTCTTGTTCTTTTCTGCAGCCTCTCCCAAGAGGAATTTGTTGGTTGTGAAGCATTTTGGGGTGTCCTGAGAATGTAATGAAGTGCTGTATAATTGCAAGTCCACTCCCACCCCTTGTGTGTTTTTTGTTGGTTGGTGTACAGTACTCGCAGTGTTTTTAACCAGTGCATTGTGTTTTCACAGCATAATGTCGGGATAGTTGTATTCCACAGTTCTTACGAATTAACCTAGCATGCTATTTTAATCAGTTTGCCATGTTGTCCAGGTATTTGAAAACAAAGTCAACCATCCCTCCGAGATCCCTGTCTAAGTCCTTCTCTTAATTCAATTTCATTCATTGTATACTTTGAATACATTATTTTTCAACCTAATGTAATACTTTACCTTTCATTGTTGTTTTGTTTGTCTGACTAATTCTAAAAGCTATCTAAATCCTTCTTTACATCTTTTATTGCATCCTCTGTCTCTACTACTCTCTTTATTTTAATGTCATTAACTCTAAACGTGTGGGAAGGAATCTGTGAGCTCTGAAGAAACGGAATGCACAGGCAAAGAGGTTGATGTGGAACAAGATTTAGATGCCGTTTTCTCAAATATCACACCTGCACCTCGTATCATAAGACATCTTGACTGATCAAGAATCAAGTTGAGCTCCATAAATGAGAAAATGTTAACTCCGTTATAAGCAGGAACCAGATGTCAAATTAAGTTGAGGGCTACTGTAAGTATCCATTTTCATTTAAAATGTTCATTTATAGTTTTGGATTTTTTTTTTACAACTGGAGCACACAAGTTTATCTTCCTGTTTTTGTGACTTGCCTTCTTTAAACCTCTGTATCTGCAAGGTGACACAGTGGTACAACACAGTGCCACAAAACAGAGGAAGCAGGGTTAATCCCTCCACGGAGTTGCCCATTTCTATGGGGATGTGGGGACTAAGCACGACTGCTCTTTCAAAGAGCCAGCACAGGCATGATGGGCCGAATGGCCTCCTTCTGTGCTGTAAGTTTCTATGATTTCAGTTGTGTTGTAGAAGTCGGCACAATGCCACCATAGAATGGTATTATATGTCCCCTCTTAGCTGGTTGAAGTGAGTCATTGGCAGGGACCTGAAGGTAAATTGCTTGCCTACACTCATCTACAGGAAGTGTTTGATGTGGTGAGATTTGAGCATGAAGAATCGGGAAGTACTAAAGGGTTTTTAAAGCCTCCAAAAAATTTTAGTTTTTTCCTTCCTATTCTTCTAAGAACTGGCATTAAAACCAGCAGAGATGGCTTTAATTTGTGGCTTTCTAAAAGTTAAAGGTCAGCCTTCAAATTTCTGATATTAATTACTCTCATGTTTATTTTAGGATATTATTGGACTTGGCTTATAAAGACACCAATATGTGGTGTTTGTGCTGCTGCATGTCTCAAAAGTTGCCAAATGGTTGGGAGGGGAAATGGAGGAGTGATTGCTGTTCTAGTGCTTTGCAACCTCAGTGTTTAAGCAGACTGAAACTGAGAACTAAACCTCTTGTCATCTGCATGACATTTAAACATTCTTTCTCTTTTTGGAAGGATGGAGACTTTTTAAATTGGGATTTTAAACTTCTTTATATCACCATAATTGAAAGAAAGCCCGCTATAGTGTTAATTCGAAATTCAGTTTAGATATCTAATATATATTTATGCAGCTTTTTAAATCTTCCAACACTCTGTCCATTATAGAATAAGAAGACAGGAAACAATGGGGGTGCGTTGGGGGCGGGACTGCTGGTTGTCGGGTTTCAGTCCCGCCCCCAACGACGTACGGCCAACCCATGCTATTTTCCCTTGATTGACCTTGTTAAGCCCGCCAATTAAGGGAAAGCCGGTGACAGAGGACGTCAGCGTATGACGTTTCATCTGTCAAAAATTTTTGACAGATGAATTGTCAGCGTTTGACAGCTTTGAGAAGCTGTCAAACACTGACAGTCTCTGTTCTAAGGTAAGCCCTTGGACTGAAGACTCACCAAACCCCTTTCCTTAGCAGAAATCAGATGGCTGCTGCACCGGAGCATGCAGCAGCCATTCTGTCATCTCTGCCGTTGAGATGAGGCACCTCCGGATCCCCAAGGGTTGAAGCCTGCAGGAAGAAGCAAAGGTAAGTAAACTTTTTCTAACACTTTGCACTCGCCTCTCATACTTACCTCTCCACACTTGCACCCATCACTCACCTCCACAGCGGACTTTGTGACCCCTCTCACCCCCGCAGACCCACTGCTCGCCTCGCTGACCTTGGCGAGGTTTGCAGCCGTCGGGAAGCCCGCACTTGTGTGGGTAAAATGGGGATAAGCCTCTTAATTGCCTGTTAACAGGCAGTTAAGTGGCTGTAATCCCCTTCCCGCCTCGAGGAGACGGGTCCCTGCGCGAGTCGGGGACCCGCCTCCCGGGAAGATGGCACGGAGGCAGGTTGGGAGCGGGGTTGGTACCCGCTCCCAGTTTCTGCCATTTTCCCAGCAGTCCCGCCTTCCCAGGGCTGGCAAAATTCTCCCAATATTTCAGCTGAATTTTGACTTTAAAGATTAATCAGAAATTACATCTTCGATCTTTTCTCTCCTGTTTAGGATTGTGGCGAGCTCCCTCTTGGTCATGTACAAACTACTGCCAAGAGGCCTGGTGACTTGTTCTCAAGCCTCCAAAAAATTACACTATAGATCCCTAGAATATATAGGGGGAATTTTAACACCCCAAAATGGGTGGGTTTGGGTTGGGTGGGATGTTAACATGTTAAAAATCTCAAACTCGAACTCGAACACAACCCGTCTCAAATCTGCCCACTTCCAGTTTTAAAGGAAGAGGGATGGGGGCGGGCAACCAACCCGCTCCCAGGAAGCGTGTTGCTCAATTTAAATATTGTAATGAACATAACCTAAGAAATAGGAGCAGGAGTAGGCCATTCCAGCCCCTCGAGCTTGCTCCGCCATTCAATAAGATCATGGCTGATCTTCTACCTCAACTCCACTTTCCTGCACTATCCCCATATTCCTTGATTCCCTTAATATCCAAAAATCTAGCGATCTCTGTCTTGAATATACTCAACGACTGAGCCTCCACAGCCCTCTGGGGTAGAGAATTCCAAAGATTCACCACCCTCTGAGTGAAGAAATTTCTCCTCAGTCCTAAATGGCGGACCCCTTATTCTGAGACTGTGACCCTGGTTCTAGACTCTCCAGCCAGGGGAAACATCCTCCCTGCATCTACCCTGTCAAGCCCTGTAAGAATTTTGTATGTTTCAATGAGATCACCTCTCATTCTTCTAAACTCTCGAATATAGGCCTAGTCTACTCAATCTCTCCTCATTGGACATTTCCCCCCATCCCAGGAATCACTCTGGTGAACCATCGTTGCACTCCCTCTGTAGCAATCATATCCTTCCTTAGGTAAGGAGACCATAACTGTACACAATACTCCAGGTGTGGTCTCACCAGGGCCCTATATAAATGCCAACATACTATTTGCTTTCCTAATTGCTTGCTGTACCTGCATGTTAACTTTCAGTAATTCGTGTATAAGGACACTCGGGTCCCTCTGAACACCAACATTTCCCAATCTCTCTCCGTTTAAAAAATACTCTGATTTTCTATTTTTCCTACCAAAGTGGATAACTTCACATTTCTCCACATTATATTCCATTTGCCATGTTCTTGTCCACTCACTTAGCTTGTCTATATCCCCTTGAAGCCTCTTTGCATCCTCCTCACAACTTAGATTCCTACCAAGCTTTGTATCATCAACATATGTGGATATATTACATTTGGTCCCCTCATCCAAATCATTGATATAGATTGTGAATAGCTGAGGCCCAAGCACTGATCCTTGCGGTACCCCACTAGTTACAGCCTGCCAACCCAAAAATAACTCTCTGTTTTCTGTCCGTAAGCCAATCCTCAATCCATGCTTACCCCCAATCTTATGAGCCCTAATTTTGTTTAATAACCTCTTGTGTGGCACCTTATCGAATGCCTTCTGAAAATCCAAATACACCACATCCACTGGTTCCCCCTTATCTATTCTGCTAGTTACAACCTCAAAAATCTCAACAGATTAGTCAAACATGATTTCCCTTTCATAAAACTGTGTTGACTCTGCCCAATCCTATTATTATTTTCCAAGTGCCCTGTTACCACGTCCTTAATAATAGATTCTAGCATTTTCCCTACTACTGATGTCAGGCTAATTAGTCTGTAGTTCTCCATTTTCTTTCTCCCATCTTTCTTAAATAGTGCGGTTACATTTGCTACCTTCCAATCCATGGGAATCATTCTAGAATCTATGGAATTTTGGAAGATCAAAACCAATGCATCCACTATCCTAAAGCCACCCATTTTAAAACCCTAGGATATAGGCTATCAGGTCCAGGGGTTTTATCGGCTTTCAGTCCCATTAATTTCTCCAGTACTTTTTTTTTTTACCAATACTAATTTCTTTCAGTTCTTCATTCTTACTAGACCCTTGGTTCTCCACCATTTTTTGCTTCTTTTTCCTTGAAGACAGACATAAAGGGCTGGATTTTACCAGCCCTGAAAAGGTGGGTTTGGAGGCGGGACTGCTGGGAAAGTCAAAAAGAATGGGAGCAGGTCACGAACCCGCTCTCAACCCGCCTCCATACAATCTTCCCGGGAGTCGGGTCCCCAATTTGCGCAGGGACCTGACTCCTAGCGGCAGGAAGAGGATTATAGTCACTTAACTGCCTCTTAACAGGTAGTTAAGAGGCTTTTCCCAATTTTGTGACTGCTGACCCACGTTTACTTTCGCTAACGTTTTCCTTTTTACATACCTATAGAAGCTTTTACAGTCTATTTTTATGTCTCTCGCTAGTTTACTCTCGTATTCTATTTTCCCTTTCTTTATGTTTGATGCTGCATGCTTCATGTCTTTTCTCCATTTTAAGTTTAACCCTGGCCGGCCGGGTTTCCTGAACCTTGGAAACCCGGTAGCTAAAAGGAGGTTAGGATTGCTAAGTTCAGCAGGTAAGTGCCTTTCCAGCACTGCTTGTGGGCTAGAAGCAGCAGGAGTGCTTCCCCCTCACCCCCAGCCCCCCTTTGCTTACCTGTAAACAACTTCCACAATCGGCCCACCCACAAGCCACGATGTTGCAATGACCCGGCCTTTCCAATCCCTCCCTCCCTCGTCTGCGCTCCCCGGCTGCGGCCTCCGATCTCCCCCGTTCTCCCCGTGACTTTTCCGATCACCCCCCCGCCCCCCCCAACCCTTCTAATTCCCCAAGCCTTTTTGCTCTCCACCTGGCCTTTCCTATTAAATTCGGCAGGACGTGAGGGAAACCATTTCTTCCGGGTTTCCAGAACGCAAAAGAGTTCCCTCTTCCCTCCGCCTCTCCCCCCCCCCCCCCCGGGTAAATATCAGGGCCTATGTCACCATTATCTGGGGATGATACTTCCACCTGGGTAAGATGGCTGGCCTCCGCTCAGCATCTATGTCACAATGTGGTTGAGTTCAGGAATTCAGTGGCATGGGAATTTTCACCTCTCCTACCATTCTGTAGCACTGAGTTTGTTCACTATTGCACCACCTGAAGATTTTTGACCGAATCATGCTGCTATTGAAGTTGATGGTCAAAAGTTGTCCATCAAAGCAGCTTCCCCGCACAGGTCGGAATTATAATCGCAGCCTGATGAGATCATCAGATCCCGATCTACATGTTCTAAGAAGAGCCCTGCCCCCTTCAGGCGGGTGCCTTTGCCAGTCAGCTCAGTAGAGTAAGTTCAAATTGAAGACAGTGGGATCCAGGTAGGACATCGGCGGGTAAGTCACCTAGTCAGTTTTAACTGTCTGAAACACGGCAGGCGGGTAGCGTTAACGTCAACCTACCTGTCCTCATCTATAAATCCATTCACTGCCTTGTCCCATTCTATCTCTGCAATCTCTCCCAGCCCTATGCTCTTCTGTTCCCTTCACTCTGGCCTTTAGTGCATCGCCCCCTACCCTTACACCCCACCATTAGTGGCAGACCATTCAGTGGCCTTTGGTCCTAACTCCCTATCAAAGCTTATCTATCTTCCTCACCACCTCTTATAAAAGAAAAACCTCCATCTCTTTGATCGCCCCTCTTGATCTTTCCCTTCCAGCTTGTCATCTATTCTCCTCAGGACAGTCTTTTTGTGTGTTAAAGTTGCCATATTACTGCAATTTGTAGTTGTATATCCTGTCTCTAATTATAGGCTGGCGTCAAATACGTGCATAGTTTACGGAAAATAAGAAAGCCCAGGCACTTACAGGGTTAGTCTATGCAGCAGCACAAAACCAGTCTACCCTGCTAAATAAAGCTGCTTTTAGAAAATAACCATGATGTGGAGATGCCGGTGTTGGACTGGGGTGGACAAATGTGAGAAGTCGCACAACACCAGGTTATAGTCCAACAGTTTTATTTGAAATCACAAGCTTTCGGAGCGCTGCTCCTTCGTCAGGTGACCTGACGAAGGAGCAGCCGCTCCGAAAGCTTGTGATTTCAAATAATACTGTTGGACTATAACCTGGTGTTGTGCGACTTCTCACATTTAGAAAATAAGACATAGGGAACAGCAGTCATTCTTCTCCCATCCGCCCATGTGACAGCAACTATCTCACGGAAAGAGGCCACGTCATTTTTTGTGTTTTTGTAAAGCCTACAAAATGCACAGTACAACACTGCACACTGGCGTTCTTGAAGATGTTTCTGCTAAACAGATTCATGTCTACTTAGTATTTTGCTTTTTTCTTCCTGAATCTGACTTTAATTTCACTTAATGAAGTAGGGAGCACAGCAGAAAATGTTGGTTTCTGGCACTGGTTTTTACACAGTTGCAAAATCCTGTGTAGGCTTTACAAAAATACAAAAAATAACTTGGCCTTTTTCCGTGAGATAGTTGCTTTCACATGGGGCAAGAATGACTGCTGTTCCCTGTGTCTTATTTACTGAAACCTTAGTTACAATATACTGTCTGGTTGGACAATAACTACTTTCAATCTTCCAACACTCCAAAAGATGTGAATTGCTGCACAGTAATGTGTACCCAATGTAAAATTAATTAATCCCAAAATATTTACCAATTAATTTCGCTAGAGGCCTGGGGACTTGGCTTCTGGCTGCCTTCAAGCAATTTTATGTGGAGGACAACATCATTTTTGTTGAGTCTTTTGATTACAGTGAAAAATAAGTTTACAAAAAAGGTGGTGGGCGGGATGGGGGTGGTGGCTGGTTGAAGATGCTGCACTCTTCTTGTGTTTTGTGGTGCATTCACACTGCAAGTTTAGCATTGACACAAAGCGGTTTAGGCTTTTCAGCAGTGCTAAGCTTGTGCAATGCAAATCTGCTGTCCAGGCCCGAAGTGACTCTGAAATGAAATGATGCAGGAAGTCCCCCTGCTCTTCACTTCAGTGTCTTGACTCTAATTGGGCCGTATATCTACTACAACTGCAGCATTAGTGCAAACTGTAACGAATTAACACTGATTCCAAGTTGGTGTGAATGTATCCTTAGTGTAAAAAACTTGGATTTTAACCTTGAGAGCAATGGAAGGCCTTGAGTGTTGGGTTAGGAAAGGCTTTCAGAGGGTAAACATTACATCTGGGGAACTGGGTGGTACTGGTTAGATATTGTCCTTTCACCTCTGGGACCTGGTTTTAAATACAACCCAGACTTGCAGGATGAAAGTCGTCTCAAGCTGAATGTAAGGATCCTGTGTGAATTAGTTTCGACAACTTCAACCTAGTACCCACCAGCTTTTCTGTAAACTTATTTTTCCTTCAAGTGGCAATCTCACTTGAAGGTCATAGGATGAGAAATGGGCGGGTGGGAAAAATGACTGATGCAGTAGTGGGTGCTGCTCTAAATTTGGGGCTGAGGCATTGGGGAAATTTTAACCCCCAGAAACGGATGGGAAGTAAAAAATGTTGTAAAATTTCTAACACGACCTCAACACACCTTGAACCCGCCCGCTTCCAGCTTTAACAGAGGCAGGATGAGGGGCGGGCGACCAATCTCTTAGGAGGTGGGTTCGTCATTGAAACCTTTTTACGGAGGCTGCGTGCCTCCATTTTAACAAGGTTTTTATTTATAATACAGCAGGAGCGTTTCCTCCAGGCCTAACAAGCTCACCCTATAACCTCAATGTAGAGGAGACTGCATCGTGAGCAGCGAATATAGTATACTAAATTGCAAGAAGTACAAGTAAACCGCTGTTTCACCTGGAAGGAGTGATTGGGGCCCTGGACAGTGGGAAGGGTGGAGGTAAAAGGGCAAGTGTTGCATCTCCTGCACTTACACGGGAAGGTGCCAGGGGAAGGGGTGTTGGGGATGATAGAGGAGTGGACCAGGATGTCTCGGAGGGAGCGGTCCCTTCGGAATACTGAAAGGGGGTGGGGGGGAGGGGAAGATGTGTTTGATGGTGGGATCACGTTGGAGGTGGCGGAAATGGCGGAGGATGATCCGTTGAATGTGGAGGCTGGTGGGGTGAAAGGTGAGGACAAGGGGAACTCTATCGTGGTTCTGGGAGGGAGGGGAAGGGGTGAGAGCAGAAGTGCGGGCAATGGAACGGACATGGTCGAGGCCCATGTCAATCACGATAGAGGGGAATCCTCGGTTGAGGAAAAAGGGAGACATATCGGAAGCACTAGTATGGAAGGTGGCATCGTCAGAACAGATGCGGCGGAGACGGAGAAACTGGGAGAATGGAATAGAGTCCTTACAGGAAGCGGGGTGGGAGGAAGTGTAGTCCAGGTAGCTGTGGGAGTCAGTGGGCTTGTAGTGGATGTTGGTCGATAGCCTATCCCCAGAAATGGAGACACAGAAGTCGGGGAAGGGAAGAGTCGGAGATGGACCATGTGAAGGTGAGGGAAGGGTGGAAATTGGAAGCAAAGTGAATGAAATTTTCTAGTTCAGGACAAGAGCAGGAAACAGCACCAATACAGTCATCAATGTACCAGGAAAAAGAGGTGAGGGAGGGGACCCGAGTAGGACTGGAACAAAGAATGCTCCACATATCCCACGAAAAGGCAGGCATAGCTAGGACTCATGTGGGTTCCCATAGCAACACTTTAATTTGGAGGAAGTGAGTGGAGTCAAAGGAGAAGTTGTTCAATGTGAGAACAAGTTCAGCCAGGTGGAGGAGGGGGGTGGTGGATGGGGATTGGTTGGGCCTCCGCTCAAGGAAGAAGTGGAGTGCCCTCAGGCCATCCTCTCAATCAGGCTGGCTGTCTGGCGGGGAACCTTGACAAAAAATTGAAACACGTCTTGGGGTTAAAATTCCACAGTGTTCGGGGAAACTCGCCTTTTCTGGGTTTCCTGACCATAACTCCTCACCCACCAACCCCCACCCCCCGCAACCTTAAAGCAGATACCTTCAGTGGCAAAGCTAGGACCAATATGGACAACCTGATTCTGTACCAAAACTTCTAAGATTTTAAGATCAACTTGTCATAAGTCTAGAAAATTGACTTCTTTAAATATATATCATTCTTAATTGTTTAACTGTAGATAATGCAATTATTCCACAATCTGGAATTTCATAAAGGATTTGGTTAACAATGAAAAATGTTCATCATGGCTAGCGCTGTTTGATTATTGTACAGGAGCAGTGCCATGAAAAATTAAGCTGCTGGGGTAGCTACAGCATTTCCTGTTCAAAAGGGTTTGAATTTAATTTAGTTACAACATAGTTTATCTAGTGGCCTTGTAATGACCATAACAAATTGTGTTTTTGAAAACAAAATTAATGGCTGTTTGAGTGATGCTTGCAACTGATTTGAGACCAGTAGAAAATATTTTTGTCTTTGGGTGGGAGAAAGAATGGGCTGAAAGGAAGTTTGTAAGTTTTTAACCACACTTTGCCTGTAGTTTTCTTCCCAAAAATAATAGATTGAGAGTTTTGCTACAAATTGCCACCCTGAACAATTTGGTAACTGACTTCCTAATTAAGTCAGTTTTTTTTGTGTTGTCAATGTGAATATTTAAACTAGAACCGTTTTTTTTTCCATATTTCCCTTTATGACTCTTTGTGGCCTGACTATTCATGTTCTCTGCAATGTGCATAGTAATAACTCTTGGTTCTGCTGTTTTTGACTGTAGCAGTTATAAAGTACTCATAAACAGAACTTATGGTTTAACCTCCTGATTTGTATTATCTCATTACTCATCTATGCGGCCTATTTTCCTCTCCCAGTCCTCTCAGATATCAAGTTTGGAAAGTGAGTCTTATTTTAGTGTGTATGTGATTGGTCTAATTGGGTATCTTTTAATTATCTAAAATATGTTGGGGGGGAGTAGGTTTTCAAGTTTAAATAACGAGTTATTCTATACATTTTACACACTTAAGCAAAATGTTAATTTCAGTTTTAAAGTTGGATTTTTTTTCATTTGAGATTGTGGGTGTCGCTGGCAAGGCCAGAATTTATTGCCCATCCATAATTGCCCTTGAGGAGGTGGTGGTGAGCCGCCTTCTTGAACCGCTGCAGTCCATGTGGTGAAGGTACTCCCACAATACTGTTATAGGTAGGGAGTTCCAGGATTTTGACCCAGCGACGATGAAGGATCGGCGATATACTTCTAACGTCAGGATTGTGTGGGACTTGGAGGTGGTGGTGTTCCCATGTGCCTGCTGCCCTTCCCTTCTAGGTGGAAGAGGTTGCAGGTTTGGGAGGTGCTGCCGAAGAAGCCTTGGCGAGTTGCTGCAGTGCATCTTGTAGGTGGTACACACTGCAGCCACGGTACGGTGGAGGGAGTGAATGTTTAAGGTGGTGGATGGGGTGCCAATCAAGCGGGCTGCTTTGTCCTGGATGGTGTCGAGCTTCTTGAGTGTTGTTGGGGCTGCACTCATCCAGGTAAGTGGAGAGTATTCCATCACGCTCCTTACTTGTACCTTGTAGATGGTGGAAAGGCTTTGGGGAGTCAGGAGGTGAGACACTCGCCACAGAATACCTAGCCTCTGACCTGCTCTTGTTGCCACAGTATTTATGTGGCTGGTCCAGTTAAGTTTCTGGTCAATGGTGACCCCCCCCAGGATGTTGATGGTGGGGGATTCGGCAATGGTAATGCCGTTGAAGATAGTCATTGCCTGGCACTTCTGTGGTGCAAATGTTACCTGCCACTTATCAGCCCAAGCTTGAACATCGTACAGGTCTTGTTGCATGCAGGCATGGACTGCTTTGTTGTCTGAGGAGTTGTGAATGGCACTGAACACTGTGTAGTCATCAGCAAACATCCCCATTTCTGACCTTATGTTGGAGGGAAGGTCATTGATGAAGCAGCTGATGATTGTTGGGCCTAGGACACTGCCCTGAGGAACTCCTGCAGCGATGTCCTGGGGCTGTGATGATTGACCTTCAACCACCACAACCATCTTCCTTTGTGCTAAGTATGACTCCAGCCAGTGGAGAGTTTTCCCCGATTCCCATTGACTTCAGTTTTACCAGGACTGTTTGATGCCACACTCGGTCAAATGCTGCCTTGATGTCAAGGGCAGTCACTCTCACCTCACCTTTGGAATTCAGCTCCTTTGTCCATGTTTGGACCAAGGCTGTAATGAGGTTGGGAGCCGAGTGGTCTTGGCGGAACCCAAACTGGGCATCAGTGAGCAGGTTATTGGTGAGTAAGTGCTGCTTGATAGCACTGTCGATGACACCTTCCATCACTTTGCTGATGATTGAGAGTAGACTGATGGTGTGGTAAATGACCAGATTGGATTGGATTTGTCCTGCTTTTTGTGGACAGGGCATACCTGGGCAATTTTCCACATTGTCGGATAGATGCCAGTGTTGTAGCTGTACTGAAACATCAACTTTCCTGAAGCTCCGAAAATGTATTTTGATATCTTAGTGCTATGAGTAACTGTTTACAGGAGAATTATATCTGAACAATTGGGCAAATGTGTATGTACAATACTGTATTATGGAAACACTGGTTCCCTCCTACCTATGCCACACTCATCCCCCTTCTCCCAACCATAAACATTAAGCTCAAGGTCCTCTTTGTTCAGGAGATTGGACTGGTCAAGCATTTGACATGATATCTTATTTCATAATGTGTTTGGTAAACAAAAATGCTTTATCAAACAATTTTTAAAAAGTATATAAACTGGCTATAACTGCCTACACCTTGAAAGCGATTTGTATAGCACGCTATCATTGTGGTCTGGAGATATTAATAAAATGACAATAGTTATATAAACAACAACAACTTGCATTTATATAGCGCCTATAAGATAGTAAAAGGTCCCAAGGTGCTTCATAGGAGCGTAATCAGACAGAAATTGACGAGATAACTTCTGTTATGCTGACCAAAGCAAGAATACCTAAAATAACACTCAAAATTTTGGATCCAACCATAGTTTCCTTTTTTTACAAGGGATAGAAGAAGAAAAAGAGTGGGTATCTAATACTTTTGTATGTGGTCTCTCACTGTTTGTATAATACTGTTGCATGTTTTAACATAAGAACATAAGAAATAGGAGCAGGAGTAGGCCATTCGGCCCCTCGAGCCTGCTCCGTCATTCAGTAAGATCATGGCTGATCTTCTACCTCAACTTCTCCTGCACTATCCCCATATCCCTTGGTTCCCTTAATATTCAAAAATCTATCGATCTCTGTCTTGAATATACTCAACGACTGAGCCTCCACAGCCCTCTGGGGTAGAGAATTCCAAAGATTCACCACCCTCTGAGTTTAGAAATTTCTCCCCATCTCAGTCCTAAATGGCCGACCCCTTATTCTGAGACTGTGACCCCTGGTTCCAGACTCCCTAGCCAGGGGAAACATCCTCCCTGCATCTACCCTGTCAAGCCCTGTAAGAATTTTGTATGTTTCAATGAGATCACCTCTCATTCTTATAAACTTTAGGGAATGTAGGCCTAGTCTACTCAACCTCTCCTCATAGGACAATCCCCCCATCCCAGTTTTCAGCATGTCATTAGTCACAATTCTTAAGATGAAGTCCTCAAAAGATTGTTGTCTCTGATAATTGGGTGGATTGTTATGTTGAATGTCTTTGACTTACCCCAGATCAATTGCAAAATTTTCTACTAGAAATGCATAAACTTCATATAGAAATAATAATTTTAAAAAAAAATCAGATTTCTGCTTTTGTTATACCCTTCCAGCTTCTCCCTCTTCCCAGCTGATTCTTGCTGGGTTACAGTTGCACAGGCACCACCAGTCTCCAAGTGGTCATTCTTTGTGTAAACCCAATAATGGGGTCATTCTTGGGGCATCAGCCTGATAGGGCTGTCAGCTTTTTTGAAGCTGTTTATCTTTTCCTAGTTTTCTAGGTTGGCGTTTATAATTGGAAGTGTCATGGAAGTCGAGTACACTCATCAGTTATTTTTAAGATCGAAATTTTAGGAATTCCTCCCGAGGCTCACTTTTTAGTACAAAGTAGACTGGGATTTGAATGTTCGTTTCTACTCCTGTTAATTCAACGTCATTATTACTTGGGGGGAAAAAAATGAGTTATCAGTAATTTGAATAAGTAAAAAGCACAGGAGATTAATTTTTTTTAACTGGAAAAAATTTGAATTATCTTTTCATTCAAATTCAGTGACTTTGAACTATGTATTGAGTAGACTGGATATTTATTCTGCCCAATTCATTTGATCATGAAGATACTTCAAGATGGGTCCATTATCAGAGGAAAAGGGAAATAACATTTGAAGAGCTTTGCAATGATGTAATACAAGATATATTTAATTAGTATGAATTTCCTGTCAGTCCATTTTCCTTACTGTTTTCCAAACATGGAGATCCTGATCCTAGAGTTGAAAGCTTTGGATAGTCTATTCACAAAAAAAGAAATAATCAGTGGCCTGCATAGCACAAAACTGAAAAACTTTCTGAACGGCTCCTTTACTATCTGTAATGATGCTGAGTCAATGCATTAATGGTCATTCAGATTCAGAAAGGTATACAGTTCTCAAGTGCTGACTAGAGTTTGAGATGGCAGATATACTTTAATGAAAGAATTCACCAGAAATGTTGCCAACTTGAACACCTTGTTTTTCGTTCTTGGCATTCTCACTTGGTAAGGGAAAAAACTGTTGTGGCGTTCATTTAGTGCCTTTGTACAGAGACAAAAGATGACTTGTGGCCCATGAAATCAGTGTTTCTGAACTATAAAGAAACACCATAATGTATCTCTTCAATAAATAAGACCACACATTGCCGCTCCAATTTTTTAAATTCCTTATGGGAAGCTATATCTCCTCAAAGTGAAAATACAGGACAGCCAGTGCAGCATGAAGTTTTTTGGGTGTGGGACAATGTGGAGCTTTAACAATAAGTGATATTGAACCGGAGACCCTTTCACCAGAATTGTAGACATTTGTAGGTCTGTACCAATGCTGCTATTGTGCTAAGAAGAAGATTGTAGTGTTAATGCAGCTTTGAGTTTCTCATCCTTGTCACTATACCAAGGCGGATGGCAAATTCACTGAATAGCCAAGCTACTACTGCCATGAGTTTGTTTTTGCTGTATAGGGCAAGGATATTTCTGGCCATGCTGCAGAATACTTTCATTTTCAGAGTCCAATGGAAGAGATTGCACCACTTATCGCATTAGCAGAACTTTCTGTCAAAAAGAATCAAAATTTATAAATGCTTGAAAGCATGGATCTCGTCCAGTCCTTGGTGTAGTGAATATACAGTGAGTTATTCTTATGCACCAGACATTATCCTAAGGGACTGAAGGTCAATACAGAGGCATTTTGGAGGTCTCTTCCAGCAAATGTTTCCCACACTAGTCCATTACTGTCTAGTCAAAGGGCATGGGAATTATCTAGAGTTCATTGAAAGGACAACTATAATGTAGGAACTGAGTGTTAGTTAGATTTGTATATGTATAGTTACTTGTCATACATTACAAAAAAATCTAGATTCCTAGGAAGCAGCATTATGGATTTCAAACTTGCAACATAGCAGTATTCTTTCCTGGTATTGAATTCAATTTACTCTGTACTGATTTTTTAAATCCCCAGAACCCTCTGAGTATGTTCCAAGATTGAAAAGCATGAGCCTCATTGCTCGACCTAGTGCTCTGTGACAAGTTTGTGACCAGAGTGTATCCACACACCACGTGGCACTGCTCCAGTGTGCTGCTCTACAGAATGCTAGGACATGGATTCATGCCACAATATTTCTCACAGGATGTGTTCCCCATCCACCCCCACACGCCTGGGGTCACTGCTGCATAAAATTTAGCCATGACATTGAAATGATGGTCTGGGGAGGTTATTAGAGATGAAATACTGAAGGTCGTGGGGAAGAAGAGAATAAACAGTCAACTGCACTTCTGTTCATTTGACTTGCTATTTTTTCTGCTGTCTCTGTCTTTACGATCAAATTTTTCTGTTTCAGTTTTTTTTTCCAGCACCTGAGTATAATTCACCTGTCCTTGTCTTTTGTTCCAGCTCTCTCTCTCTCTCTCTCTCTCTCTCTCTCTCTCTCTCTCTCTCTCTCTCTCTCCTCCCCCCCCCCCCCCCCCCCGCCCCCCACCCCCCAGCTTTGCCCATGTTCAAAGTTGTTCTTGCTTCAAAAACACAAATCCTAGCTCTGTTGCCTCCATTACAGAGTGCCAGGTTCTTTACTTCATGCTTCAGGTTTTTTTTATTTGCTTGGGTGCCAAGCAGGCAATGTAGAGCTCTTTGACCTGGTTCCAGCTACAAGGTCACCAGTTGGCTGTGCAGGGCTGTAAACTCTGTTCAGCAACCAATAGCGGCAGCCCCATTGACCAGGAATCCCATAACCTGGGCAACAAGATTGCTACAATATGATTCATAACATTTTATAGCACAGAAGGTGGCCATTTATCCTTATGTGCCTGTTGCCTGCAGGCTCGCTGAAAGAACTATCCGTTTAGTCCCTTTCCCCATACCCTTTTTAAATTTAAACTTTTCAAATAGTTATTCATTTCCCTTTTTAAAAGCTTTTATAGATTCTGCTTCCACTACTGTTTCTGGTAGAGTATTCCATATTCCAACACCCCTTAAATATTAAAAAAAACTTTTCATAACCTCTCCCTTTGTTCTTTTGGATAACAAGTTTACCAACTCCCCAACCAGTGGAAACAGTTTTTCCCTGTTTACCTTGTCAAAATCCTTCCTAATTTTGAACATCAATCCAATCTCCTCTCAATGCTGCTTTTAGTGGAGAAAAATTCCAAAAAGTGATTTGATTCAGCTTTTAATAAATGGCACATTTTCATGTCTAATCCAGAAAATCAACAACTGTGGAAGTTAAATACATCTTTGCAAACTGAGCCACATGGAAACTACAAGCATATTATGTGTGTTTATTTTGGGAGGGGAGAAATCGACATTAGTTGCTCTCAAGGGCCATCATCCTGTTCTTGTATTGTAATTGGCCCTGTGTTATAGTGACACCCTGTACTCCCAGCAGTAGTAGTGTGATTTCTGAATCATTTATAGCTTCCCTCCCTTTTAAAAAAAAAAAAAAATATATATATATTTTGCTATTAGACACATTCTTAGTTTCATGAATTTACAGTGAATATTTAGAATGTTTTATTTTTATATAGCAACCAGTTATTTTTGTAGACACGCATTCAGGGATTGTAAGTCCAGTGCAGGGACATTTTGGAGTTCTTTTTATAGACCTCTTCCAAGCAAATGTTCCCACGCTAGCCCATTACTGTACAATCAAAGGGGCCATAAGGGAATCTGATCTTAATTTAAAGGGAAATTGTAGTGCAGGGGGAAAGTGCATGTTAGATTCATAACATTTAAATTGGTACATGTTCTGTAACAGAAGCATCAGAATCCTTAACTTGATGTGTGTAAGGAAAACGGGCGGAAGCGGATCGACCACCCATTATACACCACGCTCGAGTTTCCTTTCCTTTGACTTCAGTGGAACAGAAAATCGGGCAGGGTATTTAACAGGCGTCCGATCTGCTACAGTACGTTTTGCACCCCCGCTGAAGTTGAATTTTACCCCCGATATTTCTGTTCCAAGACCCATCTCGCTATCCCGATAGAATTACTCTTTGTGCACTGCATCATTGTGTGTTTGCCACCTTGTGATACATTGGCCTAGAAATTCGGCAGCACAATGTCCATTTTTCAGGTGCTAAACGGCCTCCTAAGCCTCCAGTATGGGCAGGCAGGAACCACATGCTCGTGAGCCGGAAATGCGCCACCTGCCATATTGGTAAAGGCCAAAATATCAGCGTGCAGTCCCCATGCCTGAAACTGGCGTTTGGCACTTTGCATATGCAAGTAAGGGGACTATTGAGGCCCCCCAATGCAAGACCAGTTTGTCCTGAGGCAGCCGGCAAAAAATGATAAAAGGAACTGCCTGTTCGACCGCAACCAGCAAGGTCAGATTTTAAAATATACTTATTTGAAGGAGCAGGAGTGCTCTCCCCGCCGCCAGATTGAAAGAATGTGGGCTGACGCCGGTCACCGCTACCCCTTCCCAATCTGATTGCCCCACCCCCCCTTCCCGGACACTTTCTGTCCCAATCCCATTAACCCCCCTCCCCCACCCTTCCCCCTTTAATTACTTACCTGAGGGCCTGTTACTACCCACATCTCGCCGTCTCGATGGTAATGAGGCCCAATATTGGGTGTGCCTTGAGCCTCACCATTCACATGCAGGAGATGTTCCCAGCTCCCCTCGCTCACCCAAAAATGGGCACGCCTGAATTTTGGAGCCCTCCTACCACTGTATCCACCAGCAGAATTGCTTCGATCTAATTTGCAAAATGTGCTGCGCCGGAAAATTGTTGTAGCGTGAATTATCTCCACCCATCACTGTTGAAGGAAGTTTGGTCCTTCCACTTCTTCGAATTGTCTCCGCAAGATGAAGTCAGACCTATAAAGAATGATTTTGGAATTTCTTATATGAAGTTGCAAAGCAGATAAAGCTAGTTGTTGTAACTATTATTGTTGGACCTCTGGGTTCACTGAATGGCGACTGCTGTGTAAGGGTCAGTATTAAGGATGAAACCTTTCCCACACAAGCCTGTTATTATACACTTTAAAAAAAGGGAATAAAGAGCTCCTTTAAAGGGGAAATACTTATTCTTTCTAAGAGCCAGCCAATAAACTCTACAGAGAAGCTCCAAGAGGCTACCCGTGAGCAGGTGAAGAATGGAAACTGAGTGCCAGGAAGAGTGGAAATCGAAGGTGGGGGAGCGATTCACGGGAGAGGTGGGAGAGGAACTTGGATTCCATCAGTAACTAATAGTAACTCACTAATATTGATTAATAGTAATAATTATAACGGTCAGATTCCCCTCATAACCAAAAGTATTACAATAACAGTGATTGTAATGGGTGTAAGGCCCCAATATCCTACCTGTAACTAGCACCAATGTTCCTCTCTTTTTCTTTGGGCCGTGCGTCCCCTTTAATGGGCTGAGCGGCCCATTCAAATTTTGTGCGCGCGGTTTTTCCATTTGAAAGCCGGTGAGCCGGCTGCGCGGGAGCTCCAGAGCGCAGATTAAAGAGACCATTGACTAGCACCCTCCGTAAACTTGAGCTCATCCAAAACTCTGCTACCCATATCCTAACTCTCTCCAATTCCCTTTCATCCATCAGCCCCTGTCTTCGCTGACCTATATTGGTTCCCTGTCCGGCAACACCTCCATTTTAAAATTCTCATTTAAAATTTTCAAATCCCTTCATGGCATCATCCCATCCCATCTCCTGTAACCTCCTCCAGCCAATGTTCCCTTTAAGCTGCATGGCCGCGCAGCGCTACAGGGAACCCACGCAGCCGACTTGCTGGCTGTTCAATACAAAAACCATGCATGCGTGGTATTTTGAATGGGCCGCGTGGCCCCTGTTAAGGCAGCCAAAAAAAAAGGGAACATTGCCTCCACCCCTACAACCCTCACTCTGCGCTCCTCCAGTTCTGGCCTATTGCGCAACCCTGATTTGAATCGCTCCACCATTGGTGGCCGTGCCTTCAGCTGCCAAACCCTAAGCTCTGGAATTCTCTCCCTAAACCTCTCCGCCTCTCTACCTCTCTTTCCTCTTTTAAGATGCTCCTTAAAGCCTACCTCTTTGACCAAACCTTTGGTCATCTGCCCTAATTTCTCCTTATGTGGCTCGGTGTTAAATTTTGTTTAACGCTCCTGTGAAGCGCATTGGGACGTTTTACTTTGTTAAAGGCGCTATATAAATACAAGTTGTTGTTGTTGTTGTTCAAGCAGTCAGGCAGCATCTGTGGAGTGAACAACCAAGCTGAAGTTTTGGGTGTGAACCCTTTCCCGCACCTGAAACACCAACTTGTCTGTTTCCTCTACAGATGCTGCTTGATCTGCTGAGTGTTTCCAGGATTTTCAATCAAATACTCTATATATGCACTTTTACCTTGGTGATTGCATGTTGTGAAGAAGTTTTGCAGCTTCCATGCACTGCTCTTCAGATTTATATTGCACTCTTGTTGGCTCTTTAGGAGGCCAGTTTTGTTTTGAAGTGAAAGTAAACACAGGGTCAGCCTAGAATTGACTATGATGTGGAGATGTGGAGATTGACTAGGAATTGGTTCTGTGTGTCTGCATGATGCCAATTAGCATCATAATGGTCTTACCCCTGCTTTCTTTATGTGCAAAATCTTCAACACTTACCTACGCGTTCAAACCTGAAAAAAAAACTAAGTGCGCTGCGTGCGCACAACCTGTAGCGCGCACGCGGTTCACTTAGGAACCGCCCCCTTCGCAATACCCGAAGTGCCGGTTTCCCACGCATGCGCAGTGCATGCAGGAAACCGGCACTTCGGGACCTAATACGCGAGAGTACACAGTGCGTACTCTCCCGCATTAGGTCTAATTTTCGGGCCAATATCATCATGTGTGTGGATGCACAGAGCTGACTGTGTTTAGAGACCAAGGTGGTGCCAGCTCTTGGCCCATTTTTTTTTAAAAAAAGCTAATGGGATTCTAGGTTTTATCGCAAGAGGTATAGAATATAAAAGTCAAGAGGTAATGATGAGCCTATATAAAATCTTTAAGGCCTCAGTTAAAGTGCTATGTGCAAATCACAGAATCCCCACAGTATTGACTTTCACTCTAGACAGAATATTAAGGCTTTACGGAAGGTAAGATGCGGATTTATTAGAATCAGATTCATTTAATTCAATCCGTACAATTGGTCTTCGTGTAGTAATACAAAATAATGAGCACGCTATGCCTCCCCAAATCAGATTGTCTGTCTTAACTCAAACAAAATAATTTCTGATTACTCTTGCATTACATCCTACTCACAGCCTTTTCTGCCTCAGTGCTCAGTTTCAAAAACTTGACTGCCTATGTCTGCATCTTTGTTTTATGCCTCTCTATTCACAGCCCCAGCAGAGAGAAATAAAAGGTTCATAGCAGTGGAGTGCAAGTCAGAGAAAGTCATGTTTTAATTGTGTAATGCAGTAGTCAAACCACACGTTGAGTACTGTATCCAATTCTAGACACAAAGGAGGCCTGCAAGTGCTGGAAACAGTGCAGAGAAAAGCCACAAGACCGAGTGTCAGAGGTCTGAGTTTTAAGGAGAGACTTAAGAAACTTGGTCTTTTCAGCCTTAAAAGGAGGAGACTGAGAGGTGGTTGTGTAGAGGTATACAGATAGCAAAACAGCAATTTAGTTTGAAGTAAAATAACAAATTTTAGGAAATTAAAATAAGGGGTGTGAGTTCAATCTAGAAAAATGCAAAATTATGACATGTCAAGAAGTTATTTCTAGAAAGAGTAATCAATATTTGAAATAGACTTCTGGGTGGAGTAGTGGAGGTGAGAAAACTGGAGCATTTATGGTCTTTGTGGATGGATGAACTAAGCTGCACTGAATGACATTCATCATACCTATTTATCTTGTGATTCGCTTGGGACAGATAGCAAACCTAATCAGGCTGAGCGAAGTAACTGGAGTGAACAGTGGTGCTGGGCTCGCAGTGATTATCTGACTCCCTAACTTATTTCTTCCCTCCCTCCCCCAACTCCTCCTGCAATATGGCCTACTCTATTTCAAACTGCATGTTAAATGGCAAATGCCTTCCCTTCTGCCTCCCACACCAACGCAAAAGAAAACCAGTCCAGCAGCTCCAGCACACTAACTGGGTGTTTCTTGATATAATTTTGGAAGCAGTCACATAACAGCCTCTTATTCAAAGGCACAGCACTGCTGCCTGTCTTAGGATGATATTTCTATGGATACCTGGCATCCCCCTGTGGCCAGGGCTCCGCTATCAAGCTGTCAAATTAAACTGGATAAAAATAGATAAAAGTGGGAAGTCGCACAACACCAGGTTATAGTCCAACAGTTTTATTTGAAATCACAAGCTTTCGGAGCTGCTGCCCCTTCGTCAGGTGAAGTGAAGGAATACGAATCGGCAAAGCATATATAGACAGAGAACAATGCCTGTGTAGCGTACAATCTCAGACGACTACAGTTAATCTATCTGACTGTTTCTCTGCCGAGGTGTGATGAAAGGCAATCAGGTCAGCCAGGAAGGCACCACATCAAAGACATAGCAAGATACAACTGAGACAATGAGGTGGGGCCACAGGGCGTCTAATGTGTCAAATGCAGTCTGTATGGAAAACCATAAACTTGGAGCAGAGAAGGATAAGGGGAGATTTGATAGAGGTGTTCAAAATCATGAAGGGTTTTGATAGAGTAAATAAAGAGAAACTGTTTCCAGTGACAGAAGGGTCGGTAACCAGAGGGCGCAGATTTAAGGTAATTGGCAATAGAACCAGAGGCGACATGAGGGAAAAAAAATACGCAGCGAGTTGTTATGATCTGGAATGCACTGCCTGAAAGGGTGATGGAAACAGATTCAATAGTAACTTTCAATGGGGAATTAGATAAAGGCACGATGGGCAGAATGACCTCCTTCTGAACTGTATGGTTCTATGATTATCAGAAGAAAGTATTACATCAAGAAACCCAATTCTGTTAATTTGGTTGTGGGGTATTACATTTTGTGAATAACATTCATCTTCTGACTTGTAAAGATTAGTCATGCTGCCTTTTATGGCATAACTGTAAACTATAGATTTCAAGTGTGACATTGCTCCCCCCCCCCAGACCTACATTTGCTTCAGGGCAGTGAAGACTGCAGTAACATTTCTGCACCACAATTAAATGTGACCAGATTACAACTTTATATTTTATCCATGTGGTAATTTTATAGTTAATGGCATTTCTTCAATTCAAAACAAACAGAAAACCATTTTATGGTGATATGAAAGGAAAGTTCGATGTTGGTCTAAAAGCTAAGAATTGTAGCTGCAAGTTCTGCCTGCTAACTTCTTTAACTTGTGTCCTAATATGACCAGCTGCCTGTTATAATTGGATCGTTTGTTTGTTGATTGTGAACAATAAATACTGCACATCCCAAGGACAATTCTTTTTAAAGTACTGCTTGTGTACTTGATGGAACTGATTTGTAGCTCTGTAGCTTTCAATACTTGTAAGATATCCTATTCTTATTTACATATTCTTATATACATACATGTAGAATTAGGATTTGGTTTAATCTCATATGATTGAGGTTTTCTTTTAATTTGTGGATGGCTTGTAGATTTGTACTGTGGCTAGAAATAATGAAATGGCTAAAGTTATTCATTCCCAGGATGCTTCCGGGTTTAATGCATCAGTTCATAATTTAGCTGACTGTGCTATTTGTTTCCTGCTGAAGTGCTGGATGTGTGATTCATGCCTGCGTGACTAAACTTTATCAAGACATTGTGAAACAAAATAACCAAGATAGTCTTGAGATAGGAAATGGGACAATGAGCCCAAGATAGCAAACAATTTGGCATCTGATGTTTTGACAGGAACCATCACATTTTTAGGGGTCTTGTTCACACTAACTCTATCGCCATAATGAATCATCAAGGATTGTATACATGACTAGAGGTCTATAACGATCTTGAGCTTTCCTTCACAATTTGTAGAGAGAGAGAAGAATGAAAGGTTTGATGATAGTTACATCTCTACCGAGAGGGAAAATGAGGACATATCACTTATTTCTCTGTATGACTACTGCTTAGAGACAGTGGGCTGGATTTTCCCTGTGGAGGCGAGATGGCGGTGGGAGAGCTGGATGGCGGGTTCCGGTCCCGCTCTTGTCTGCAGCCGCTCTCTCAAAAAGATTTTCCGTAGATTGGCCTTGTTAAGCCTGCCCTGCGGGGTTTCTGGCCAATTAACAGGAAGTGGGTCTGATGACCACGGCCACATTGATTTTGACAGTTGTGCTGTCAGTGTTCTGCAGCATTGAGGTGCTACAAACACTGACCAGCACTGCACAAAGGTGCACGTCTGCACCCAGGCTCACACATGGGCAGAAGAGACCTCCCCAGGTGATCAACACCGTCTGATTGCACTGCAGGACACAAGCAGGGATGTCGTCAGGAGGACCAGGCTGCAGTGACACAAACCTTTCAATGATCTCATTAGATCAAGAAACGTTACTGCAATTCCACAGTCAACCTCACCCTGCTGTGCCACTCATCGCATCCCCATCACTCTGCCTTCCCTACCCTACTCTTGCGCATCCTTACTCACACCAACTTACCTTGCACCTCCACCCATCCCTCTCTATCTACATTATCACTTCCCCATCTCACTAGCCACCCCTCACACTCACCCTCATTCTACTGCAAGCATACCAACTAACAACACACAAGGGTAGGCACTTAAGAGGTTTAGCCAATGTGCATGTGAAGTTTCTGTTAATGTATTGTCATACAGTGAAATCTATATTTTCAACGTTTCACCTTTATTGGACAGATCTGTGTGCACCTTGAGAAGTGTCTTACTGAGTTCCAGTGAATGTTGAGACATAACTCCCCCGCGGCCCCCCCCCCCCCCCCCCCCCCCCCTACTGTAGCGATGAGTGTGAATGGAATGACTTGGACATTAAAGGGATGCTTTACGGTGCTGGTGTGGGATGGTGTCAACCTGGCGCATCATGTGGCAGCCAGGGTTAACCGCATCAAGTGAAGTAAATCTGGCCATGGTGCTGCCATCGTTGGCCTCCCGGGCAGCAATGTTGTCACGGGCTGATGCCCTGTGTTCAGTGCAGCATCAAGCGATGGCGGAGAAGGTTGGTGAGGTTGTTGGTGTGCCTGGTGATGTTGGTGTTGGGGCTGATCGTGGAAGGATTCAGAGGACCAAGGTGTGATTTTTTTTTTTCCCCAAGGGCACCGATATTGCTGCAATAGATGGCAGCTGCAGGTGAGATGACAGAAGCGATCTGTCAATGGTGAGAGAGGTTGTTCCAATGAGGTGGCACTGATTATACAGTTGGCTCTAAACACTTGCAAGCTAAAGAAATCTCTATATGTTTTACAAATGCAGTAACCAACAGTTTCTGAGCTCTGAAACTGACCATCTGCAACAGGACATCTTTTACACCACTTCTGCAGCTGTCAGCTTATCAGATACATCAGAGCAGACTCAACTCACGCCAGGGTGAGCTGGCGTGTTCCCTGAGCAGCGGGTAACCCATGGGGGAGCATGTAAAATTGTACGGTAGCCTCAAAATACCATTAAATTGGCTGTTAACAAGCCATTTAATGATCTAAATTGTCTCCCCCACCGCTTGGTGTCGGGTCAGTTCTCTGCTGTCAATCTTTGCTATTTTGACAGCGGACCCGCCTCCAAACCCGCCCTCTAAGCGCCGGCAAAATCCAATCCATTGAGTGTGTCAAGACTTGGTTGAACACAATACAAGGTTTAAGTTGCAACCATATTTGGTGTCCAATTTGAATTCTTACATCCTGCATTTAGCATTAGTTTCAGATGCAGTTTATAATGCTGTCTAGGTTTGCATCTTTTCTTGCTAGTTGCTTTGATGGGAATTAAAAACTCTGATTTTCATTCTAAAGCCTAACTAAAATAATAAAATACCCAGACTCCTGCTCCCTGATTGCATCTGTGTACAGCACTGGTAGCATATAGAAGAGTGGATGTGCAGTAAAATCAAACTTGATTTTTGGGACATAGTGTGATTGGAGGAGCAGGAGGTGCACCTCTGCCTTTTAGTTCACTTCTTTCTAACCTGAGCCTTTGCTCCTCGGGTCAACTGGTTGCCTTGCCTGGGGTTCAGAGGCCAAATTAGGAATTCTCCTTGTCGTCTGCCTAAAGCAAGACCAAATCTTAGTTTGAGTTTCCTGTGTACCACTGGAGAGACTATTTATTTTAAATAACACAATTTCTAATTTCTGTATATGTACAACTGAAATCGATGTGCTGTGAAGAAACTTTTACTGTTTCTATAGGTTGGGGAAGGATATAAATGATTGGTCTTGCTCTTCCTTATACTTAGCATTTCAGATTTTAATTTTAAAAGAACACTTTTTCATAATGCAGGTGAATCCACTACTGGAAGCATTTGGAAATGCCCAGACTGTGATGAATGACAACAGCAGTAGATTTGGGAAATACATTCAACTGAGATTTCACAATACTGCAGGTAAAAAAAAAAAATACATCTATATATCGGAATTAAAGAGGGCACCTGATGTGAGCTGGTGTGTCTTCACTGCCAATTCTTTTCTGTTTCTGATTGTAAAATCACAATCCCAGATGTTCTGTCCTTGTTTTGTGCTCGTATCCATGATCTGCTGTTTGTACATTCAGTAGGTTACAAAAAGTTATCATCAACATAATGAAGATATGCGCCATCCATTCAATACTGTGGATGAAGATTGTTCCTAAGAGGGCTTAATGTTCTCTCTGGTCAGTTTTGTATTTTTTGATTCATAACCACTTCCTGCATGAAGTTTGATGATGTTGCAATACTGCAACTGAACAGAGCAGATTTTGACAATCTCATTTTCCATAACTGCATTGTCGTCTTGTTGCACCTCAAAGGCAAGCCCATGTTGTGCAGAGTGAATTGCATTTCATTTAAATACTGAACTGCTTTTCAGTGGTGGTGGTTTTTTTCTCTCCCCCCCCCCTTTTTTTCTTCCCTTCTGTCTCTATCTCTCTGTGAAACCTTGCTATTTGCAAATTGGCTGCCACGCTTGCCTGCATAACAGGGATGGCAATTCAAAAAGAGGTTTGTTGGATGTGAAATGCTTTAGAACATCCTGTGGAAAGGTTTACTTATAGCTGGAAAAGTTTCAGGTTTTTGCTGCTTGAGGTTAAACAATCTGATATTGCAAAGCACGCCACTTGTTTTAATGATGTGGAGATGCCGGTGTAGGACTGGGGTGGACAAATGTGAGAAGTCGCACAACACCAGGTTATAGTCCAACAGCTTTATTTGAAATCACCAAGCTTTCGGAGCGCTGCTCCTTCATCAGGTGCGACTTCTCACACTTGTTTTAAGTCTCTGAGGTCTATTACAATTGAAGCTCTGTTGATACAATGTACCTCTACCTGACGAAGGGGCAGCAGCTCCGAAAGCTCGTAATTTTAAATAAAACTGTTGGACTATAACCTGGTGTTGTGCGACTTCTCATTTTTGTCCACCCCAGTCCAACACCGGCATCTCCACAATTGAAGCTGGCAGAGTGTCTTAATAGTAATCCAGGGCTTGGACTAGTCAACTGTAGAAAGAAAAATGAACTGCAAATGCTAGAAATCTGGGAAAACAAAAAATGCTAACAATACACAGGAAGACCATCTGCATCAGTAAGTCCAACAGTTTGTTGCCCCTCACTGACCTCATTCACAGGCACACGGTTGGCTTCCAGATGTGTGCTGACAATAACCAGCTCTGCCTCTCCACCACCTCTGTTGACCACATCCATGCTGTCTGATTGAAGTCATGAATGAGCTACAACTTCCTTCAGAAAGACTGAAGCCATTATTTTCAGCCCTCGCCTAAACTCTGTTTCTTTGCCACTCATTCGATCTCCTCCCTGGTCCCAACACTTACAGTGAACCATGCTATGCATGACCTTGGCATCCTGTTCAACCCAGAGCTGAGCTTCAAGCCCCACATCCAATGCATCTGCAAGACCACTTATTTCCACCTTCACAGCACTGCCTGCCTCTACACTAGACTTCCTTACTGACCTCCCAACCTGAATTCCCCCATTAACTCCATTTTGTCCAAAATTCATCCGCCCACGCCCTGTACCACATTAAGGCCTGCTCACCCATCACCACTGTCCTCACTAACCTACAGCAGCTTCCTTTTTCTCAATGCATTGACATTCATCTCCTCAAGTTCTTCCATGGTTTTGCCAATCTGGCAGCCACCTTTAAAAGTTTAAAAAAAATAATTATATTCCTGATCCCAACCTGGACCCCAGTATGGTCCCACTTCTGACATTTTCAGTACCTTATCCCTGGATCAGGCACCAAAGCAGGTTTGTAATCGTTCCAGCGGAATCCCACCAAACTTGCGGGAGGGGTGTGTGTTTGTGTCTGTCTGACCTCTCGGGCTCGTTGTCTCTCATCTACCCCCTGATACTTTTTCAGGAAATCTGGAGTGGACAGAAAATCTAACCCAGTATTTTTAGTAAATGTATAGTTACATATTAGAACTTTTAAGACTTGAAAATGTTATGCTCTGAATTTGACTGTTGATGGACTCCTATAAAATCTCATAGCTGTCCTCCTTGGGGGTTGGCTGGGGGCGATAAGTGGAGTTTCTTTTCTGTCAAGTTGGCTCTAAAATGACATGCCTTGTATGGGAGATTGGAACAGAATTCCAAAAATCACAATCCGCCAACCCCCTTATAAAGTGGTCCGTTAGTGTAGTGGTTATGTTTCTGGTAGTGAGCCAGAGAACGTGAGTTAAAATCCCACCATGCCAATTTGAGAATTTGAATTCAGTTTAAAAGAAATCTGGAAATAAAAAGTTAGTGTTAGTAAAAGTGACCATGAAGTTGTCAGATTGTCATAAAATCCCAACTGGTTCACTAATGTCCTTTTAGGGAAGGAAACCTACTGTCCTTACCTGGTTTGGGCACACCAACATGGTTGGCTCTTAACTGCCCTCTGACGTGGTCTAGCAAGTCACTCCGTTATATCAAGCCACTAGGTTCAAGAAGAAGGCCCACATTCTCAGGCTAACAAGGGATTGGCAATAAATGCCAGAGATGCCCTTATCCCGAGAATTAAAAAAAAAAGTTTATCTCCTCCTGGCAAAATTGGTAATGTAACACCTGAGCCAAGCATGTCTGCAGTACTCCAGGGCATTGCTAATAATTGATCAGCTAACCTGGGTGGGGTCTGGGATTCTTCCCACCTGGTGCTAGATAACCCTGTGAGAAGTCGCACAACACCAGGTTATAGTCCAACAGCTTTATTTGAAATCACAAGCTTTCGGCGCGCTGCTCCTTCGTCAGGTGAAGTCACTTCACCTGACGAAGGATCAGCGCTCCAAAAGCTTGTGATTTCAAATAAAGCTGTTGGACTATAACCTGGTGTTGTGCGACTTCTCACATTTGTCCACCCCAGTCCAACACCGGCATCTCCACATCCTAGATAACCCTGCAAGCCAATGTCCTAATGGGTAGCTGAAAACTTACTAATGTTCTGCAGGTATGTTGTGCAGTTTTAGCCAGATAAACTCCAACAGCACCTCCTGTGCACACTTGGGTTTCCTAAGTTTTCACTCTTGCCAATTTGCGTCAAAGTTCTTTGGGCTTGGGTAAGTGGGATAGAAACATAGAAACATAGAATCTAGGAGCAGGAGTAGGCCATTCGGCCCGTCGAGCCTGCTCCGCCATTCAATACGATCATGGCTGATCATCCAAATCCAGTACCCTGTCCCTGCTTTAATCCCCACAGTACACATATCCCACCCTACCCCCGTAACCCCACGTATTTAATTCCCCCTAACATATCCCATCCTATCCCCATAACCCCACATATTTAATCCCCCCTAACACTAAGGGTCAATTTATCATAGCCAAATCAACCTAACCCACACATTTTTGGATAATCCCCTATGGAGAGAGAACGTGCACTCCAGATCAGGCAAAAGGAAGCTACTTGTGAATTGCTCAGTAGTTTAGTTTGGTCCAGCGTGGTAATAAGTTTCGAAGTGTGTCGGCTATCTGGCTGACCAAAACCAAATGCTTTTTAATGCAATGTGGACACTGTTCAGTATGAAAAATAAGTTTTGTAGTAATTCATGTAATCATTTCTAATAAGTTTATACTAAATATTAATATTGAAGTAAATCTAACTTTCCCTAAATCAATTAACTGCATGTGTGAGGCAAACTCCCAAATAAAACCCTACTACAGACTTGCTGTTGAGCATTTGTATGACAAATGCACCCAAGACAGAAATTACCTCTTGGCCTCCCACACTGATTTTCCCCTGCTTACTATGACCATGCTGTATTTGTGTGGTTTTGTGTTATTTTTATTTTTTTATTTCAGTTGTGGTTTCCTTCTAGAGTCACTGCCCAACAGATGAGTTAAGTAGAGGAAAAGCTCAGCTGGTCAGGGACAGTGACTGGGTTCTCTCAAAAGCTATGGTTTATGATTAAATAGGAATACTGTCTGATTCCATCCAATGAATTGGATATTCAATGCAATATGTGTAACTTGGTACTTTACTTTCATCCAGTGAAAGGTGCTAAAATCAATGAATACCTTTTGGAGAAATCCCGAGTTGTGCGTCAGGATGAAGGCGAGAGAAACTTCCATATTTTCTACTATATGTTTGCTGGAATATCTGCTGCTGACCAGGAAATCTACGGTCTTTTGGACCCTAAGTTCTACAGGTAACATTTTATCTCGGCAGCTCACCATATATGTTTTTACTTTGTTTTTTATTGTCAAGTTGAAGAAGATTATTCTAGTAGAACTCTCACAGGCACAGGCCCCATTGTAGTTAATGTAGCAATTTTGTTTTTTTTCCATAATTTCTTAAAATTCCAGTATTAATACTTTGAGCTAAGATTCAATGATTTAGCCTATGCTGCAGGAATCTGAATCTGAAAGATCCCCAACAGTACATGTTAGATTGTTGGGAGCTTGTAAGCTGTGAGCTTGTTGGGTTTTGCAACTTTATTTGAACAGAAGTTGGGTTTATTCCGTAGGTTTGTGTGTTTTCTGCCACGGCTGTCCTTGAAGGAAACTAAGTACCTTATTCAAGGAAGTGGTTTCAGTGGTTGAAACAAAAGTTGCTAACACTCCAAGGGGTCAAGCCGGCAGAATTTTTACTTCCACATCCTCTCTAACTAAAGGGCATTAAAATGTAATGGTCCACTAAAGAGAATTTATAGCTGATTACCCGATAGGAATTCCATGTCTGATTATGTAATTAAAAGGCTTGCATATGGCGTATCACACATTAAATCTGTTTGCAGCAGAAATATTATCACTCAATCACTTAATATTAATCAGAAAATGTACTTTTCTGATTGAACCAATCATTCAAATTCTAAATATTTCATAACCTAATACTTAAACGAAATATTTATGTCCATTTGTGTATCCATTTTTTTTTAATTTGCTGAGTTGTGCCTTTTTGTTTTTTGTTCATTGCACACTTGAATCCATAAGCTTAATCCTGCCTTGAGCATTTGGAAACTAAGTGGAGTAAAGTGGTTGAAATGTTTATTTTCTGTAAAATATTTTATTCCTGGCGTCCTGGAATAAGACCAGTAATCCTCCCTCAACCAGTACCTCATAAAAACAGATTAACTGGTCATTCACCATATTATAGTTTCTGGGGTGTTGTGATGCTCAGAGCCTGTTGCCTTTGCAAGATAAGTTACTGCCTTTCAAAACAAGTTTATTGTACTCAACAAGAAAGCCTATGTCTTACACTGAGGAGTTATCAGTTTATCCTCATGAATGTAATAAATCAATCATTTCACTGTTCTCCATTGATTAAACTCTAAATAATTTATTTAAAGATTTGCCTTTGTTGATGGATTGGACCCTCTATCCTTGACATATGGGCCTAATTGTGTATTAAAATTAAAGATTCAAAATACTCGATAGTTATGATTCAGTTGAAGTTTCCAAAAATTTGTGTGTTCATGCACTCCCCTTTCTTTGTCTATTAGCACAGTAACAATATAAGCCTTTTAAACAAGCTCCAGAAGTCCATCTTCTATTTTATTTGCTTATATTACATTGAAAGGCTACATCGTGCACTTTTATTTGAACTGAAAAGTGAATAGTACAGTGTGCAATATGGAAGTGACATTACCCAATCTTTTCTAGGTACTTAAATCACAAATATGGTGCTGATGAAACCATCCAGCAATGGAACAAGAAATATCATGAAGTATGCAATGCACTGGATATGGTTGGCTTTCTTGAGCAGGTAAATCAGCTGCATTACCAGAAGCTTCAGAACTGGTGCTCAACATGAAATTTCTCAATGACATTTGCGTATTTTACATAAGAACATAAGAATTAGTAGCAGGAGTAGGCCATGCGGCCCCTCGAGCCTGCTCCGCCATTCAGTAAGATCATGGCTGATCTTCGACCTCCACTCCACTTTCTCACCATATCTGTTGATTCCCCTAGAGTCCAAAAATCTCTCTATCTCAGCCTTGAATATATTCAAAGCCATTTGCCTTCCTAATTGCTTGCTAACTTTGTGTTTCCTGTACGAGGACACTTGAATCTCTCTGAACACCAACATTTAATAGTTTCTCTCCATTTTTAAAAATATTCTGTTTTTCTATTCTTCCTACCAAAGTGAATAACCTCACATTTCCTCACAATATACTCCATCTGCCACCTTATTGCACTCACTTAACCCGTCTATATCCCTTTGGGGTAGAAAATTCCTAAGTTTCACAACCCTCTGAATGAAGAAATTCCTCCTCATTTCAGTCTTAAATGGCCGTCCCCTTATCCTGAGACTATGCCCTCCAGTTCTAGACTCTCCAGCCAGGGGAAACAACCCCTCATCATCTACCCTGTCAATCCCCCTCAGTGTCTTCTATGTTTCAGTGAGATCACCTCTTATTCTTCTAAACTCCAGAGAGTATAGGCACAATCTATTCAATCTCTCCTCCTAGGACAACCCTCTCATCCCAGGGATCAATCTAGTGAACCTTCGTTGCACTGCCTCTAAGGCATGTATGACCTTTCTCAGATAAGGAGACCAAAACTGTGCACAGTACACCAGGTGTGGTCTCACCAAAGCCCTGTACAATTGTAGTAACACTTCCTTACTCTTGTACTCCAAACCCCTTGCAATAAAGGCCAACATGCCACTTGCCTTCTTAATTGCTTGCTAACTTTCTGTGTTTCCTGTGCGAGGGCACTCGAATCTCTCTGAACACCAACATTTAATAGTTGCTCACCATTTTAAAAAAGATTCTGTTTTTCTATTCTTCCTACCAGAGTGAATAACCTCACATTTCCTCACATTATACTCCATCTGCTACCTTATTGCCCACTCACTTAAGCTGTCTATATCCCTTTGCAGGCTCTTTCTGTCCTCTTCACAGCTTACTTTCCCACCTAGCTTTGTATCATCAGCAAACTTGGATACATTGCACTCGGTCCCTTCATCTAAGTCATTAATATTGATTGTATATAGCTGAGGCCCAAGCACTGATCCTTGTGGCACCCCACTAGTTACAGCCTGTCAACCGGAAAATGGCCCGTTTATCCTTACTCTCTGTTTTCTGTCCGTTAAAAAATCCTCTATCCATGCTAATATATTACCCCAACCCCATGAGCCCTTATCTTGCATAGCAACCTTTTATGTAGCACCTTATCGAATGCCTTTTGGAAATCCAAATATACTACCTCTACTGGTTCCCCTTTATCTACCCTGCTAGTTACATCCTCAAAAAAAACTCTAATAAATTTGTTAAACATGATTTCCCTTTCATAAAACCATATTGACTCTGCCTAATCATATGATTTTCTAAGTGCCCTGTTACCACTTCCTTAATAATGGATTCCAGCATTTTCCCAATGACTGATGTCAGGCTAACGGGCCTGTAGTTCCCTGTTTTCTCTCTCCCTCCTTTCTTGAATAGCGGGGTTACATTTGCTACCTTCCAATCTGCTGGGACCATTCTAGAATCTAGGGAATTTTTGAAGATCACAACCAATGCATCCACTATCTCTGCAGCCATTTCTTTTAGAACTGGAGGATGTAGGCCATCAGGTCTGGGGGATTTGTCGGCTTTTAGTCCCATTAGTTTCTCGAGTACTTTTTCTCCACTGATATTAATTACTTTAAGTTCCTCACTCTTATTAGCCCCGTGGTTCCCCACTATTTTTGGTATGCTTTTTGTGTCTTCTACTGTGAAGACAGATACAAAATATTTGTTTAACATCTCAGCCATTTCCTTATTCCCCATTATAATTTCACCTGTCTCAGCCTCTGAGGGACCAATGCTTACTTTTGCTTGTAGAAGCTTGTAGAAGCTCTTACAATCTGTTTTTATATTTCTTGCTAGTTTACTCTCATTCTATTTTCTCCTTTTTTATCAATTTTTTTGGTCATCCTTTGCTGGTTTCTAAAGCTCTCCCAATCCTCAGGCTTACTACTATTCTTTGCAACATTATAAGCCTCTTTTAATCTAATACTATCCTTAACTTCTTTAGTTAGCCACGGATGGATCACTTTTCCTGAGGAGTTTTTATTTCTCAATGGAATGTATATTCGTTGAGAATATTGCAATATTTCTTTAAATGTTTGCCACTGCTTATCTACCATCATATCTTTTAATCTAATTTTCCAATCTACCTTAGCCAACTCACCCCTCATTCCTATGTAATTGGCTTTATTTAAGTTTAAGACTCTCTTTTCGGATTGAAGTATTTCACTCTCAAACTTAACATGAAATTTTATCATATCATTACTCTTCCCCATAGGATCCTTTGCTATGAGGTTACTAATTAACTCTACCTCATTACACAATACAAGATCTAAAATAACCTGTTCTCTGGTTGGTTCCATGACGTATTGTTCTAGGAAACTGTCTCGAATGCATTCCATGAACTCCTCCTCCAGACTACCTTTGCCAGTTTGATTTGCCTAGTCTATATGAAGATTAAAGACCCCATGATTATTGTATTCCCTTTGTTACAAGCTCCTGTTATTTGTTGATTAATACTTTGTCCAGCGGTACAGCTACTGTTTGGGGGCCTATATACTACTCCCACCAGTGTTTTCTGCCCCTTGTTATTTCTTATCTCCACCCATACTGATTCTACTTCCTGATCTTCCGAGCCAAGATCCTTTCTCACTACTGTCCTTATGTCATCCTTTATTATCAGGGCTACCCCCTGCTCCTTGTCCATTCTGCCTGTCTTTTCTAAATGTCAAGTACCCTGGAATATTTAGTTCCCAACCTTGGTCACCTTGCAACCACGTCTCTGTAATGGCTATTCGATCAAAGCCATTTATCTCGATAGTATTTTGGGGACCAAATGAATTGTGTATATCCAAATAAGAGGTACTATGGTGCTATTTTCTGTAAATAGTATTTTGAAATGTATTTCCGTATTTGATCTCTACCCAACAACAACTTGCATTTATCTAGCACTTTCGACATACAAGATATCTCGAGGTGCTTTACAGAAGAGAGAAATAATGAGGAATGGATGAGAGAGAAGCTAAGAGAGGTGACTGAAGGTTAGGTCAAAAATAATGTAGATATTTGATCATAGAATCATAGAAAGTTACAGCACGGAAGGAGGCCATTTCGGCCCATCGTGTCTGCGCTGGCCAACAAAGAGTTATCCAGCCTAATCCCACTTCCCAGCTCTAGGTCCGTAGCCCTGCAGGTTACAGCATCCCAAGTGCACATCCAAGTACTTTTTAAATGTGGTTAGGGTTTCTGCCTCTACCACCCTTTCAGGCAGTGAGTTCCAGACCCCCACAACCCCCTGGGTGAAGAAATTTCCCCTCAAATCCCCTCTAAACCTTCCACCAATTACTTTAAATCTGTGCCCCCTGGTTTTTGACCCCTCTGCTAAGGGAAATAGGTCCTTTCTATCCACTTTATCTAGGCCCCTCATAATTTTATACACCTCTAAGGTCTCCCCTCAGCCTCCTCTGTTCCAAGGAAAACAAACCCAGCCTATCCAGTCTTTCCTCATAGCTAAGATTCTCTACTCCCAGCAACATCTTTGTAAATCTCCTCTGTACCCTCTCTAGTGCAATCACATCTTTCCTGTAATGTGGTAACCAGAACTGCACGCAGTACTCTAGCTGAGGCCTAACTAGTGTTTTATACAGTTGAAGCATAACCCCCCCCCTGCTCTTGTATTCTATGCCACGGCTAATAAAGACAAGCATTCCGTATGCCTTCTTAACCACCTTATCTACCTGGCTTCCTACCTTCAGGGATCTGTGGACATGCACTCCAAGGTCCCTTTGTTCCTCTACACTACTCGGTGTCCTGCCATTTAATGTGTATTCCCTTTCCTTGTTAGCCCTCCCCAAATGCATTACCTCACACTTCTCCGGATTGAATTCCATTTGCCACTGTTATGCCCACCTGACCAATTTATTGATATTTTCCTGCAGTCTACAGCTTCCTTCTTCAGTATCAACCACACAGCCGATTTTAGTATCATCTGCAAACTTCTTAATCATACCCCCTATATTCAAGTCTAGATCATTGATATATACCACAAAAAGCAAGGGACCTAGTACCGAGCCCTGAGGAACCCCACTGGAGAAACAGCCCTCCAGTCACAAAAACACCCACCAACCATTACCCTCTGCTTCCTGTCTCCGAGCCAGTTTTGAATCCAACTTGACACTTTGCCCTGGATCCCATGGGCTTTTAACTTCGTGACCAGTCTGCCATGTGGAACCTTATCAAAAGCCTTGCTAAAGTCCATATACACTACATGATGATGGTGAATGATTTTTTTAAATGAAAACACTTACGCTAAAACATGTTGTGCTGCTGATAGTGATGTGGCTTTGATTTGCAAATTAGTATTAAAATGTATTCAGAAAATTAAAATATTGGAATGTGGATTTTAAGCATCCACATTCTTATAGTTTTTAATCAATGTTTGCCGCTGATATCAAAATAACACCAAAATGGAAAATCTGTGGCATTTTTAGAAGTGTGCTGCCTTTTCCACAAATATCCATTGCCGAAAAAGCTCAACATCTCAGAATATAATTTGAAGAAAACTAATTTGATTGCTGTCATAATTTGATCGTGTGTCAGCCGTGGCTCGGTTGGTAGCACCCTCGCCTCTGAGTCAGAAGGTTGTGGGTTCAAGTCCCACTCCAGAGACTTGAGCACAAAAATCTAGGCTGACGCTCCAGTGCAGTGCTGAGGGAGTGCTGCACTGATAGAGGTGCCGTCTTTCAGATGACACGTTAAACTGAAGTCCCATCTGCTCTCTCAGGCAGACATAAAAGATCCTTTGGCACTATTTTGAAGAAGGGCAGGGGAGTTATCCCCAGTGTCCTGGCCAATATTTATCCCTCAATCAACAACACTAAAAACAGATTATCTGGTTATTATCACATTGCTGTTTGTGGGAGCTTGCTGTGTGCAATTTGGCTGCCACCATTCCTACATTACAACAGTGACTACATTTCGAAAGGTACTTCATTGGCTGTAAAGCACTTTGGGACGTCTGGTGGTTGTGAAAGGCGTTATATAAATGCAAGTCTTTCTTTTACTGCCTGTCCAGATTGTACTGTCGGCCATTACTTGAATGATTTTTATGTGTCAAAAGTACTCAATACTGTGTAATGTTGCCTTCTTATTGTTTGTTCCTATATTAACATGATGGTAAAATTAATTTCCCTGTATGTGCATTTAATTTTATCTTGTTTGACACATTTGTGAAGACCCCTGAATTGTGCACCAGTTTTAGGCTGGGGGTGGGGGGGAGGGAAGCAACCTACCCCCAGATTTCTTCCAAAGATTCTTATTGTGCTTTTGATTTTGGTGCATGAGAGCAGCCTGGGATGACTGATCTCCAATATTTGTTTACTTCCATGATGCTGTAAAATTCTGCAGCCCATAGCACAATCAGAAATTACCAGATGAGAAATTGTAGATGCACATCTGTCATTTTTTTCTCCACTTAACTCACTTAAGATTTTTCATAATCAGTTTCATTAAAAAAAAATTAGACACTTACTGTATTGGTGTGCTTCATGTATTTGCAGGCTTAATTTCCGTGTTGTTTCTGATAATTGGATTTAATTTAAATTACTGGAAAATCAGGTTTAGATATCACACTTTTTTTAGACAACACGCACACAAGAATAAAGGTCGCTTGTCATTTTAATTCACCTCTCCACGCCCACTCAGACCTCACTGTCCTCTGTATATATAACATTTTATCCACCCTTTTGGTTTGTGCCTTTTCCCTTTTTTCTCTCTCCCCCCACGGCAGCTGTCTCTCATTCTGCCAGCATTTCACACTTCTGAGCCACCTTTTGTTTCTTAACCTCTCCTATTACCATCTCGTCTTGCCTTGAGCATCTCTTAATGTCTCTACTTAGACCACCCCTTTTGTTCTTTTATGCCTCCCCCTTGCTTTTTTATCTGTTTCATTTCCTGCTTTTTTCTCCGTTCTGACGAAGGGTTTCGACCTGAAACGTTAACTCTGTTTCTCTCTCCACGGATGTTGCCTGGCCTGCTGAGTTTTTCCAGCGTTTTCTGTTGTTGTCACAAGAATAAAGGTGTTGATATTACTTGTCAAAGGAAGTTAAAAGGTGTTGTCAATATTCATTGCTGTCTGTGCTGAGCTGTTGCACATTAAAGCAGCACTGAAGTCTGCTCTGATAATTTGAAGTTTGTTTTTGCTTTTTAAAAAAAAAAAAATTGAATTGAAGTGAACCTTGGCATTCCCACCTTTTAAGTCTGAAGGTTATGAGTTCAAGCCCCATTCCAGACAGCCTCGGTGAACGGAGACTAGAATTCTGGTCTCTGAATACTGGGTTGACATCCAGCGGTGTTCCCGGGTCTGATGGCAGCAGAGTGGCCCTCCCATCGTCGCACGGAGAGCAGAAGACCAGTGATCTGACCTCTGAATACTGGGTTGACTTCCAGCAGGTGTACTCTCATCCCAAGGGAGTGAGTGCCAATCCCCCCCCCCATCGCATCTAGCTAGTTTGTCTGAGGCTGAACCACACTGTTCACAACCTTGGTGTCATATTTGACGCTGAAAAGAGCTTCCGACCACATAGTCATAGAGTTATACAGCACACAAAGAGGCCCATCGTGTCCGCGCCGGCCATCAAGCCCTGTCTATTCTAATCCCATTTTCCAGCACTTGGTCCGTAGCCTTGTATGCTATGGCGTTTCAAGTGCTCATCTAAATGCTTCTTGAATGTTGTGAGGGTTCCTGCCTCTACCACCCTTTCAGGCAGTGAGTTCCAGATTCCAACCACCCTCTGGGTGAAGAAGTTTTTCCTCAAATCCCCTCTAAACCTCCTGCCCCTTACCTTGAAACTATGCCCCCTGGTTATTGACCCCTCTACTAAGGGGAAAAGTTCCTTTCTATCTACCCTATCTATGCCCCTCATAATTTTGTACACCTCAATCAGGTCACCCCTCAGCCTTCTCTGCTCTAAGGAAAACAACCCCAGCCTGTCCAGTCTCTCTTCATAGCTGAAGCGCTCCAGCCCAGGTAACATCCTGGTGAATCTCCTCTGCACCCTCTCCAATGCAATCGCATCCTTCCTATAGTGTGGCGACCAGAACTGCACACAGTATTCCAGCTGTGGCCTGACTAGCATTTTGTACAGCTCCATCATAACCTCCCTGCTCTTATATTCTATGCCTCGGCTAATGAAGGCAAGTATCCCATATGCCTTTTTAACCACCTTATCTACCTGTCCTGCTGCCTTCAGGGATCTATGTACATACACACCAAGGTCCCTCTGATCCTCTGTCCTTCCTAGGGTCCTACCATTCATTGTGTATTGGCATTACTAAGACCACCTATTTCCACCTCTGCAACATCACGCGTCTCCACCCTTGCCTCCGCTCATCCGCTGAAACCCTCATCCCTGTTACCGCTAGACTTGACTATTCCAATGCACTCCTGGCTGGCCTCCCATGTTCTACCCTACATAAACTTGAGCTCATCCAAAACTCGGTTGCTCATGTCCTAACTCGCACCAAGTCCCGTTCACCCACACCCCTGTGCTCGCTGACCTACATTGGTTCCCAGTAAAAATTTCAAAATTCTCATCCTTGTTTTCAAATCCCTCCATGGCCTCACCCCTCCCTATCTCTGTACTCTCCTCCAGCCCCACAACACCGCCCCCCCCCCCCCCCTCCCCGAGATATCTGCGCTCCTGTAATTCTGCCCTCTTGAGCATCCCCGATTATAATCGCTCAACCACTGGTGGCCGTGCCTTCTGTTGCCTTGGCCCTCAGCTCTGGAATTCCCTGCCTAAACCTCTCCACCTTGCTACCTCTCTTTCCTCCTTTAAGACACTCCTTAAAACCTACCTCTTTGACCATGCTGTTGGTCATCTGCCCTAATTTCTCCTTATATGGCTCGGTCTTAAAAATGTTTTTGTTTTGTAATGCTCCTGTGAAGCGCCTTGGAACGTTTTACTACGTTAAAGGTGCTATATAAATACAAGTTGTTGTTGTTGTTCTTCTTGCTTCCTGCTGGTCTGGCTAATGACCATATTAAAAGAAAAAGGGGTCTTCGTTATGGAAACAATCCAGAACATGATCATCTAGTTGTAAAAGCAATGGTAGATATAGGTTGCCTCATGTTTTGAATTGAGAAGTGGAGTTTAGGGATACAGGACAATAATGCTAATTATTTATTGTATTTGACCATGTGACATGTACTTGGATGTAATTTTCACAAGCTAACAGTGTTATGCCATTAAAATCTATTAATGAAAGACTCCTACCCATAATGGGACAAATCCTCAAAATAAATTGTTTGTTTATTTTGAAGAGTTACTCCTGTAAGAGCAGAGAAGGGAGAAAGAGAAATGAATGCTTTCCTATCTCCCACAATCCACACCTATCGAAGACGTTGGTGATTTCTACCTGCAGTTGTTGGACAAATCATGTAAATGGGTTCAAGAGACAGCCATATTTGTTCGTGCAGAAAGAGGCAATAGATGGATATGGGGCCTAATTTTCCATTGTTTAATTTATGAAACCAGGAAGGCACAGATTTGTTGGCCTAAATTGCTTTGTCCAGAATTTCTTAAAGCAACAAATTGGCCTTGGAGCTATAATGTATTTAGTGTTTATTAAAGTGACGATCTGCCAATTGCACACACTCCTTTTCATTATTGCAGCAGAAAGAGTGGTTATAGTAGACCATTTAAAAGATTAAGTCACTGTGCTTTATTTTACACAGGCTAATAAAGTCAATGCCAATGTGTATTATAACTAATCATAGTTGACAGGACTATTTAGCATTATCTTGGTTTGTGGCAGTAGAATGCTGTTGACACTGTACCATGGTACCATTAAAAACAATCTAATTATTGTTTTATCTTTCTTTTTGTTTATAGGAGCAGGTCGACATGATAACAATACTGGCAGGAATCCTGTCACTAGGCAATATCATTTTTGAGCCTCAAGACAATGGAATCCTTAAAGTGACTGATCAGTCAAAAGGATGGCTCAAAGCTGCAGCAGTAGGTATCCCTTCAGTATGCAATTCAACTAAACTAAAGCAAATAAGCTAAAGGCATGTGAAATTTCCTTGCAAGCAAGTGTGTGCTTTTTGCAGTTTTACAATAACTCATTAATTTGTTTACATATTTTAAAAATCTGGATGTATCAGAAGTGAAAATACAAAAGTATCACTGAAGCATATAAAGTTTCTGTCTCTCTACAAAGTTGCTTTTCCATGATCAATTGCTCCAATTTTTCAGAAATTGACACGGTATCCACATTCTTCCTCCTTTCTGTATTGAAATCAGAACTTCTCGCACCATTTTCTACTCTAATTCATATTTTTGGTGGTTTGCGACCACATGCAGTGCATCGTGCAGGTTGGTGCCCAATATCCTGGCAGCAGTCATAGCTCTTTAATCCTGCGCCAGTCCTCTATGCCATTTTTCCTCCAACCACGCCAGCAAGTTAAAGGCTGACTATTGGGCAACAAGGGCTAATCCTTGGCTCTTCACTCCTGCAGAGCAGGCCTGCAATAAGAACCATGTTGCCACAAGCAAACAATCGCCGTGCTCGAGCAGTGCTTCCGCTGCTTGGACCATTCCAGAGGAGCTTTGCAGTACACCCCCGAGTGGGTATCCAGATTTGTTGTCGTCTGCTGCATGCTCCACAATTTTGCCATCATGAGGGACAAGCCTTTACCACCACCTGGGCAGCAACAAGTGCAAGAAGAGGCAGGGACCGCCAGTTCCAGAGCCTCTCCGAGACTTGCTCATCGAGCTTCACCTACATCAGCCCTCCCATTCATTATTCACCTACACTCCCACAATCCTTACCACTCCTTACAACCACCATCTGATTGCCTTCCTTCATGACTTGTGAGTTTTGCCCTCACTTCACTGCAAAGATAAAGACCAACACCAAATCTAGAATTAAAAACCAAATTTAATCAAACAAATATTCTCTCAGCATATCAGTATTGACAAAAACAAATCACCCTTGTGCAAGCCCTTAGTGCCTGTCTAGTGTGCCTGTTTTCAATAATCAAAGGGAAGCAGCACATCCAAGGTCTGTTTTTTAAATTGTAACGTAGCTCATTTTCACAGATTCTGCTCAAGTTGCTGATCAGGGTTCCCTGCACCCCTTGTCAGGGGAGGATGGTTGTTTTCTATCAATGGTTTTTCTTGTACTGTAAACTCGTTATTAACCGGCACCGACGGGACCGGCGTGGTGCCGGTTAATCCAAAAGTCCGGATAACGGAGAGTTATATCTCCCAACGTACGAGAGCCCCGTACACACTGACATGCGCCTGCATTCGGAGCTCCGTCTCCCCGGGGACCGCCAGCTAACCATCTGTCGTGTCCGCTGCCTACCCGGGCTGCACATTCCCCTCCCAATCTACACGCTCCGATACAAGGCAAACGCCTCGGGGTTTTTTTTAAAGTTAATTTTAAAGGAGAGATGAAGGAAAACCCCGGTTACCTACTCAAGAATTTTGCCGGTTAAGAGAGATTTCCGGATATTTGGGTGCCGGTTAATAAAGAGTTTCCTGTACTGCTAATTTCTTTAACAGTACTGTGTATATATAGAACATGGTAGGAAAAAAAAATAATTTTCTTTTAATTGTAATCCTGAAACCCAACTTTTAGAATCAGTGTCACGAAATCTAACTACTGCAGTCAGAAATGCATATAGATATCAGTATGAATTCTGCAAGTTAAAAAGTAGTAAAAAAAAAAGAGGTGTAATTTTACAAAATTGCACTGCTAGAATGCATACCAGGAATCAAGTGTGCTCTCCGTGATTTATCCATCAATTTAAAATTACTGCTGTAATCTCTCTGGTCTGATGACTGATTTAAAGATTGTGCTTTAGCTGCCCACCAACCCGCCCCCCCACCCTTGTAACAATGACATACTACAAGAAGTTTTTCAAAGTAGTAATAAAGGATGCTTCTGCTTGATGTCTTCTCCAGGTAGCTGGCTTTTTTTAGTAGCCTGTTTGTAGAATTCTAATCACTGTGAAATAGGTTTTGCGTGTCTTTGTGTGTGTGCGTGCGTGCGCGTATGCGTGTAATTGCTGAAAACGATTAAATGAGCTGCAGAACAAACTAGCTTTTTTATCTAGCCGAGCATAGCATAACACTTACCGACACGCCATTTCTGTGATATCGGCATTTAACTGCAAATGACTTCTGTTATTCTCTTCACAAGTTTGCATCATGACTTCTCAGTCTCCTTCCTTGACTTCAGTGTTTTCATAGTCATTATCTAGTGAGCGGTACAAAAAAAGTCAACAAAAGAGCGCAATGTATTGATGCATTCAGTGCAATGGATCTATATTCACACTTTACTGGCGCCATGGCAAAGGCAACAAAAGATCAGAAATGCACAACAAAAATACAATGACCTCACCAAAGTGACTACTCAGCACATGTGGATTTAAAAAAATTAACTTTCTCATCCCCTGCATTAGGTAGGAATGTCTGTGAGCCATTGATGCTTTTGTGTCCATGTTATAATGGACCACTGATCTTAATCTATTTGACAACTATTTGCATTGCATATGTTAAGTCACGAAACAACCTTTCTCTCTTCCTACTACCACAACAACAATTTCTATTTGTGCGTCAGCCAGTGGCTCAGTGGGTAGCACTCTCGCCTCTTGAGTCAGAAGGATTGCGGGTTTGAGTCCGACTCCAGAGACTTGAGCACAAAAATCTAGGCTGGCACTCCAGTGCAGTGCTGAGGGAGTGCTGCACTGTTGGAGGTGCCGTCTTTCGGATGAGATGTTCAACCTGCTTTCTCAGGTGGATGTAAAAGATCTGATGGCACTATTTCGAAGAAGAGCGGGGGAGTTATCCCCGATGTCCTGGCACAATATCCCTCAGTCAACATAACAAAAGCAGATTATCTGGTCATTATCACATTGCTGTTTGTGGGAGCTTGCTGTGCGCAAATTGGCTGCCCCGTTTCCTACATTACAACAGTGACTACACTTCAAAATAGTGGTTTGCGACGTCTGGTGGTCGTGAAAAGCGCTATATAAATGCAAGTCTTTCTTATTTATATAGCGCCTTTAACATAGTAAAACATCCCAAGGCGCTTCACAAGAGAGTTATCAAACAAAATTTGACCCCAAGCCACATGAGATGTTAGGACAGGTTACCAAAAGCTTGGTCAAAGCGGTGGGTTTTAAGGAGTGTCTTAAAGAAGAGAGAAGTAAAGAGGCGGAGAGATTTAGGAAGGGAATTCCAGAGCTTCGGACCTAGGCAGCTGAAGGCACAGCCGCCAATGGTGCAGTGATGAAAATCGGGGATGCGCAAGAGGCCAGAATTGAAGGAGTGCAAAGATCATGGAGGGTTGTAGGGCTGGAGGAAGTTACAGCGATCGGGAGAGGCGAGGCCATGGAGGGATTTGAAAACAAGGATGAAAATTTTTAAATTGCGGCGTTGTTGGACTGGAAGCCAATGTAGGTCAGTGAGCATAGGTGTGATGGGTGAACAGGACTTGGTGCGAGTTAGGATACGGGCAGCAGAATTTTAGATGAGCTCAATTTTACGGAGGTGCAAGGTGGGAGGCCGGCCAGGAGAGCATTGCAGTCGCCTCCCCCATGTGTCCCTCTGTCTCTCGCTCCCCCAATGTACCCCGGGTCATCTGCCTAGGAAAGCCTAAAAAGGCTTTGAAGAAGCAAGGTTGGGAGACCAACCATTTAGGGCCACAAATGTAAACATTAAGCCAGCAGGACAGGGATAAAAATATAGTTTCAAGATAAATATAAGGCATTAAGAGACAATTAAAAAAAAATTTAAACTCAGTAGATGTTGCTTTCAAAGGAAGTTGGGCAAGGGAAGCACAGGAACAGGAGTGTCCGATTGTTGCAGGCAGGGCAGTTGGGTGATGGGGTGGGAAGTCTGTATGGTGCCACCAAGTGGCGTGACGGTAACATTGCAGGTAAATGTTGATGGTATTAACATTGTAATTCCTGTAGCAATGTTTACATAGCAAGTTAACAGGGAGTGTATGCTATACACAAGAATTTTAATACATTATGTGTAAAATTTATGTAGAAAGAAGGTAGTACACTTCGTAGTAAATATGAGAGTAATGGTATGTAACTGACTGCAGAGATTCTAATGCTGATATTGAGTTAAATTAGACCCTATTTTATTTGATTTGGCTGTCCTGGACTGTGCTAATTACTGTTAAATTCAACAGGGTCAGTTTGGTGTTGAGGAGGAAGAACTGTTAAAATGCTTGATTTGTACAATGGCAGTAACTCGAGGAGAATCCATTCAACGGTACCACAGCAAACAGCAAGCTGAAGGTAGGAACAAATGATTTAATCTGGCAGTATTTGACAGGTTTCCAGCAGCAAAGAACTGCAATTTAATTATACGCATCTTGAGGTCATGCGGTTTCGTAATAGATTTGAACTGGGTTGCTGAATAAGTTTAATTTTTAAGAACTGCTGCCAACTCAAATTATTTAATTCATTGACCAATGTAGAATGTGAGCCATGCAGAAAGGCCCCGGGGCCCAGCCTTTGGGAAGGCCCCGGGGCCCAGCCTTTGGGAAGGCCCCGGGGCCCAGCCTTTGGGAAGGCCCCGGGGCCCAGCCTTTGGGAAGGCCCCGGGGCCCAGCCTTTGGGAAGGCCCCGGGGCCCAGCCTTTGGGAAGGCCCCGGGGCTCAGCCTTTGGCCTGTGTTGAGTTAACTGATACAAAAACAAAATGCTGCGGATGCTGGCAATCTGAAATAAAAACAGAAAATGCTGGAAATATTCAGCAGGTCAGGCAGCATCTGTGGAGAGAGAAACAGAGTTAACGTTTCAGGTCGATGACCTTTCGTCAGAACTGGAAAAAGTTAGAGATATAACAGATTTTAAGCAAGTGCAGAGGCATGGAAAGGGGGGAGGGGAGGAAAGAACCAAAGGGAAGGTCTGTGATAGAAGAAGGGGGCATAGTCTCAGAATAAGGGATCGCCCATTTAAGACGGAGATGTCTTCCTGGAGGTTTCATCACATGACCTCCCATCTTCAACCGCCCTACCCCCACACTCCTGTCATTGGTCGACTGACACATCCACCCTGGCAACACAACCCCTTCCTACACCAATTGGAAAACAGACTCTTTGTTACCCGTTTGGATGATGTTTGACTGTCAGTCAAACAGGCTTTTTCCAATATTTTTATAACTAACAAAAATGTTCAAAGAAAATTTTCAAAAACACAGTTTTGTTTTTAAGTACCCTTATGATTTTTCTCCTGGGTTGTTTGCAGCAGAGTCCTGTAGAGTAACCTTTTAATTCCTGGATACTCCAGGACAATTCTGGGGGGTTAGCAACCCTACTTGGGTTGTAGGAACATGAGAAATAGGAGCAGGCAATTCGGCCCCTCGAGCCTGCTTCGCCATTTAATGAGATCATGGCTGATCCAATTTTGGCCTCAACTCCACTTTCCTGCCCGCTCTCCATAGCCCTTGACTCCCCTGTTGCTCAAAAATCTGTCTATCTCAGCCTTGAATATATTCAATAACTCAGCTTCCACAGCTCTCTGGGGGTAAAGAATTCTAAAGATTCATGACCCTCTGAGAGAAAAAATTCCTCCTCATCTCCGTCTTAAATGGGCGACCCCTTATTCTGAGACTATGCCCCCTCGCTCTAGATTCCCTGACGAGGGGAAACATCCTTTCAGCATCTACCCTGTCCAACCCCCTCAATCTTATATGTTTCAATAAGATCACCTCTCATTCTTCTAAACTCTGAGTATAGGCCCAACCTGCTCAACCTTTCCTCATAAGACAACCCTTCCATCCCAGGAATCAACCTAGTGAACCTTCTCTGAACTGCCTCCAATTCAAGTATATCCCTCCTTAAATAAGGGGACCAAAACTGTACGCAGTACTCCAGGTGTGGTCTCACCAGCGCCCTATGCAGTTGTAGCAAGACTTCCCTACTTTTATACTCTCCCCCTTGAAATAAAGGCCAACATTCCATTTGCCTTCCTAATTACTTGCTGCACCTGCATGTTAACTTTTTGTGTTTCATGTACGAGGACACCCAAATCCCTCTGTACCGCCGCATTCTGTAGTCTTTCTCCATTTAAATATTTTTCTTTTCTATTCTTCCTACCAAAGTGGATAACTTCACATTTTCCCACATTATACTCCATCTGCCAAATTCTTACCCACTCACTTAACCTATCTATATCCCTTTGCAGACTCTTTAGGCTGGATTTTGTCAATGGGGAGCTTTTGGAGTCGGGACTTCCACTTGTCAGGTTTTAGTCCCGCCTCCATCGACTTGTGGCCAACCCACGCTATTTTCCCTTGATTGCTTTTGTTAAGCTCGCCCAATGGGCTTAGCAGGCCAATTAAGGGAAAGCCGGTTACAGGTAACGTCAGCGAGTGACGTTTCATCTGCCGAGCTTTTGACAGATGAAATGTCAGCATTTGAGAGCTCTGTGAAGTTGTCAAACACTGACAATCTGTCCTCTAAGTTCAGTCCTGTCACTCAGGCGGAGTTAGAGAGCTCTCCTGAACAGAAAGCGGAAGGTTGCAGTTTTTGACAGTTCAGCGGCCATTCTGCTTTCTGTGCCGGTGAGCTGAGGGACTCCCGAGACCTGAAAGGAGGAAGCCTGCAGGAAGAAGTAAAGGTAAGTAAAACTTATTAAAACACTTTATACACACCTCACACACACACTTACCTCTGCACACATGCACCCATCACTCACCTGAACACCGGATATCTCGGCCCCGCAGACCGACGGCCCGCCTCGCTGACCCTGACCAGGTTCGGAGCCGTTGGGAAGCCCACACTTCAGGGCTCAAAATGGGGATTCTCCAAAAAACTGCCTGTTAACTACCTGTTACCAGGCAGTTAATTGGCACTAATCCCCTTCCTGCCTCGAGGAGATGGGACCCGGCGTGGGTCAGGTACCCGCCTCCTGGGAAGATGGCATGGAGGTGGGTTGGGGGCGGGATGGGTACCCGCCCCCAGATTCTGCCATTTTCCCAGCAGTCCCGCCTCCAAACCTGCCTCCCCAGGGCTGGCAAAATCGTCCCCATTATGTCCTCCTCACAACTTGCTTTCCTACCTATCTTTGTATCGTCTGCAAATTTGGCTACATTATACTCGCTTCCTTCATCCAAGTCATTAATATAGATTGAAAATAGTTGAGGCCCCAGCACTGATCCCTGTGGCACCCCACTAGTTACAGATTGCCATCCTGAAAATGACCCATTTATCCCGACTCTCTGTTTTCTGTTAGTTAGCCAATCCTCTATCCAATCCAATATATTACCCCCAACACCATGAGCTCTTATCTTATGCAGTAACCTTTTATGTGCCACCTTGTCGAATGCCTTTTGGAAATCCAAATACACTGCATCTACTGGTTCCCCTTTATCCACCCTGCTCGTTACCTCCTCAAAGAACTCTAATAGATTTGTCAAACACAATTTCTCTTTCATACAATCAAACAGAGTCAGCATGGTTTTATGATTTTCTAAATGCCCTGCTACTACTTCCTTAATAATGGATTCGAGCATTTTGCCAATGACAGACATTAGGCTAACTGGCCTATAGTTTCCTGCTTTCTGTTTCCCTCCTTTTTTGAATAAGGGCATTACATTTGCGGTTTTCCAATCCACAGGGACTTTTCCAGAGTCAAGGGAATTTTGGAAGATTACAACCAATGCATCCACTATCTCTAGCCACTTCTTTTAAGACCACTTCTTGCAGGCCATCAGGTCCAGGGGCCTTGTCAGCCTTTAGACCCACAAGTTTGCCTAGCACTTTTTCTCTAGTGATAGTGATTGTTTTAAGTTCCTCCCTCCCTTTTGCCCCTGATTTTCTACTATTACTGGGATGTTTTTAGTGTCCTCTACTGTGAAGACAGATACAAAATATTTGTTCAATGCCTCTGCCATTTCCTTGTTTCCCATTATGGGCTAGAGGAGGTTACAGAGATGGGGAGGGACGAGTCCCTCTGAGAAGGTTAAGAGCTAATCCCATGAAGGATAAAAGCAGCAATATCATGGGAATATTGTCACCTCCAAGTTCCCCTCCTAGTCGTACACCGTGCTGACTTGGCTATGTATCACATTTCCTTCACTATTGCAGTTTCAATATCCTGCCATCAGGGGAGCACAGTCTACACAAGTACTGTAATGGTTCAAGGTAAAGGCCCACCACCTCAGAGCAACTAGGGATGGGCACTAAATGTGACCTTGCCAGCATTTCCCGCACCCACAGAACACATACATTTTAAAAAAGTAATTTCTCCAAGGTGCCTGTGCCCAGCATGGATTGTTGGCTTTGTGAGAGAAGGGCAGAGAAATGGTGTGGAAACTTGTATTTCTTGGACATCAAATTACTGGGGTTTTTCTCTTTATTAACCTATTTCAAATCATTGCACAGTGAAAGATTCATGGAACAAAATAAATCAAGATTGAATTTAGGGAGCAATATAAAATGCAAGGTAAAAACCAAGATATATCAACCTATAGTACTGAATGACTCCCTGTTGATGGATCTGTGATATCACTGGAGACCACAAAATGATCACTGAGGGAATGAAGTACAGACCATGATGGGGGGGGGGGGCGGCGTGGAGTTGGGGAGGCAAGGGCGGTCGTGATACTAGGGCTATAGCTCCCTGGGACATGTGAAGGGCATGCAATGTCTCTTTCTGATTTTTGTTTCAAATATTATAGATGCCAGGGATTCTATTGCTAAGGTTGCTTATGGCCGAGTTTTTGGTTGGATAGTCAGCAAAATCAACCAGCTTCTGGCTCCAAAGGAGGACATGGATACTGTGGAACTACGGGAGATAGGTATGTAATATTGTCTCTCTTCATATTTCTAGATCATGTGAATTAAGCTGCAGTAAGAAAAATAGTTCTATCTTTTCTAACACTGCTGGTGCACCAGGTGTTGTTGTTGTTACTTGTATACTTGCATTGGAGGCAGTTCAGAGAAGGTTCACGAGGTTGATTCCTGAGATGAGGGGGTTGACTTATGAAGAAAGGTTGAACAGGTTGGGCCTACACTCATTGGAGTTTAGAAGAATGAGGTGTGATCTTATTGAAACATGCAAGATACTGAGGGGGCTCGACAAGGTAGATGCAGAGAAGATGTTTCCCTTCATGGGGGAATCTAGAACTAGGGGGCATAGTTTCAGAATAAGGGGTCGCCCATTAAAAACTGAGATGAAGAGGAATTTCTTCTCTGAGGGTCGTAAATCTGTGGAATTCTCTGCCCCAAAGAGCTGCGGAGGCTGGGTCATTGAATATATTTAAGGTGGAGATGGACAGATTTTTGAACAATAAGGGAGTGAAGGGTTATGGGGAGCGGGCAGGGAAATGGAGCTGAGCCTAAGATCAGATCAGCCATGATCTCATTAAATGGCGGAGCAGGCTCGAGGGGCCAAATGGCCTACTCCTGCTCCTATTTCTTATGTTGTTATGTTAACATGCAGTTGAACTTGCTCAGCCAAGCGTAAATGACATTGTTTACCTCTCGGTGCCAACACTCTCAAAGTTGCCATTTTAAATATTATGACATTTTGATTTTGGGAAGAGCAGTAATGTAATTGGACATGAGCATTTGTTGTCTCTTCTGGTGATTCCACCTATCACAAACATCTTCTTACATTTGAATTAATTAATAGTGGTTGCGAATTGTGCTGCTAAATTGCTTTTGAATTTTTTTTTTTTAGGTATACTAGACATTTTTGGATTTGAAAATTTTGCAGTTAACAGATATGAACAGATGTGTATTAATTTGGCAAATGAACAGCTTCAGTATTTCTTCAATCATGTAAGTAAACCTAAATTTTTAAAATGCAATTACTAGGGTAAACATTAGGTTTTACATAATTCATAATCTATGAAAAATCTAGTGTCATTTTCTACCAGTTCTTCCCACATGTTATATAAAATTACGCGGCTAGTGTCAAACTGTAAGTAGATCAGCTACATGGATTATTCAGTTTTGAAAAAGGAGTTAACGATTTGCTGCTTTATTCTGAGTTGCATGTAGGAAACTACTGCCTCACTTTCTATAATATTGGGCTTAGCAGGAGTGCTCGAATAGTTTCTACTAAAGGCTCTTTTATTTTACATGAATACAAAAAGGCTTATCCAATGTATCATTTCACTTATTATTAAAAATACCGGGAATAGATGTGAGGAAGTAGTACCATTCAGGGGAAAAAAACTCATTTCACTGAATATTAAGTGATGGAATTCTCATATTAGTAATTTTGCCTTCATAAACTCATATCAAGGCATTATGTTTGTTTATATTGAACCCACGAAAACAGCTGCCATTATAAATCCGTGCTACCAATTCCCAGTATATTTAAAATGAGCTGAAATTCAATCCAAGCTTGTCCAGTGGATAATGCCCACTGGATGTAATGTGACAGAGTCTTACAGACAGACAGGGCCAGTAGGAACATGGAAATAGCTTGATGAAAAAAGATGCAGGTCCATCCTGGTAGCTGCATGATACAACAATAATGGAGTTGTTGACTAAACATGGCAATTAATCTCTCATCAACTAGTCTACAACAAACCCAGATATGAGGCGAGGAAAACCCAGTAGTGGAAAGCTTTGGGGTGGAGAAGGATTTAAAGAGTCAGTTGATGGTGGGGAAAAGAAGCTGGGGGTTTTCTTTCATCTCCAGGGTGATCCTGGTGTGGTGAATGTTTTTGCCAGAGGAGAGTGAGGCTCAGTAGCACTTAATGTGGTCCAGCCAGACCTGGTGATGTATGGCTAAGCCAGTTGGTGCACCCGATGCATTGAAGTCTGCACCCCTTAGACTTGAGGGAGTGAAGATAGGGCCATACCAAGGGTGATAATCGGGATGAGGGAGAGTAAAGGTTTTGTGAAGGACAAGGACAGTTAAAGTGAAGTGTGGCAAATGGTTGAGCAGATCAACAGCTTCAGAAGTAACATGGCAAATGGAGGCTGGAAACTAGAGTTGGGAGTTTGAAAGTGCAGTTTTAAGTGACTTGGTGGACAGTAGTGAACAATGATTTTGAAGTGGAGACAAGAGGGGTGGAACAAGGTATGATGCTTAAAGGAGGAGAAGGGGCCAGAGGAGTAGAAGTAGAAACCAAGGTATGACTTGGTGATGAGGGCCACACCAGGTTTTCAGCAGGGTAGTTGGTGGAAAGTATAGCCAGGAGGAGAAGCTTCAGTAAGGGGCAAGCTGTCGCCACTCGTGGTTTTCAGCCACAGGCAGGAAATCAATAAAATCATGGCCCGGATTACTCCCCTGCTCCTCTTCGAAATAATGCCACGGGATCTTTTACATCCATCTTGGAGAGCAGACGGGATCTCAGTTTAACGTCTCAACCGAAAGATGGCACCTCCAACAGTGCAGCGCTCCCTCAGTACTGCGCTGGAGTGTCAGCCTTGATTTGTGTGCTCAAGTCTCTGGAGTGGGACTTGAACCCACAACCTTCTGACTCAGAAGTTGGTGCTACCAACTGAGCCACAGGTGACATAAAGAGAGGGAAACAAAGATGGGATTAAGAGAGATGAAAGAGACAAAGAAAAAGTTTTAAAAAAATTATTTTAAATTTTAAAAAAATGTTAAATCCCGAACACTAACTAAATTCTGTAGGAATGAGACTCCACACTTGCAAAATTAAATTTTCAGCACCAGAGAGGTTGTTTGGCAGTAATTATGATTTATCACGCCGTTAAAAATTTGCTTACAACTGAATACACCAGCCCTAACTTTTTCTGCTCTGTTTAGTGAGTAACTAGTGGGTAAGTACAGCAACTTCAAACTCTTGCATTGATTTCAATGCCGAGTCTATCAGCGAAGTACCAGTGTAGCACAGCCTGTGGAGGAGCAGGGTAACTCGGAGAGCACCTTCCAGATTTTGCGTTTAACTGTGGACTCTGGAAGTTGCTATCTGATTTACTCCATAATAACGGCAAGCGCTGTTAGCCTCATGTTATTCTCAACGCAAAATCCGAACCCGTGTATATAAGATCGTGGATGGTAAGGACCTCGTTCGTGAATGAATGGATTTTCTGGAGGCTAATGGGGAGGGGACGGTGGTTGTTGATCTGCTAGCGGAGTTCAAGAGGGTCGTGATGGGTGGGCCGAGCATGATGGGAAGGAAGTTGGTGAATTTAGCCCCATCTTACACCCTGGGCAAGAGAAGAGAATGGGGCAGTTTGCTTTGCTCCTTCCCAATATTCTTGGTATGCTCTATTAACAATAGGAACAAAAACTGCCATTTATATTGCGCCTTTAATGTAGAAAAACCTTCCCAAAGTGCCTCACAGAGGTGATACCAAAAAAGAGACTTGGCCAAAGGAGGAGATATTAGGGGTAAACAAAACCTTGGTTGAAGAGGTGGGGGTCTTGAAGGAGGAGAGGGGAGTTTTCGGGAAATCTGGAGATAGGGGCCTAGGCAACTGAAGGCACGATGGCACCAATGTTAAGCTGGTGTTGCGGGGCGCGTTGTGGGGGGTTTGCACAAGAGGCCAAAGTGCTTGCGGGGGTGGTGGGGGGGGGGGCGGGGGTTGTAGGGCTGGAAGAGGTTTGAGAGTGATGGAGAGGCAAGGCCTAGTGGATTTAAACACGATGATTAAACACAAATTTTGTGGGGACGGCAATAAACAGGCTCCAATGTAATCAGATGTAAAGGAAATATTGGGCCTTAATTGACCTTGATTGTGGCCGCTTTATCCTGTAACCTCAGCTCATTGGTTAATTCCTGACTGCAGCCCTGCCTTCACCAGCAATAGTCAACCTCCAGGGCCTTCCTACGGTGTAGTAACTGCAAGCCTCTCGACATTTGGCTGTATTATTCAAACAGCAACTTGTGTGCATCCTGCCTCTGGCCCACAAATTTCCACACCTCAAACTTTTTGTGCCACTAACAAGGGTCTTGGTTCTGATCTGGAACCACACTGGCCAGCCCAAAGGTGCATAACAGTATGCACTGTGATTATTGGTATTGCTTGACTCCTGCCTGATGCTAGTAAGTCTCTCCAGCCTTTGACTTCCACCCAATTCTGGTTAGCCTCTCTAGTCTCCTGGCTGATTGTTGGTCCACCTCACCAGCTCTGATTCTTTCTTGATCTTGGCAATACCCTTTCTCGTAGGTATAATTCAGTAGCCACAACACCGAGTACATAGGTCCATTCTATGTACCGTAACTCAATTGACTTGTATGAGATATTGGTTGGGACTGTGAAATGTGACTTTATAAAGGTAACTAATTACAGTTCCCATTGTATTCTTTGTGTGTGCCAGTTATATTTCCCTGATGATATTATGTTCCATTGGTTTTTCTTTTAAATGAAAAACCCAAATTAAATGCATTTTTTTTCTGCAGCACATATTTTTAATGCAGCAAAATGAGTACAAGCAAGAAGGAATTGAGTGGGAAACTATTACCTTTAAGGACAACAAGGCAATACTGGTAAAAAAAAAAAAGGCATTCACAATTCTGTCTGGCTCTATTGGATTATTAATTTTTCTTTTCAGTTTCATTCATGTATAAACTTTCTCTCTCTATAGGATCTCTTTCTAGCAAAACCACTAGGAGTGTTTTCACTACTGGATGAACAAAGTGCATTTCCACAGGTAAGGAACTGAGCAGTGAAGAGAGCAAGACTATTCTGATGAAAGGTCATCGACCTGAAACGTTAACTCTGTTTCGCTCTCTACAGATGCTGCCTGACCTGCTGAGTATTTCCAGCTTTTTCTGTTTCTATAATTATTCAAGATGCCTGTTCAGGGTTTGTTATGACCTGTATAACTGTAAAAGCCACAGCTGACATGGAAGCTTCTTTCTTTTTTTCTTCTCTTTCCCTCTCCCTCATTTCTTTCTTCTGCTCCATCTCTCCCTCTCTCCTCCCTCTCTCTCTCCTCCATCTCGCTCTTCTTTTCTCTCTCTTTTTAAAAAAAAAATATTCTAGCAATAACAATCAATTTGAGATAAACTTACCAAAAAACGAGCACTGGAATTGCATGTTGAACTCATTTATCATGTTATAATTTGGACCTGCAAAAACATAGCTAGGACCTGCTAATTATTTTATCTGTTCGTAACTTGCTGATGTCACAATGGGACATTCTATGTTACTAAGCTAATGCAGGCTCAATATTTTGCTTTTATATTTCTCTTTGTTGATGCTGATTTTAAAGAGTTTGTATTGCTGAGATGATGGGACCTGTTAGGTTGCTTTGTACTATGGGCACACAGGAGGATCTATATAGTGCTAAACATGTGTTTTTTTTGGTTTTCATAAGAATAAGGGTTTTCAAAAAAAGGTGAAAAACACATTGGGAAAAAAATTGCCTTGTAGGAGAAAGTATACTGAAGCCTATCCGCTCTGCAACAGCATTTTCACAGCGGTTTATTCAGAAAATTAGTCTGCCTTAACACAGTCCTTTCTAACAGTTTACAAAATTGTAATGAATTTAGTTGAGACAGTAAGGGAGATCGGCCGAACTGCAGGACAGCCAGTGATGTCGTAGATAGGGTGTTTTTTTATAGTCACTGTTTTCACAACCACACCACATCTATTGAACGTTGTTTTATTTGTTGTATCACAAAGTCTTTTGCACACTTGGGTGTTAGCTTCAGCAATTGACTGGTTGGAGTTACGTCAATTGACGTCTTTGAGATGTTTGTCCGATTAGGCAGAGTTAACTGAATTCGCAAACCTAGAATGTTTGATTAAATCACTGGGCAGCGATTGGTCTCTCAAATATGACAACAAGCAAGTTATAAAATAGGCATCTGATCTTATGAAGTCTATTTCTGAAGGGATTAGATTTTCAGCCACACTTGTGCAATGTTTCCCCCCCCCCCCCCCCCCCCCCCCCCTCTCCTGGCGGCAGTAATTTATGCTGGAGTATGAAGGAAGATTTTCCACTACCAGTACATGCCAGGAGCACATTTTAGGAACTTGCACCCCCAGCCCATTATTTTACTGGATAGAAATTCACCAGTGGGGGGGTGGATGCATAATTTCCTGTTATGTAGTCCTGGTGTGTACTAGCAGTGCTGAAACAAAACCATCTCTTCTACAGTTCCATGGCTACCAACTACTTTCTGGTCCCTTACCCAAGCGATCATTCTTGATCATTGAGTGTGGTGCATTCTCCTTCTAAACCGTCAGAGAAACTGTACTTGCATTTCATTGCATATCTTTGATACGTAAACTACACCTCCCACTCAGCCATCAAACAGAATTAGGTGTGGTTTTCTTTCACAAAGAAAGACTGGTTGGACTAACATAAGAAGTTTAGTTTCATGGACTTAGTACACCTTGCATCTGATCAAAAGGGTGGGTGTAGTTTTATTCATACATGACTCATCCAGTTGATTTGTTGGTGAAAATGTGACCTGGTAATTTTTTCCTTGATAAACTGATGGAAGAGTTCTGGATAAAGTTCTTTTAAAGTATGCATGCAGACTTGTAGCAAGCTTTAGATAACTTTTTTTTTAATTGAGTTCCTTTATTAACCAAAGCCAAGTTTTCAAAAAAAATGTTCAGGAACATATGTACAATATTTAGATATGCCTTTTATGTACCATTACAGACCACTGGCAGAACTTTTGTGGACAAACTAAACAGTAGTTTCAAAGGGAATCCACACTTTAAAATAGACAGAAGTCACAGTCCAGTATTTACAGTGATGCATTATGCAGGAAAGGTAAGAGTTGTGTTTTTCTCTCATTTCTATGAAGAAACGCCAATAGAAAACATAAGTTGGACTGCTATTATACCATTCCGCCAAAGATAAAGTACACATTAATAGTATATATTTTTTTCTTTTAACTGTTATGTCATGATTCCTGATATTAGTGATCAGGAGCTTTGTGTGTGCATTTAAAAAAAAAAATAAGAATTATCGATGGGTATTAAAGTTGCCCCAACATCTGTTGAAAGTCATGGGTAGAGTTCAGCAATGCATCTGACCATCATCATTTGGTGAGGGTATTGTTATTACTCTGCCTCCACAGAAATGCATCACTATAGCTTAAAATGCTTTTTCAAAGAATGTTGGCACTTTTCAAAGCAAGCATTCTACAATGTAATATAAATGAGCAAAATATGTCATACAAACTGTGTCAGGAACACCTGAGAATCTTGGTGTGTAGCAATGCCTGGGTAGTGGGTAGGGGGAAAAAGACCAGTTTTAGTTATGCAATCGACAATTGATTGCATTGCCGCAGCCAACAGGAAGTTTTTTTTTCCACTTTTTTTTTCTGTGTGCCAGAGCCCCGTTGGCCTGCTAATGCTGTGGCAAGATGTCGCAGTGTAATTCATTTTCCTCCCCTCCCTCAGTGGCCAACGGAAGTTCAGGTCCACCCCAGATCTGTGCCGCCAGGAATTTCAAAGCCAAGGTCTTGTGCTGTTGATGCCTGTTGGCACTTTTATAATAGCTAAGAACAAAAGAAGTTGGAGCAGGAGTAGACCATTCGGCCCCTCGAGCCTGCTCCGCCATTCAATAAGATCATGGCTGATCTTCTACCTCATCTCCACTTTCCTGCACTATCCCCATATCCCTTGATTCCCTTAATATTTAAAAATATATCGATTTCTGTCTTGAATATATTCAACAACTGAGCCTCCACAGCCCTCTGAGTGAAGAAATTTCTCCTCGTCTCAGTCCTAAATGGCCGTCCCCTTATTCTGAGGTTGTGACTCCTAGTTCCAGACTCTCCAGCCAGGGGAAACATCCTCCCAGCATCTATCCTGTCAAGCCCTTTAAGAATTTTCAGTGTTTCAATAAGATCACCTCTCATTCTTCTAAACTCCAGGGAATATAGGCCTCGTCTACTCAATCTCTCCTCATAGGACAGTCCCCTCATTCCAGGAATCAGTCTAGTGAACCTTTGTTGCACTCCCTCTAAGGCAAGTATATCATTCTTTGGGTAAGGAGACCAAAACTTTACACCATACACCAGGCGTGGTCTCACTAAGGCCCTATATAATTGCAGTAAGACTTCTTCTGAACAACAAGGAGTAAATGCCCAGGGATTCTGTTTTTGTGGTGTTGGTTGAGGGATAAATGTTGGGAGAGGTCCCCTGCGCATCTTCAAATAGTGCTAAGGGATAGTTTACGTCCATTTGGACAGTCAGACAGAACCTTGGTTTAACATCTCATCCGAAAAGCAGCACCTCTAACAGTGCAGCACTCCCTGTGTACTGCACTGAAGTGTCAGCCTAGATTTATGTGTTCAAGTCCTGGAGTTGGGCTTAAACCCATGATCATCTGACTGATGAATATGCTGCCACTGAGCCATGCTGACAGTGAGAATGAGGGAAAGAGTGCCAGCTTGAATAGGATGGAGGGGGAAAAGACTGTCGGATTGAATTGAGAAGAGTGAGGGAGAAGAATGCCAGAACAAGCTCTGAGGGTTGGAGAAGAGAGGGCCTCTATGAAAGAGTGGGGAGTTGCCTTGTCCTTGCCAAAGTTTATCCTTCAACCATAACCACTAAAACAGACTATCTGGTCATTTAACTCATTACGGTTTGTGGGACATGGCTGTACACAAATTAGCTGCCACATTTCCCAACTTTACAACTGTGACTATACTTCAATAGTACTTTGTTGGCTGTGAAGCGCTTTGGGATATCCTGAAATCGCGAAAGAACAAAGTTTGTTTGTTCTTTTGTTTCTGTGAACTGGATCCAGAAAGGGTAAAGTCCTTTTGTGAACTGGCATGGTCTGGATTGGTTCTGCAAACAATGGCTACAAACCATTACCACAAGGACTGCAGCATTTCAAGAAGGCATTCCAGTGCCAGGCAGCTAGGAATGGGCAATGAATGCAATCTTTGACAGCATCACCAAATCCGGAGAAGAATTTTTTTTTTTAAAAGAAAAAAGATCATGGGCCGTAATTTGCGGCCCCTACGGGTGCGTACGCGCCTGTAAGTGGCTTGCGAGGCCACTTCACAACTAGGGGGCATAGTTTCAGAATAAGGGGTCGCCCATTTCATAGAATCATAGAAGATAGGAGCAGGAGTAGGCCATTTGGCCCCTCTAGCCTGCTCTGCCATTCAATGCGATCATGGCTGATCATCCAAATTCAGTACCCTGTCCCTGCTTTCTCCCCATATCCCTTGATCCCTTTAGCCTTAAGAAATATATCCGACTCCTTCTTGAATCTATTTAATGAATTGGCCTCTACTGCCTTCTGTGGCAGAGAATTCCACAGGTTCACCACTCTCTGGGTGAAGAAATTCCTCCTCATTTCTGTCCTAAATGGCTTACCCCTTATCCTTAGACTGTGACCCCTGGTTCTGGACTCCCCGACCATCGGGAACATCCTTCCTGCATCTAGTTTGTCCTGTCCTGTCAGAATTTTATAAGTTTCAATGAGATCCCCTCTCATTCTTCTAAACTCCAGCGAGTATAAGCCCAATCGACCCAATGTCTCTTCATACGTCATTCCTGCCATCCCAGGTATCAGCCTTGTGAATCTTCGCTGAACTCCTTCCATGGCAAGAACATCCTTCCTCAGATAAGGCGACCAAAACTGCACACAGTACTCAAGGTGTGGTCTCACCAAGGCCCTGTACAACTGCAGCAAGACATCCTTGTTCCTGTACTCAAACCCTTTTGCTATGAAGGCCAACATACCATTTGCCTTCTTAACCGCCTGCTGCACCTACATGCTTACCTTCAGCGACTGGTGCACAAGGACACCCAGGTCTCGTTGCACTTCCCCTTCTCCCAATCTATTGCCATTTAGATAATAATCTGCCTTTCTGATTTTAAAACTGAGATGAGGAGGAATTTCTTCTCTGAGGGTCGTTGATCTTTGGAATTCTCTACCCCAGAGAGCTGTGGATGCTGGGTCATTGAATATATTTAAGGTGCAGATAGACAGATTTTTGAACAATAGGGGAGTTGAGGGTTATGGGGAGCAGGCAGGCAAGTGGAGTTGAGGCCAAGATCAGATCAGCCATGATCTTATTGAATGGCGGAGCAGGCTCGAGGGGCCAAATGGCCTACTCCTGCTCCTACTTATGTATTTGATGTCTAGGTGTATTTTTTGAGGTATTCCCATTCATACTTATGGGGATTCCGTACATACGGAACCCCTATAAGTATGAATGGGGATTTCCTTCTGTCATTCATTGGGCCGGCCCATGTGATCCCATGGGTGCTTGCGAACCGCCTGCGCCCCTGAGATATGTGGGTCTCTACCCGTGGATCCCGAGGCCCCAGTTACGTGGGCATTTTATTTGCGAATTGGAGGCATTTCCCCGCGGGAAGCCTCCGACCCTTCCTGTTTAGGATAATGTTCCTTTGGTGCTGTCATGAGTTCAATCACTTTGAACTTTCTTTTGAGATGCCCGAGGTCATTAAATTCCTAATCTTGACTCCAGATTGTGATTATGCTGTTAGAGCTGCTCTGTATGTATTGCTGTTTGAGTTTTTTGCTTCTGGTAGATTTTTTCATGTTTGCAATGATCATTCCACACTTCCTTCTTGCAGCACCAGCAAATCTTGGACTTCAGCTAGTGCTGTTTTATCAAGTGGGAAGGGAGAAACAAATCTCACCAAAACTAGTTGTTCTCCATGCCTAAATCGGAGTACAAAGTTTCCAGATGAACTTAGTGCAAAATACACTGCACTAAATTGTAACCCAGTCGCTGGTTCTAGATTTCAAAATCCTGCATTAGCACAGATATTGTATGTTTACACATTGCTAATTCTTAGTTCATTGAAAGCATTCGCTCATCATTTATATGGGCCCATCACACGTTAATATTTGCAGTATCCAATTCAACCCCAGTGCATATCCTCGAGTATATGTTTGCCTTTCCCACAAAACTTCTTGGACTTTATTTTTTACTTTGTTCTCCGGATGTGGGTTGTACTGGCCAGGCCACATTTATTGTGCAGTTGTTTGTACAATTTATTGGCTTGCGAGGCCACTTCACAAAACAACAACTATATTTTTTATACTGTACTTATACTTGGTATAATTGAGAGTCACATGTAGGCCAGACCCTTGCCTGAGGACATTAGTGAACCAGTTGGATTTTTTAATAACCTCCCCTCCTTTCCTAGTGCAGGCCCACATATTACCAAATTTATTGATTCAGTTTCACAATTTGCCATGCTGGGATTTAAACTCAATACCTTGGTTGCCTGTCCAGTAACTTAATCACTGCACTATCATATGTCAATAAGGGGTGTGTTTTATGGCAGTATTTGGATATTTCCATTATTATATGATTGATCTACACCAGGTAGTATGTACTCTGTCTATACTTGAATCTTGAGTCCTAATATTAGTGTTAATCTTTCAAATTAATATAAGTTAGGTGAGTGGTAAAGGTGTTTTGCTGTGCTTTAAACAGGATGATGTATATGGTGCTTCAATGTAATTGTTTTCATTTGCCCTATGAACTTGATATTTAAGTGAACTCCTGTTCCAGTTCTAAAAAGAGCAGTCATTTTCTGTAATAACAACAGAAAAGGCTGGAAAAACTCAGCAGGCGAGGCAACATCCGTGGAGAGAGAAACAGAGTTAATGTTTCAGGTCGAAACCCTTCGTCGGAACAGAGAGCAAGAAATAAACAGATAAAAATGCAAGGGGGAGGCTGGGGGGAGGAATAAAAGAACAAAAGGGATGGTCTTTAGTGAGTAGAGACATTGAGAGATGCTCAAGGCAAGACGAGATGGTAATGGGACAGGTTGAGAAACAAAAGGTAAGGTGTGAAATGCTGGCAGAATCAGAGACAGCTGCCGTGGGGGGAGAGAGAAAAAAAGGAAAAAGGCATGGACCAAAAGAGTGGATAAAATGTGTACATATGTGGTAGGGGCCGGGGTTATGATCTGAAATTGTTGAACTCGATATTGAGTCCGGAAGGCTGTAAAGTGCCTAAACGGAAGATGAGGTGCTGTTCCTGGAGCTTACGCTGCGCTTCCGTGGAACAATGCAAGAGTCATTTTCTGTGTTGGCCCGTCTACAGGTAACCAGTAAGCGGCAATGAATATCAGCTATTTAGTTTCCCATTCTTTTGAATAAGAAATTAAAGGTGCAGACACTGGGTACAAACAATCCTGAAAAATTCAATTGGTTCTACATCCCATTGAAATTAGAGTGATGGAGTCTCATAAATTTTAAGTGCATTTTTGGCATGGTGACCGTAATTAACTGATAGGAGAGAAACTACTTGAACTTTTAAAGAAAAGGTCTTTCACGTCTAGTTTTCAAGACATCTACTACCCATCGAGTAAAATCCTAAATTGGAAAGTTGACCCTTCTCAGTCAAGAATGCCTGGAACATCATGTTAGCTAGACTCACTGACAGATGTTCAATAAGTTAAGCCATGTGTTTCAACAAGAACCAAACAGGGAACAACATTTATTTCAGTCTGGATGCCATTATCTAGACCTGGCAAAGTACACAAGTAGTTATCTGTCCACTGGTATGTTTATGGATTTCTTCTAACTGGTAAGTTTTATTTATAGCTTTGTGTGAGCTAAAAAGGAAAGTAATGTGTTTCATGGAGGAATATTCTTCCTTTTTTAAAAAAAAAAGCAATGATTGTTTTTGTCATTGTCTGTCTACAGTGGATATGTCGACATAATTCAATTAGTTGTAACTCAGTGAGGAGGGACAAAAGCCTTCTTGGCTATCAAATGATTATTGGTGTTAACGTATTCTCCACATTTAGCAACCAGCTATTTTAATTAATGTAATTAATGTTAAGGAACAATGTTGTAACAGCAGCGAGGGTTCCCCTTTCCTCACAACCTCTCCTTAATGCATAGAAGGAAAGACAGAAAGAACTGCATTTATATTATCTTGACTCCTCACTGAGGCCTGGTTCCATGGGCTACAGTTGCCTTCTGGTGCCTCACCCAAATGTGAGCCTTGATGGTGGATGCAAGCAGATTGTTTCACCTATAAGGACATTACAGCCCAATTCCACCCTTGCCTGACACTTCCGAATAGGGATCACTGTATAGTGATCAAAAGCTAACCCTGATGTCGCCAGACCAGCATCACCTACATCTGGAGAACAAAGTTTAAAAAAAAAAAAAAAAAAATTCCAATGACCATTGTCCGGTACACCAGTGCTGCCCCGCCTAAGATCAGCTAACTCAGATCATGGTCATTTCCTCATCTGTGTGGCTGAGATGGAAACTTCTGAACAATTTCGATGGCATGAGGCAATTTATTTAATCTGTTCAAAAACTAAATAGTAGTGAATGTTATTGTAAATCTTGTACAGGATTTAATGTTGTAAGCTATATGATTCCATTACATTTTTTAAAATCAATTGCTTTCCCTCCAGCAAACATACAATTTTAAGCCTTTTATTTTGCTTTTTTATTTTTATTTAAAATTTGGAAAGTTTATTGTGTTTTGTGTTTGGATTTATCCTGTTTATTAGTTAACATCTGCGGGGTGGGGGGGGAAGATTGTAGCTTGAGTAATTAACAGACCCTGAAGAAACAGTTGACCAAATTTTTTCCTTAATCTGCAATTTATAAGGGGTGAAGGGAAATCCATTTTAGAATCAAGTACCTTTTTTAAAAAAAAAAGTGATCAGATTTGTTTAAAGGAGAAACATAATCTGGTTTGAGCTTTTTATGCCTAATTTTGTGTTTGTTTCTAAATTTGTAATTGTAACTGATGTCCTGTCTACACAGGTCCAATATAATGCATCTGGGTTTCTGGAGAAAAACAGAGACACAATCCCAGCAAGTATTCGAGGGCTGTTCATTAATAGCATAACTCCACTGCTAAGTGTACTTTTTGCAGGTAAATATCATGACAAGCATTTTACACACATCTGTGTAGGTAAATGCAGTGGCCAGCATTGCCTCAGTAAAGTAGTTTTGAAGTTGTGTGTCTATATGTACTGCATGTTAGAAACTTGCAGCAATAAGAATTAGATTTGATAGATCTATATCTATGTTCTGATGAATGAAAACCAACAACCTGCATTCTTATAATGCCTTTAACGTATAAAAACATCCCAAAACTAGAGGTCATAAATATAAGATAGTCATTAATAAATCCAATAGGGAATTCAGGAGAAACTTCTTTACCCATAGAGTGGCAAGAATGTGGAACGTGCTACCACAAGGAGTAGTAGATGCATTTAAGGGGAAGCTAGATAAGCACGCAAGGGAGAAAGGAATAGAAGTATATGCTGATAGCGTTAGATGAAATAGGGTGGTAGGAGGCTCATGTGGAGCATAAGCACCGGCATAGATCAGTTGGGCCGAATGGCCTGTTTCTGTGCTGTACATTCTGTGTAAATTTGAGGCATTAGTGGAACAAGAGCCAATGTAGGTCAGCGAGCACATGATAGGATATGGGCAGCAGAGTTTTGAATCCGCTGAAATTTATGAAGGGTAAAGAGTGGAAGGCCTGCCAGGAGAGCGTTGGAATAGTTGAATCTGGAAACCACTGTGGCTAGGAAATCTTACCCAGCACTTGGGCTCACCTGTGTGCAGCTCTGTAGAATGGGGCATGGAGGTTTGATTTTCCCCAATCTGCTGAGCTGCCACTTGGGAAATGCAATGTGTGGGCACATCTTCGTGTTGAGCTTCAGAGTTGTCGTGATGGGAGATTTCAGAGTGTGACATCCACCTGTCTTCAGTCATAGGAGAGGCATGGCCTGATGGATCAGGAATATGAGGGGGAAGGGCGAATCAGAAAATTCATTATCCTGGAAAAAAATTGAATAAACTACATTTCTGTGCAGGAGTGTATATATTTCTAATGGATTAAAAATTCTTCCAGTTTATTTGATGACATTGACATATTAATTTTTAATTGCAGCTACAGTCTCAAGAACAGGAACCTTAATGGCTCAGCAAAGACCAAGAGTAAGTTATTCAAAGACTTTTATGGAATGGCAATGCAGTTACTGATTTTACAGCAAACTATGTACATTCTGAATCAAGAGTAAAATCTGATATTTTTAGTTTTATTTTATTACTTTGGAGTTCTTTTCAAACTGTGATGCATTTTGAGAATATGAAGTAATTCTAATAAACCCCATGGGACCCGATAACATCTGTGCCCCAAATTCCTGAAATGTTCTCCCAGTGGGCAAAGTTCTATGCCAGGAGCGTTAACTTGCAAAATGTACTACTTGAAAGTAATTTATGCAGAGTAGTGTAGATTAATTTAAAGCCACCTAATCTTCAGTTCCAAGGCAAGTGGATTACGCTAATAAAAACAGAAAATGCTGGAAATACTCAGCAGGTCAGGCAGCATCTGTAGAGGGAGAAACAGAGTCAGAACTGCAAGTGGATTATGCTGCCTGAAGTAGAAAGTGGTTTGTTTATACTTCTAACTGTAGTGCTGTTTCTCTTAAAGCTGAGATCTGCAGTAATTAAAAGTGACAAAATGTTGCTATGTCTTTGTCTTAGCAGGGTCTAGAAATCAATCTTTTTTTCTTACAATAGTTTTTTAATATATTGATTTCTCCATAACAGTGTCAGGGTATCTATTTTGGAATTGTCTCCAAACAGCTGGATTATCTCAGCATTCATTTAGTCTCTTCTCTTCTCTCTTAGGCAGTCCCTCGGAACCGAGGATGACTTGGTTCCACATTAAAAATGAGTTCTCCGGTGACTGATGAGTCCAATGCGGGACCTACAGTCTCTGTCACAGGTGGGGCAGACAGTGGTTGAAGGGGCGGGTGGGTGGGGTGCTTGGGTTGACGTGCGCTCCTTGTGCTTGGCTTCCGCTTGCTCCCGGCGAAGAGACTCGAGGTGTTCGGCGCCTTCCCGGATGCTTCTTCTCCACTTTGTGCAGTCTTGGGCCAGGGATTCCCAGGTGTCAGTGGGGATGTTGCACTTTTTCAAGGAGGCTTTGAGGGTGTCCTTGAAGCGTTTCCGCTGCCCACCTGGGGCTCTCTTGTCGTGTCAGAGCTCCGAGTAGAGCGCTTGTTTTGGGAGTCTCATATCGGGCATGCGGACGATGTGATCTGTCCATCGGAGCTGATCGAGCGTGGTCAAAGCTTCGATGCTGGGGATGTTGGTCTGAGCGAGAACACGGACGTTGGTACGCCTATCCTGCCAATGGATTTGCAGGATCTTGCGGAGTCAGCGTTGGTGGTACCTCTCCAGTGCTTTGAGATGCCTGCTGTACATGGTCCATGTCTCTGAGGCATACAGCAGGGCGGGTATCACTGCTGCTCTGTAGACCATGAGCTTAGTGCCGGGTTTGAGGTCCTGGTCTTCAAACACTCTCTTCCTCAGGCGACCGAAGGCTGCACTGGCACACTGAAGGCGGTGTTGGACTTTGTCATCGACGTCTGCCCTTGTTGACCGTAGGCGCCCGAGGTATGGAAAGTGGTCCACGTTGTCCAAGGCCTTGTCATGGATTTTGATAATCGGGGGGCAGTACTGTGTGGCGGGGGCAGGTTGGTAGAGGACCTTTGTCTTTCGGATGTTTAGTGTAAGGCCTATGCTCTCGTACGCTTCGGTGAAGGTGTTGACGATGGTTTGGAGTTCGACCTCCGAGTGAGCGCAGACGCAAGCGTCGTCTGCATACTGTAATTCGACGACAGAGGATGGGACGACCTTGGATCTGGACTGGAGGCGACGGAGGTTGAACAGTTATCGTTTGTTCTGTAGTGTAGTACAAATCACAAGCATTCCAACCATATTTGTAATTTTAAAAGTATTTAGTTCCAAATTGAATTGTAGCGCTCCAATTTGTTTTTGTCTGTTTTGGATGTGTGCCATGTGGAAAGGAGGAGGAAAAACTAGTTGTATAGGTTTGGAGATGCAATTAAGGACAGCGCTGATAGCAGCTCTCTACTTGAGTTACACACATTACTGCAGTATTAAAACTGGAACAAAAGGAATCACAAGAACAAAACATGGAGGCAACAAGGACACATAGAAAGGAATATGGAAAAAGTCATATAAAAGTCTGAATCAACAATGAGACCTAAAGCCAATCTGTGACGGAAAGTGTGAAAAATACAACAGCTTACATTTATATAGCGCCTTTCATGACCTCAGGACGTCCCAAAGTGCCAATGAAGTACTGTTGAAGCGTAGTCACTGTTGTAATGTAGGAATATTTATACAATACTTTTATGTATAAAACTTCCTAAGGCCCTTTAGAGGGGGAGAAGGAAAAAATAGATAAATAGAGAAAGGAGTAAACAAGAAACCATAGTGCTAGATTTGGGAGTGACAAAGTTTGGTTGGAAATATGTGCCCTAAGGCGGCTATTAAAGGTGGCGAGACATGTGGAGAGGTGCAGCGGTTTAGGAAGGGATTTCCAGAGATTAAGGCTGTCTGGCGAAGGCTCTGCCGCCAATGTTAGGGTGAGGAATGGGATGAAGGCACTCAAGGCCAGACTTAGGACCAAAGAGTGCAGGAGGGTAAGGATGAAGGAGATTACAGAGTTAGGCTGGGGGTGAGACCATGGATGGATTTGAAAACGAGGATTTTAAATTCCGTGCTTTGGGGGATGTGGCGCCAGTGAGGAAAGGAGTAATGGATGAGCGGGACTTTAGGCAAGACATGATAGGATACAGGCAGGTGAGTTTTGAACAAGTTGGAGTTTACAAAGGCTCGGAAGGAAGAAAGAAGAACATTGGAAAAATTGAATCTAGAGGTTACAAAATCCTGGATAAGTGTTCCAGTGGCAGTACGGGTGAGGTAGGAGACAAAGCGGGATGATGTCGCAGAAGTGAAAGTAAACAGTCTCCTGAATTGATGGGATGTGGGCTTTGAAGCTCAGGATGTGGGCTTTGAAGCTCAGCAGTGGGTCAGACAGGATGCCACGGTTTTAGACAGTCTCCTTCATCCTGAGCCGGTGGTTTGGCGGGGGGGGGGGGTTGGAGGGGTGGTGATGGTGGCAAGGGGTCAGAGTTTATGGTGGGGGTCAGAAACGATGGCTTAAGTCTTCCTGATGCTTGGTTGGAGGAAATTTTAATTTGTCCAGACTTGATCTCAGACATGATGCGGAGATGCCGGTGTTGGACTGGGGTGGACAAAAGTGAGAAGTCATACAACACCAGGTTATAGTCCAACAGTTTTATTTGAAATCACAAGCTTTCGGAGCTGCTGCCCCTTCACCTGACGAAGGGGCAGCAGCTCCAAAAGCTTGTGATTTCAAATAAAACTGTTGGACTATAACCTGGTGTTGTACGACTTCTCACTTTTGATCTCCGACAGGCAGTCTGAAAGCACAGAGGCGGTTGCGGGTTAGAGCTAGGTGTCATTAGCATATGTCATGTGGTGTGTGGGGTCAGTCTCATCTCTGACTCAGTGAACGGTTCGAATCACTCCCACGCCCCCGGTTCTCGACTTATTTAGGGGTCGTGAACAAAGGTGCAGTAGACAACAGGTTTGATGAAAGAACTTTGACTTTTATTCAAGGAAGTAAAACACAACACAAACACTCTTATCACTCTAAAGGTGGGGGACACTTCGGTACAAGCGAGGGAAATAACATTAAAAGAATACTTCACCCCTCCCAATCCCACTTCACTAGCTAGGTTGGACTCTGGAGAACCAGGGATAATGCTCACCAAACGAATCCTTGACAGTTTAGAGTTAGGGTTTAGAGTCTTTTGAATAAAAGGTTACGTAAGGCCCTTGTTGCCGCGAGGTGTCCGATGGTCACTGAGACAGTCACTCTGGTTTCTTCCTGCGTGTCGGTCTGCTTGTGAAGCTGTTGGCCTTCTTTGTTTAACTTCTTGCTGTAACTCTGCCTCTATTTAAACTGTCTTTTTCCGAGCTGTGGAACTGCCTTCTTGCAGAACTGTGGAAACTGCCTTCTGCCTGCTTCTGTAACTGCAGCCCTGACTTCTGTTCAACACAGGCTTTTAAAATTGAATTCGAAAACTGCAGAACTGCCTTCTGTTGAACTTGAACTGTTTTATTGGAGAACTCGAACTTGTAACAGTTGTAACTGCTTGATGGGCCTTCAATTATACTAAATTGAAGTGGCCTTGTCAAAACCAAATCAAATCCTGGTCATTGTAAGACCTCGTTAACCGTAACGACTTTACTAAGTGTCAAATGGTTTGCGTCCTGTCGATCTCTTCGGTTGATTACAGGTGATTGGTTTCGTGTTTTGGGTTTCTAGGCTGGACTCGGGTTTTTCTAAAGAATGTTCCTGAGCGATTTGAATTATGCATGGTTTTAATGGGGCCTGTGTTTTGGGTGGGGCTGCCTTCTCCCAGGGCCTATTGTCCAAATGTTAATGCTTGCTGGGGCTTGTGAGGTCATCCCGATTTCCCCAGACAATGCAATTTAACTGCAATACCCAGAACTGCTATTACAGAGGTCGAACCCACCTCCTGTGCAGCCTTTTCTCCCTTACAGGTCCAGACATGTCTTTTTAAAATGCCAAAACTTGGTTTTTGGTCTTAAATTCCTTATGTTAGGCCCAAATGCATTTTTATCACTCTGGGGTAGTTCCAAAGTCCTTTTTCCTTAGGTTTTGAGGATCTGCAAATTTTGGAAACCTTACAGTCACTGAGGAGCAGCATATAGGTGAAGAGGAGCCCAAGGATAGATCCTGGGGTACTCTAGAAGTGATTGTACAAGGGCACAAAGCAAAACATTGCTGGAGATATGCTGGTTGCATTTGGACAGGTAGGAGTAGAACCACGTGAGGGCAGTCCCACAGACTAGAAAGCAGATTAAGGAGGATGGTATAGTTGACCATGTCAAATTCTGTGGCAGGGTCAAGAAGGGATAATGCACCATAGTTATGGTCACCATCGCAGGATCTTGCGGAGTCAGCGTTGGTGGTACCTCTCCAGTGCTTTAAGGTGCCTGCTGTACATGGCCCATGTCTCTGAGGCATACAGCAGGGCGGGTATCACTGCTGCTCTGTAGACCATGAGCTTAGTGCCGGGTTTGAGGTCCTGGTCTTCAAACACTCTCTTCCCCAGGTGACCGAAGGCTGCATTGGCACACTGAAGGCGGTGTTGGACTTCGTCATCGACGTCTGCCCTTGTTGACAGTAGGCTCCCAAGGTATGGAAAGTGGTCCACGTTGTCCAAGGCCTTGTCATGGATTTTGATAATCGGGGGGCAGTACTGTGTGGCGGGGGCAGGTTGGTAGAGGACCTTTGTCTTATGGATGTTTAGTGTAAGGCCCATGCTCTCGTACGCTTCGGTGAAGGTGTTGACGATGGTTTGGAGTTCGACCTCCGAGTGAGCGCAGACGCAAGCGTCGTCTGCATACTGTAATTCGTCGAATTACAGGTTGGAAGTAGGATGCGTTGGCGACTCTGAGGACGCCAAGAGCAATAGGGGAAAAAGAAAGGGGCGGTAGCAGTGGAGGCAAGAATGATCTCGATCTTGGCAACAAAGAAATCCATCAACTCTTTGCACTCGGTATTGGAGGTGAGGTTGGGGAGAGGGGAAAATTCTTTGGAGGAAAAATCGAGAGAATGAGAAATGGTCATGAAAAAAGGCTAATGGGAAGACTGAAACCAAAAAGCTACACTTGCACTACTGAGAGGCGATAACAGTAAGGTGAAATAAAAAGTAGGGGTGGTTATTTGAGAGGAAGCTGCTAAGTTGCTACAGGAAGTAGAGAAATTGTTTAAGCGCTGATAAGCAGCTAAGTGTAAGAAAAGGGCAGATATTTCAAAATACAGCTAGTTAACAAATAAAGCACTGAATGTAATATTTTTTGAGTTCAGTTAGATATATTTTTTAAATACACATATACATAGTACTATTTTTTCTCTTTGTTTCAGTCATTTCCCAGTATACTTCTACTATTTGCTTCAGTGTTGCATATTTGTGAAAATAAATATGCAAGTAAAATTTAATACGCAAGGTCACAATTCCTTCACAACGATATTAAAAAAAAAAAAACAGCTCTTAACAGTCTGGTTGAGCTGTAGCACCCAGAGTTCCTGCTTAATATTTAGAGATATTTTAAGAACTCTGGTATCTCTCAATTTAATTTGTAATTTTAACATTTGTCAATGATCTTGGGATGTGGGAAACACGAGCAAGATAATGTATAAGTCAACCACATAGTGTGGGACTGAAGTCACACGTATGCCAGACCAGGTAGGAGTGGCCCGTTCCCTTCCAGAGGACAGTAGTAAACCAGTTGTGTTTGTATAGCCGGCAGCTTTCAGGGTCATTTTCTCAATATCATGACTTGCCATGGTGGAATTTGAACTCGTGACCTCTGGGTTACTAATCCAGTACCATAACAATTAGGATTGCCAACTCTGGAGATTTCATCGTGTGACGTGTCACCTCCAGCAACCCGCCTCCACATTCCTACCATTGCCCGCCCAACACATCCATCCTCACCAATTGGAGATGTGCAATTCCTACGCCAACTGGAAAGTGAACAACTATTATTATTCGATTGAATGATGAGCAGTATTTTTTGCATCTCTAATATTTTTATAACTAATGAACGAAAGTGTTCAAAGAAAATGGGGGGGGGAAACACCATTATTTTAATTCCCCTATAATTTTTCTCCCAGGTTACTCACAGTAGTGTCCTGGAGATTAATCTTTAATTCCTGGAGACACCAGGACAATCCTGGAAAGTTGGTAACCCAAAATACCGTACCTATATGTAGTACTATGCATTAATTGTGTAGAATAACTATGACCTTTGGTTGATATTCTCTAATTTATTTAACCTGCTGGAGTAAAATAAAGGGATATTTTCCACTTCAACGCTCCTGGTACACATTGGGAAATGGCACACCCCAGCCTTTGATTTTCTATCCATTAATAGTAGAGGACAGAAAATCTTGGGCTGAAAATGTGGAATTCACAATTTGTGCTGTCTGGTGTATTGGAGAATCCAAGCAGAAAATCTTCCCTTTTAATGTGTTCCAGCAATGTAAAAGTGAAACCAAGCTAACATTTTCTGCATTACTCTATTTTCTGGTAACTGCTCACAAATAATATTCAATCTAGGATATGCCTTTGCTGTTGCTTTTCCTGTTTGGATCAATAAATATCGTTATAGTAGTAATTGTGCTGCACTGAAACACCAAATTCAAAATTTTCGGAAGTTCTGATTTGGGCCTATATGTTTTTTACGCAGAGAACTGGCGCAGGCTCGACTGGCCAAATGACCTCCTTTTATGCTGTAATCATTCTGTTTCTATGCTTGCTTTGTTTTTCTAGTTGGTACAGAGAACAGAAGACAACTTTAACAGCACCAGGAAGCAGTCTGTTGGAGCACAGTTTAGAGTACGTATCAATGTTTAATTCTATTTATTAGCTACCAAGGTTACCAAAAGTAAGTTTAATAATTTTTTAAACCCTTAATCATTGAGAGGAAGCAGATCAGGATACTGATCTTATTGCACATTGGTCCACAGGAAACGTCAAGCTAAGCTTGTAGAGTGTTTTTCTTCTCTTTGGTACAAACTTCTTTTTGTCAACATACATCATTCGAAGACTGTAAAAACTCCAGAATATTGATTACATTGACCTAAAGATAATTGCAGTTGCCAATTAGCATAGGTAAAACAGTCAATGTCAACAGTGTACACATTGCAACCCAAGTTAGTTGAAGGTGCTACTTACACTAGGGGCTGGATTTTGATACTGGGGCGGGTTGGGGTCGTGTCATCCGCATTTCGTGTTATCCACCCGACTGCAATTGGATGTGGGAGATTGATGCAATTTTCACCTAATTGGGCAATTGAGTTCCAGCATGTGGGAGCCCATGAACCAATTAGTGGTTTCAGTCTGAAAGTCGCCTCTGATGATGTCATCATTGCTGCTGCATTGACGGTCAGAGACTGCCTGGCCTTTGCTGTGAGAGGACCTGGATGCAAAATGAGCAGCAGCTCTAAGGAGAGAAAGAGAGAGAGAGAGAGATTTTGCATCCACGTCCTCTCACAGCAAATGCCAGGCAGTCTCCGAAGACCTTCAATGCATCAGCATCAGAGGCGACTTTCAGACCTAACACTACTACTACCTTCATCACATCTCCGTTGTAATAGTGGACCTGTAGGTGATAGTCAGCTATCTAAATGTGCTCCCGCCAGGTTTCACAATCGTGGTTCAGAACAGGCGTGCGTCACGTAGATCAAGGGTTAAAATCACACAGGCCTTTCAAAATGGCATTATAGAGCCAATTTAACAGCCTATCCCGCCTCTTAAAGGCGGGACGGAGTCGGGACCAGCAGACACGATTTAATAAAAATTGCATGGAGGCGGACTTGTGCCTGCCCGCCAGTTTTCGCAATTTTAACCCCCCACACGCCTCCAAACCCGCCTCCACGGGTCAATGAAAAGTCAGCCCAATGGACTTTTGCAGTAATTAAAGGATAAACCTTGTTTGTCGGTCTTCTTGAAGTGAGACTTTCCATTAAACATGGGAAAGTCACTGCCTCAGTGAAGTCTCCATTACATTTCAGTGAAATGTGCAATGCAGAGTGTGGTTGACCAATAATGGGGCTAGTCACTAATTGTGGTCTGTCAACCAAACTGGCTCATTTTGAAGAGGCCACAGTTTTGAGGTATCTTTTTAAATACTAAAAACAGCTTATAATGTGGCCACTTTACTATAATTTAGTTACAGACACAGACCATCTATGACTCAGAACTCCAAGGTCAGGCACTTGGCTCACCGGCAGGTCACAACTCCTGCTCCACCAAGGTTATGGCAGTGGAAGTGAATAGTGGGTTTTCAGGCCCATTTTCTTTGTTTGGTGTGTGTGTGTGCGCGCGCGCGCGCATCTCTATGGCCGAAATTTTCCCCTAAAAAAAAAAACGGGTGGGTTTGGAGCGTGGGGGCAGTTAAAGTGTTAAAAATGGGATTCCTGCCTCCAACCCACCCACTTCTGGTTTTACTGGAGAGCAAGTGACCAAACCGCTCCCAGAGGGCGGTACCTCAATTTAAATATTATAATGAGGCTGGAAGCCTCTTTTCTCCCCTCCATTTTGTGTTTAACTGCCTGTGGATGGGTTTCACACAATTCGTGAAACCCGGCAGTTAAACAGAGATGGGAACTGCTGCATCCAGGAGGTAAGTGGCTTTATACCTACCTCCTGGATCCAGGGTCCCGACCATACCCCCCCCAACGAGGCCTCTGATTAACCCCCCCCCCAACCCAGCCGACACACACCACACTCTCCCCCCAGATCCCTGGCTGATGCTCTCTCCCCCCCCCCCCCCCCCCCCCTATCTATGGGGAAATGTATTTGCCGACATTATTAGTTATTGCTGATCGGTATGAAATTAAAATGTTGTAGATATTCTATTTAAACTGTTACAATTGAAGAATCTTCAATTTTTTAAATTTTAAATCATAGCCTTGAAGTTCTTCAATCCCATTTTGCATACATATAGCCAGTAATTAAAGTGGGAATCAAAGGCCAAATAAAAGCACTGCGAAAGGATGCCAATCCAAGTCTGTATTTGAAACAACATTAACTTTTAAAACTACTGGCAGGCTGCTTCTTGTATGTTGTTTATGTAAAAGATGCTACAAAAATGCAAGTTGTTGTTGATTGTTTTCACTTTGAACCTATTTTAAAAGTTGACACATGAAAGTTACTGAGCAGTTGTTAAATGCCCCAAAATGGAGTTACAGCAATACAGTTCAAGCAATCTTCAACTAAGAAATCAAATACAGGTTATGATAAACTTACACCAGATTGAATGTGGCACCAGGATTAGACGTTCCACGTAATGGGGGGATGGGAGTTCTCTCCCCTCCTTCCTTCTCCCTCTCTCTCACACAGTACTATATTTGTAACTTAAAAAAGGAATCAACTAGGATATCGCCTGCAGTGATATAATCCATAACACTACATGATAATGCAGTACTAAAGATTTCACTGATGTTTACGTAGCTTTATTACCATTAGTGTAGTCTGATTAAAAATTACAGAAAAAAACCCATTCCTGATTTCCATGGCTTTATCACTGTGATGATAGTGATTTTTGAGACGGTCAGTAGTTGAGAGCTAGTCGTGAAAGAACGACAAACAGTTGAAGGCAAGAAAAACAATTTTAAAAACTATTATGGAAAACCAGCAGCAAGATGATAAGCAGGCATGTTTATGGACAGCTGGATGAAGTGGCTGTTGATTCTCACCTGTGCACGCACAGCAGTTATATGATGACTGGATTAATTTGGGCATATGTGCAAGAAATAGCTGTGTAGCAATGTCACACATGAGCAAAACGACTAACATTGGTGCATGTGCATGTTCTTGGCACATGAGCTGGGAACCAGTAAAACCAGTTGGACTGGGGAGATAACAATGTCCTAGGCCTGCTGGCAGTGTAAGGGCCAACTTTAAATTTGTTAAATATTTTCATATCATTCAAGAGTATTGAGCAGTTTTACTTTGTCAGGTCTAATAGCGCTTTGAAGGTAGAAAATACTGTCATCTCTCACTGCTGAATGGAGGTGAGAAAGAAGATGGTACAGTTAGTAATGGGTGATCCTGCTGAACTTGTACTTCATCATAGTTTGGATTTTAGATTGGGTTCAAGTTCTATTTACTAAGATTTCCCTTTGTAGCAAATACTCAGTAACTACTTAGATTTCCTTTCCTTTTAATAAAGTTGAGAGTTCTGCCTGCTTCATGGTACTGTGTAGCATAGCAAGGTATGTTTTGGGTAGAAAACCAAGTAGGATGTTTAAACCCAACATTTTCTTGAAATGCAGAATTAGCATGAACATTTTGTCCGTCTTTATTTTCAAGCATTCTTTAGCAGTGCTGATGGAGAAGATGTTTACAGCAAACCCACATTTCATTCGCTGTATCAAACCAAACATTAATAAATTGCCTGATCAGCTGGACAGCAAAATTTTCATGGATCAGGTGAGTCTTTCAACCTTGCATGTAAGCCATTCGTAGCTATAAATTGAAAGTTAAGATCAGGTTACTCATTGTGGTGGTGATGTGTAGCTGGGATAGTTTGTACCAAAACTGATTGATTGCTCCAAACTGATACTGGTACCATGAAAATCTACTCTGCAAGTCTTAAACGGTTAAGATTTTGCTTTAGATAGTTGTGTTGATTTAAGACAATATAACTTGAAATGTTCATCTAATTTAAATGCTTTAGGAGTGCATTTAATTCAGATATTATTAGGTTCACTGGAATACTGCAAACAGAATTCTGGGCTTTAATTTTTTTTCAATCTAACTGATCAAGCAAAGATCTGCCATTTTTTTTTTCTAATGATGAAAGATGACATGGAAGACAAATCTCTGGTTTGCTGCCCCCTAAGTGACAATGTTGATGCTGCTGGGCCACCATAACCCATGTACCACTGAAGACATTATAAAGCGGCAGTGTCGATGTTGCTACCTGCAGTTGACTTGTATTGCTTGTAAAGGTCCACTCTTAGCAGTAGTGAAGCTCAGCTGTTGAGTCATCAGAACACCGGCAACACCTCGATTTTAAAATTTTCATCCTTGCTTTCAAATGCCTCCATGGCCTCGCCCCTCATTATTTCTGTAACCTCCTCCAGCCCTACAACCCTCCTAGATCTCTGCACTCCTCCAATTCTGGCCTCTTGTACATCCCCGATTTTAATCGCTCCACCATTGGTGGCCTTGCCCTCAGTTGCCTGGGCCCTATGCTCTGGAATTCCCTCCCTAAACCTCTCTACCTCTCTCTCCTCCGCTTTGACCAAGCTTTTGGTCACCTGTCCTAATGGGCCAGAAATTCAGCTTTCCGGCTTCCTGTGGGTGCAAGCATCGCGCGCGTTCTTGCCTACCGCGCCTGCCGTTGTGCTTTGGGCCCACGAGGACATCGGCTCCTGGGCCTCCTCCAGCTGCTGGCGCGCAGTGCTTGCGTATCCCAGGGGCGCAGTTAGTTCGAAGCGTCCCCTGGGATCACGTGGGCCATGGAGAGCCAATCCTAACCGGGCATTTTCATTCATAGATTTGACAGAAAGACCTGTCAAATCTATGAATAGAGATCGGCCCCAAAACCACACTTAAACTTCAAATACATTTTTTTTTTAAATCACATTTTTAAAATAACTAAGTTACATAAATTAACTACTTTAAACAAAAATTTAAATTTTTGAAAAAATTAATTATACTTCTTAACGGTGCTAAAAATAAACTTGCCTTTCTTTAAAGTATCTAAAAAAGATAAACCTGTTGGAAAAATGTTTAAATTGTAATTAATTAACCACTTACCTTGTTAAAAACAGGCCTTGCGCCTCCTTTTTAAAAGTGCAGCTTCTCCATACTTACCCTCCCGGAGAAACCTGAAAAAAAAAACGAAGTTCGCTGCGTGCGCGCTGCCTCTCCCGCGCACGCGTTCGACTTTTGAACCCCTTCCTTCAGGGGAACGGAAGTTCCGGTTTCCCGTGCATGCAGGAAACCGGCACTTCAGGTGGCCTTACGGGTGAGTACACAGCGGTAACTCACCCGACAAGAGCCGAATTTCTGGCCCAATATCTCTTTATGTAGCTTGGTGTTAAATTTTGTTCAATAACACTCCTGTGAAGCGCCTTGGGATGTTTTACTACGGTAAAGGTGCTATATAAATGCAAGTTGTGAGTAAAACTGTCAGCTCCCACTAATGTTAAATATTGCTATGCTGGGAGGGGGCTTTACAAGGGGGGGGGGGGGGAACGGTAAATTCAGTAAAACTTGGATTGTGTACCAGAACAGAACAAAGTTAACTGTCTTGCACTTAAACTGATTGAACACAGCCAAAATGCAGTTTTTGTTAGCTCAAGGGATATGGAACAAAGATGGGTAAATGTAGTTGAGGTACAGATCAGCCATTTTCTGATTGGTGGAACAGGCTCGAGAGGCTGAACGCAATTGGTCTCCAATTTCATGTTTTAGATTTGTTCACATAGCAAGAAGAAATTTTAAATCATTATGAAAGTACTACTTTGTTACTAGTTATGAATTACTTAACACTTGCTTGACCACAGAATTTGGAAATAATAAAAATCCTAAAGAAAATCCTATTCCCACTTACACAGTCATAATACAACTGTAATATTGCTGTGCAGTTTTCTGTCTAAATCCCAGCCTTAATATCTCTCAATTGTTTTAGAAGAATATTTTGAAATGGTCAATTGGAGACAATTCTGGAAAAATAGCAAAATACGAGTATATTAACTGCTTATTCTTACAGAACACTTGGGTGGCACCTCGTATTTTATTTGCTAGATTGAAAAATGGACTGTATAATAAAGTTGATGTAGCCTTTTTGGTTTTAATGTAATAATTTTACACTGGTAATTGTTTTTGTGTCTCATGTGTTGCATTGGTTCCAATTTGTTTTAGCTGCGATACAATGGATTATTGGAAACCATCCGGATTCGTAAAGATGGATATTCATGGAGACCATTCTTTGAGGAATTTGTAGAAAGGTACAACAGCTTCCATTTAATGTGATAAACATCTTGAGGTGCTTTGAGAGGAGAAAAAAATGTCAAACAGTGGTAGAAAAGTTAGAAGAAATGATCAAAAGCATGGTCAAGAGAAGGGTTTTGAGGAAGGTTTTGTAGGCAGGGAGAGAAGTAGAAAAGCAGAGGGATTTAGAGAAATTGAGAGTAAGACTGAGGCAGCTGATGGTGGAGCGGAGCAGGTGCACAAGAGGCTAGGATCTGAAGGCTGGGCCCTAGGGCTTGAGGAGGTTGCAGATGTAGGGTGGGGTGAGGCCATAGAAGGCTTGAGGAATGAGGATTTTGAATTTAGTGTGTTTGGGGAGGAGTTATTGAAGATTAACGCAGACAGGGATGATGAAGGTCGGTGAAGACAGAGATGGTGGGCAAGTGGGAATTAGTATAGGATTCAAACAACAGAATTTTAGATGAGGACAACCGTTGTAATATACTAAACTCAGGAACCAAACCATAACGTGAAAACATTACAATGAACTGACCTCAGAAAAGGATCAAACAGTGCTTTCTGTGATTGTCTAAAGTTAATATTCTGGATAGAAACATGCTTTTGAGATTAATTGTAACTTTTTAATTTGAAAGCTATATATTGAGATCAGACATCTGGTGAGGTGTGAGAAAGCTCAATCTATGTCGAGTGATGCGTGCTATTGATCTGTAATTTTTTTTTACAGATATGGAATACTGCTGATTACACCCAATATATCATTTACTAAAGAAAGGTAAAATGAAAACAAAATCGCAATCAAAATAAAAGTGTAAAGTGTTCAACTGTATATGCCTTTTGAACATTCGGGGGTAAAATTCCTCTTTTTAAATAGTTGCTAACTTTGTTAATATAGCCCTATAGAGGAATTTCACTCTAAGAGTCATTAATGGTGAAACTGAAAAATAAGATTTGAAAGATTCACTAGAAAATCATTGTGAATTTGCTTTTAGTTGGGGTAAGCAATCAGTATTATACTAACAAAGATAAAGTAATATTGAAAAAAGTAAGATACAGGAGATTGATATTTTAATCCATTGCTTGTGCTGTCTCTGCCTGAATATATAGTAATATATGCAAACTATGGTTGAAGACAAAAATGTGAACTGGTGCAGCAGAAGTCATTCTGAAGCTGATGTATTGCTGAAAACTTCAGCCCTCTGCAAGATGCATCTTCCCTTGCCCCACTGTCAGTCTTCACCTGTATGACATAGGAGGTATATATCCTCAGTACTCTTATGCAGTTTACTGCAGTTGAATGGAATCTGTAGGATTACTTTACTCGCTTGTTGATCTTTTTGGATAAGACTATGGGGGTGAATTTCCTTGGGGATTCTCTCTCTCCACCACCGTTACTTTGGCAAAGTTTACCCATGTAAATGGAGCTTCCACCAAAGTTGCAGTGGAGGAGTGGGGCAAGCCCCGTGGGAACCTGTCCACCCATCATTTTAAATGGGGAAACTACTTGCAAGAACAAGATTTTTTTGGAACGTTTCCCTTCGTAAGAGGAATTTACTTAGTTTTTTTATTTTAAAGAGCTGCCTGCAGCCTCATTTGGTAAAATTATGTGTAACTGAAGCGTACAGACTGAAAGGGCCCAGATTCAGTTGCCTGTGTGAGATCAGTTAACTGAACTAAGTAGCAGTAGGGATGCTACAATTAGCTAAGGAGGGGAAAAAATCAGACCGACTTTACATTCCTGGTTGCTATCCAGTAATCCCTGCTAGAAAATATGCACATATGCACATGTGCCATCTGCCATGGATGACTGATGTCTTTGCAGTCAAATAGACTCCCAACACTTGCACATAAAGAAAGGCCACTTGAACAAAGTACCAGAAATTGCATGTGCAATCATACCCCAGCAAGAATTGATATCAGTATAGGAGATGGGGAGAATATTAACAAAAAAAGTAAAATCTCGAGCATGAAACAATCTCCTAAGAACATAACATAAGAAATAGGAGCAGGAGTAGGCCATTTGACCCTTTGAGCCTGCTCCACCATTCAATAAGATCATGGCTGATCTTCTACCTCATCTCCACTTTCCTGCACTATCCCCATATCCCTTGATTCCTTAATATTCAAAAATCTATCGATCTCTGTCTTGAATATACTCAATGACTGAGCCTCCACAGCCCTCTGGGGTAGAGAATCCCAAAGATTCACTACCCTCTGAGTGAAGAAATTTCTCCTCATCTCAGTCCTGAATGGCCGACCCCTTATTCTGAGACTGTGACCCCCTGGTTCTAGACTCCCCAGCCAGGGGAAACATCTACCCTGTCGAGCCTTAATTTCAATCCTTGCATATTGTAAGGTATTGTCAAGTGTCAACTAGGCTCAGTTGGTAGCACTCTCTCCTCTGAGTTGGCAGGTTGTGGGCTCAAGCTCCATCCTAGGAACTGAGCATATAGCATAGGCTGGTACTTCAGTGCAGTGCTGAGGGAGTGCTGCATTGTTGAAGGTACTGGCCTTCAAATGCGATGCTTAATGGCTATCTGAACAGGCAGATGTGGCCTTTAGTTTAAGATCAGGGTATTCTCCTGCCATTTATTCCTTCAAACAGATTAATTGGTTCTTCTCGTTGTTTGTGGGAACTTGCTTATGTTTTTTTTATTTGCTCCTGGAATGTGTAGCTGCCGTGTTTGTTCACATAACAGTGACTTCAAAGTAATTAATTGTATATGAAGTGCTTTAAGATGTTTCTTTTGAGATGTTATAATGCAAGTCTATCTTTTTATTTTGAGATTGATTTTCCTCTCTCCCTCACAGTTGCCTAGCTATTCTTCAAACTACAGACCTGGAGGACTGGAAGTCTGGGTGAGTTAGAATGAATCCAGAGGTAGTATTGCTGAGAGTAAAGGGGGCACAAACTTGAAATTTGCACAAATTGCACTCTGTGCTCATTAATTCTCAGTAATTTCAAATAAAACTGTTGGACTATAATCTGGTGTTGTGCGACTTCTCATTAATTCTACAGCAGACCTGTGTAAGGAATGTTTTAGTTTTTTTTCAAATTTCAGTTGAGCTGGAAATGTGATGACCTGCTGATCTACAGAAAAGTTTGGAAATGCATCACAGATCAGTTATCTTCTGAAAGAGAAATATAGTTTAGCATTTGAGCTGGGATCCTTCATCCATCCTGATCAAATGTTCCACCTGAAACTTTTAACCTGTGCTTTTTCAGATGCTGAGTCACTTAACTGCAGCATTTCCTGCTCTACAGTTTTCCAATTTTCAGCATTCAGTTTCTTCATAGCTTTTATTTAGAATCGGTTCTTGACCCTCATCATGCCTTTGTCACCTCCCAGACTCAACTATTCAAATACTCTTCCATCCTCCACGCTCCATAGATTTCAGCTCAACCAAAATTCTACTGTTTTTTTTGCTGCTCCAATTCTCCAACATTTAAATTTAAGATTCTTATCCTTATGTTTAAACCCCTATTTGGTCTCATCCCTCTCTATCTCTGTAACCTCAAAATTCAGAGGTTTTGATAAAGTAAATAAGGAAATACTGGACTGGATATTAGCTCGGGGGGAGGGGATTTGGTTTGAGGGCGGGAAACCCAGAAGTACGAGTTTCCCGAACAATGCAGGGTGTTTTTTTAAAAATTTCTGTAGGTTTCCCGCCCACAGGTTGGCTGCCTGCCAGCCGGGAAATCTTCCAGCACAAGGCCACAGCCGACCTAGGGTGAGAGCGGGTAGGTCTAGTGGGGGGTGGGAGAGATTGCGAGGGTGGGGGGGTGCACTTGGTGGTCGGGGTGGGCTGGGGGGGGGCAGATGGTGGTGGGGGATGGTCTGATTGGGGGGGGGGGGTGGTGGTTTACTAGGTAGCTTGTTGGGCCTGGAGGATACACTCCTGCTCCTCCTGGTCCACAAGCAGTGCTGTAAAGGCACTTACCTTATGGATCCAGCCTTTCTCGCCTCTTTTCACTTCACCTGCCGTGTTTCCCGAGGCTTGGGAAACCTGGCCACCCGTGTTTAAAAATAGAATCAATGTTAAAATGAAGGCACGCAACCTCAATAAGATACTTCAATGACCAACCTGTGATCATCCGCCCCTCGTCCCGCCTCCATTAAAACAGGAAGTGGGTGGGTTCGGTTCCTGTTTCAGATTTTTGGCTTTTTAACTTCCCACTCCAACCAAACCCACCCATTTTGGGGGGTTAAAATTCCTCCCACTATTTCTGCTGGTCGGTGAGTTGGCAACTCGAAGATGTAAATTTAACAGCCTCGCCAAAAGAACAAAGGGACAGGTTAGGATCATTTATTTTAACGCAGGGGGCTGTTAGGATATGAAATGCTCTACCTGGAACATTGATGGACGCAGAATCCATAGTAGCTTTTGAAAGGGAAGTGGATAAATATTTGAGAGAAAATTTAAAAGGATATGGTGAAATAGTAGAGGCTTCAAACTAAATGGCCAGCTCTGAGAGCCGACACATGTAAGCTGGGCCGAATGGCACCTCCTGTGCTGTGGAATTCTAATTTCCTTTACTTCCATTCCTGAAGTCATTGAATTCTTGCTTAGGTACAATTCCATGGGCACTGGTCGCCTTTCAGTACTTTGCCTAAGTGGGCATTTGTTTATGCACGAGTTTGGGAGGACAGTTCGACAGGGGACATCACAGCCAAGCCCAATACTGTTCTTGCCCCTCAGCCATCTGTGTCCTGGGTAGCAATCAACAGCAGTAGCCCTGGCATTGAGCCCAGTTATCGTGGCTAACTTGAGATCAGCTAATTCAGCACAGACTGGGGATCAAACCTAGGAATTTTCTGGTCACTTTCCATAATCTGTTCACATTACTCAACTATAAGGTTCCTATTACTGTAGGTATAAGTGTTAATGGTCCAGATAGCTTTGCTAGTAGCTTCAAGAGGTCTATCTTCCTCCATCCATTAATGTTGATAAAGAAGTGTATAAAGCAAGGAATCATGCTTTCTATTTATGCTGGCTTTAGCCTTCAAAAAGTAATGAGGAATCGCATTTTCTTAGTTAATCGGTGAAATCCCAACTTCCAGTGCTTTTAACATACATTGTATGAGACTAAGCCAATATAATGTAAAATATTGTATGGTTGCCCACAGGGAACTTGTGTCTTCCATTATCTAGAAGATTCTAATTCACTAATTTTGTTCACGCTTGGGAGTCTACAGCCCATGTCGCTATTCTAACGGTTCACTTTGAATTTGGTGAATCCTACAATCGGAACCTGTCTTGTGAATCCAGTTTGCAATGTATTACTGATTTCTTAAGCTGGATTTTGTTTGCTCTTTGCAGAAACTCCCGTCTGTTCTTTAAATACTGGCATCAGGATCAATTGGCAAAGTGCATAGAAAGACTTGAAAAAGCTGCAATAATTATCCAGAAAAGTAAGCAACGACTGCCAATATGGATTTTAAATGATGCTGTTCCACTTGGAGGGAAAATTAACCTTTTATTGAAGTTTTTAGTAATATTTTAACTTGGTAATAAAAACAGAACCTGATAAATAGCAATTTTCAAACTATTAGAATGGAAGCAGGCATGGTCCAGCAGCCTTGAGGAACACTAACTTTCAATTCCAGTATCAAATGTCATTCAAACTCTACTCTGTGAATTGATAAATTTCACTAACTCAGACCACTCCCCAGTAATGCAGCCCTACGAGGGTGATTTTCCTCAGCCTAGCACCCAAATTGTGCCTGAAAATTCGACACTAATCCTTTACCCACATTTATGCCTGTGCAGCATTGCAGCTCAGACTCCTTTATGGCTTTTCAGGTGGTTGCACCTGAAGAGCATGCACTAATGCAACTTGCATACAAATGAGTGTCAGAGATCTGTGTAATCTGATTTTCTGCTTAGCTTCGGGCACAGTTCGAGGGCAAAGTGTTCCCCAGAGCTCCATTCACCATTCCTCCACTAATGAAACCACTCTCACTAGCATACAGGAGGACCTAGATAACATCCAAGCTTGGGCTGACAAGGGACAGGTAACATTCGTGCCCCATAAATGCCAAGTAATAACCATCTCAAACAAGAGAAAACCCAGCCATCTCATCCCAACCTTTAATGGCACCACCATCATTGAGTCTCCAACAACAGCATCTTGGTCACTGTTGACCAAAAGTTTAACTGCACCGGCCATACTGATACCAAGGCTACAAGAGCAGGACAGAGGCTGGGCACTTTGACGAGTGGTTCACTTCCTGACCCCTCAAAGCCTCACCACCATCTACAAGGCTCAAGTCAGAAGTGTGATGGAATACTTACCACTCACCTGGACAGAGCAGATCATTTGATTGGCACCGTGTCACTGGGCTCAATACCCATCTCCTCCATCACTAGTACACTGTGGCTGCAGTATGTATAGGCTACAGGATGCACTGCAGCAACTCACCAAGGTTATTTTGACAGCACCTCCTTCCATCTGTGACCACTACCACCAAGAACAACAAGAGCAGTAATGCTGTGGGAACACCAACACCTCTAGTCCCCCCCCCCCCTCCCAAGTCGCACCCTGTCCTGGCTTGGATATATACTGCAGTTCGTTTGTTGCTAGATCAATATCCTGGAATTCCAACAGCAACAACTTGTATTTATATAGAGCCGTTAATGTAGTAAAACGTCCCAAGGTGCTTCACAGGAGTATTATAAGACAAAAAACTGAGCCACATAAGGAGAAATTAGGGCAGATGATCAAAAGCTTGGTCAAAGAGGTAGGTTTTAAGGAGCGTCTTAAAGGAGGAAAGAGAGGCAGAGAGGTTTAGGCAAGGAATTCCAGAGCTTAGGGCCTAGGCAACAGAAGGCACGGCCACCAATGCTGACCCCGAAACCATCGTGGGAGCATCACCACAAGGATTGCAGCGGTTCAGGAACACCCACCAACTTCTTGGGGATACTTGAGATAGACAATAAATGCAGCCATACTAGTGTCGCCCACATCTAGCAAACAGATTTTATTTAAAAAGCTGCCATTTACATGCTATGTGCCTTAAAGGGACAGGCTGTTCTCATCAAGAAAGATCTTCATTTTTGGTCTTTTAAATTAAAAAAAAAAAAAAAAAAATGTTTTTTTAGCTTCAGAAATTTGTTACAGAATGCTGTAACTCTGTTTGACTGGATGTTGTGTTTGGTGGTTCCCAACCTTTCGTGAGATTACTTACTTACTGGAGGTAGACAAGGAGCAACAGCCACGAGCCACTGACTGCTTTACTAGCAAAGGGCAGGAGTCCTTCTTCCACTTTTTCCCATAGATGAGGAAGGATGGGAGGAGGCTTGTCTGGAGCATAAATGCTGGCATGGACTGGTTGGGCCGAATGGCCTGTTTCTGTGCTGTATATCCTATGTAATTCTATGTAAAAGCTTCATCCTACAATCAATGCAAAGAGCATTCTCCAAGTCAAATCTTCACACTCCTCCTGGGGATGATTCTTGTTGATTTGTCTTTGTAAGAATGCATCTAATGCAGCCAAGCAAAAGAACTGATCAGAGTGAAGAGTTGAACCTGTGGACTGCATCATTGTGCTGCTGCTCATAAATCCATTACTCGCCATACACTGTATTTGTACTTTACGCTCTTTTTTTTTGTCTTTGACGAGTAAAATTACTGATTTGCAGAATTGAAGATTTTGTAGAATTGGATTGGTCCAGATAATTTATTCCCTTGTGTATTCTTCAGGCTATAAAAGATTCCACTGTCGAAGCAAGTATAAAATCCTATTGGCTGAGTTACAGAACCAGCGTCAGCTGGAACTGGAAAGACAGATTGAAGAAAAGCGGCAGATTGAATTGGAACAAGAAATGGAGAGAAAGAAGCAGGAAATGGAATGGATAAGTGAAAGTAGGTGTTGAATGGGCTGCAAGCATTATTTATTAGCAATCTTACAGAATTCCAATGTTAATCAATCAAGTTTTGACTATTTCAAAGACCATAGCCTAAAGATTCTGGCCCCTGAAGCAGGAGTTGGAATTCATGCAGAGTTGTGGGCAGGGCACGGAGTTGGACTTTGGGGCAGAACATAGATCTGGCTGATTTTTGCCTGCAAAAGGCCCAAAGATATAAATCTGCAAAAAGTAATCAATCCAAGACCGATTGCCTTCATATTGTTAGCCAAAACTTCTCAGCAAGGGGAAGTGAGAGAACAATTTTTTACTTTAATCCTTGGCTTGCTAAGTGGGCGCCTGTTTTGCAGGTCTACAGGTGTGGGTCACCTGCCCCGATTATGCTAACGACCCTCACGATTTAAGAACATAAGAAATAGGAGCAGGAATAGGCCATTCGGCCCTTCGAACCTGCTCCGCCATTCAATGAGATCATGGCTGATCTTCTGCCTCAACTCCATTCACTGGCCCTATCGCCATATCCCTTGATGCCCTTACTAGTCCGAAATCTATCGACTTCTGTTTTGAATATACCCAATGACTGAGCCTCCACAGCCCTCTGGGGTAGAGAATTCCAAAGATTCACCACCCTCTGTGTGAAGAAATTTCTTCTCATCTCAGTCCTGAATGGCCTACTCTTTTATCCTGAGGCTGTGGCCCCTGGTTCTAGACTCCCCAGCCAAGGGAAACATTCTCCCAGCATCCACCCTATCAAGCCCTGTAATAATTTTGTATGCTTCAATGAGATCCCCTCTCGTTCTTCTGAATTCAAGAGAATTCAGAAGAACTTTACTCAATCTCTTCTCATGTTCTGTTCTGTTCTATCACCTGGCAATTTGGGATATCCTAATAATACATGGGCATTTTAAATAGAAAACTTTATTCAATAAGAAGGTGTTAATCTTGATTGCAGTTGGAAAACTCTTCCTATTACTGAATTTATTTGGAGAGCTTGCACTGTACAATGACATTTGTGTGCCTTTGATAGATGTAAGTGGGAACTGTGCAACCTTTCTGCATCAGGAAAAACATATTGGGTCCTGCACAATAGAGCAAGCCTTTTGCTGCATGGCTAGCTGCAGAGGGATAGCTGAGTCAGCCAGGAATAGCAACACTTATTACAGTTTAATACTTCTATTCAACCCACCTAGCTTGTTGAAACAACCTGGGTATCCTAACTGTACTTTAAGGATGCAAGAAAGGAATTTACCAAAAATGAACTGGACATTAAAATACATATTTGATCATATGAATTGTGTATAAGAATATAGACAGGAGAAACTACTACAGCAGTCAACAATGCAACACTAGCAGAATTTTCCTGGTGGTTCAATATGAAACAAATCTTCAGTGTTAGTTACAGTTACAGGGTCATGTGCAAACTATCCTTATCAACTCCCAAGTCCTTAGTCTGTCTTGGCCTAGCACCCCCACCCCATGCCCAAAAGCAATGTGCAGCTTACTTTAGCAATCCACTGCTGGCCATGTAGTATATGTAATATAATATGCATGTAGTATACATATTCTGCAGCAATGCAGTAGTCACATTGAAATAAGGTCTCTGAATGGATTGTTAAGCAGAATATATAAACTGTTGGAAAATAAGCTATTCAGTTGCACAGAAAATGATATTTTGTTAAGCAAAATCTGTACTGTGCAGGATTGGCGACACCTCCAGTTCCACTTCCAAGAAAAAAGAAGCCTCTCCCTCGACCTCGTTCTGCAGCCGTAGATAAATTTCGCAATGCGGTGCAACCTCCTGTTCCCAGACCCCGGAGTAAATTAGTAGAGGTATGTCTTTCTTTCTGAGCCTTTTTTATATTTCTAAAAATAAATTGTACATTGTCTCCCAATCAAGATATGTGACCACTTCCTCACTTTCCAGGTCTACAGTGAGTGGTGTGGAGAGAGTTCTCCATCTGTGGCTAATAAACCTGTCAACATAGGTATTTTAAAAGAAAACTGGTCAGACTTTAGCTTGGCTTAACTTCCTCTTTAAAAGTGCCAGGGTTCAAGCTTCTGGCCTGTGTTACTACTAATTTGGCCTTGCATAATTTTTGAGTTCTGTAGCTTAGTTTCATTGGCTGGAACAGCAGTACATGCTGTATCAGGAAAAGGGAAAAGCTGGCAATTTTCTGAAAGATAATTTTAAACCATGTATGAGAAGATAATCAGTGGGCTCAGCTATTTTATAAAGGATATTCTGTCAAGGTGGTTGGTTCCATTTAAAGCTAAATAAACTGGAAAATATACATATGGCTGTGCCCATCTCACCCTACTAGCATAGGTGACTTGTCACTTCAGTAAGATATGTTGGGCTAGATTTTCCTCTGGCGCGCTGTTGCTGGAGGAGGAGCAGGTCAGGCATTTTGTCCGCTACCTTGAAACAAACCTATTTCCCAGGTAAGATAGTCCCTTGGTGGGTTCTCTGCTGCTTCAAAGGAGAAAAACCCCTGCAGTGGGACAACCACTGCAGCACCAGGAAGAGGAGGAAGCATCTTCAAGGAAGCAGACATTTCCAGAAGATTGATTTTTTTTTTAATGTTAAAGAGGTTATCCTTGAACTGCAGGACCTCAAAGAAGAGAGGGAGGGGTGTCCACTACTCTGCCCTCTCCCTCCAACATTGGCCATAGTGGGATTCCTTCACTTACTTCTTTAGAAGTGCCTGGGTTCAAGCCTCTGGCCTGTGTCACTACTAATTTGGCCCTGCTTAATTTTTTGCGTTTTGCAGTTTAGTTTAGTTGCCTGGAACAGCAGTACATGCTGTATCAGGAAAAGGGAAAAGCTGGCAGTGTCATCTTCTACCATTACTGTTTTGTGAGTAATGAAGTCAGTGATCTGGGTGATGTGACCATTTAGTTGGAGGAGCATGCAAAGTGCCGAGATACCTGCAAGGGCTAGAGAAGGGGAGTGGGTACGAGGAACATGCATTTAAAATGGGCATTGTGCTCTGTTCTGGAAAATGGGCATTCAGGGTGGTGTTCATTTCTTCCTGTCCAGAAAAATATAGTCAAAAGACGCAAATGGTGCAATAATACTGACGATACCAGTTTTTAAGACTGTTATCTACTCAGAGGGGCATGAGGTCATCTGTCAACTCTCATTTCTCTCTGGCCAGACAGATTTTGATTTGGATGATTTCAAACTAAAGTTCTACTACCTTTTTCACTTTAATGTGAAGTCAAATTCACATCAACACTGTGCAGTATAGATTGGCCTACTGGACACACAAATATCACAGGACTTTGTGTAAGACAGTTAATATTGATCTATCACAGGTCCTCTTCATAGAAAAATGGTCATTTGTACATGGCTCTTTTGCTTCAAATGACCACAAAACAAGTTACTTGTCAAATTGAAGTTTTAAAAAAAAATACTAATCCCTTCAAAAAAACTCTACTTTAAAACTAATATATTTATAATAAATATATGTTCTAAAGCATATTTTCACCCCAAAAATTTTCAGTTTATTTAAATCATCTTGTGTCTGTGTGCATTATTGTGACATTTCTTTAATTGATTTTCAATATTTTTAATCCCAGCCATTTTAAGGGGAAGAGAATTTCTCTCCCTTTTGCGTCTTTCAGTAACTGTGGCCCTGATATTGGCGGGGAGGGTACATAAGACTATAAGAAATAGGAGCAGGAGTAGGCCATTCGGCCCTTCGAGCCTGCTCCGCCATTCAATAAGATCATGGGTGTGTGGGAGGCTGAAAACAACAGAAGAACCCAGCAAGGACGTCATGGAAAAAAGAGTCTTCCGTTTCCCACCCGGCAGCCGCCCAAATTGACAGCCTGGCCGGCTGCCGGGCAGGAAAGTCAGCAGCAGGAAGCCATAGCTGGGGACCCTTGGGGTGGTCCACGGGCAATCGGGAAGGGGGAAGGTTGGCACTTGGGGCTTGGAGAGACAACCATGGGGGGCGGCGGGGCAGATCAGGTTGACCGTGATTGGGGCTTTGAAAGAGGCCATCGGAGCTTTGGGCGGTGTGTCGCTGATTGGGGCGGGGGGTGGGTAGGGGGGTTGGTGGAGAAAGAGAGAAATGAGAAGTCGCACAACACCAGGTTATAGTCCAAGGGGTAAAAATTCACTTGGTTGCGCCACCCGTTAGCGCCTTAAGAGGGCGCTAATGGGGCGCAAAGCCGCTAACGCCCGGGCGCAGCGATGTTTGCGCCGCTCGAGAACTTAACTTGAGATTGTGCGGCGGCGCTAAAACTTACCGCTGCGACCACCTGCGCGCGCAGATTGTGACGTCATTCCATGGTGCAACGCCCTTGGGGCGCCCCGTAGCGGAAATTGAGTGGCGCCCCCTGCCTTACCGCCTGGCGCTTCCAACGACCAGAAGACTGGAACGCTATCAATCGCTGTGGGGCTGGGGGGGGCGCTATTTAAAGGGGGCCTCTTCCTGTCTTTTATTGTTGGTGGCATTTTTGAACTACGCATTCTGAGAGAGAGGGGGAGAGACTTCTGGAGAGATTCAACGTTGTGTGAAGGAGTTTTGGGTTATGAGCAGCACTTTGCAGGTTCATTTTGATTTGCCATTCCTTGTATCGATTTAGCAGAGACCGTGTGAGCTGCACTCTGAGCTCTTTGCCTGGTGCTCTCCATTGTTCTTTCCAGCACATTTGATGTGCAAGTCTCTCCAGGCCGAGATTCAAGGCAGCAATGAACAGGATGTGGATGGAAAGCAAGATTAACCATCCCCTTTAAGAACTGGCCCGTGCCATTGTGTGTGTGTTCCATTGCTGACTGACATTACATGAGCTTCGCCAGCGCTCCGAGTTAGCGCCTCACTGCTCGGCCTTTGCGCCTTAAGAGAGGTGTGCAGCGCCTGCTTTAGCGCTCCACTCACCTCCCGGGGCGGTAAAAGTGAAGTTTCCCGTCAGTGCCGATAATTAGCGCCAGGCGCTAATATTTGCGTCCGGACGATATTTGCGCCCCAAATGGGGCGCGACCTAATTTCTACCCCCAACAGTTTTATTTAAAATTACGAGCTTTCGGAGCTGTTGCCCCTTCGTCAGGTAAAGGTACAATGAGGGAATCTATTACACAGTATATAAACACAGAAAGCAGTTTGTCTGCAGAGATACAATCTTTCAGGGAGGCATTACATCAAAGACACACCAGAGCACATCAAAGACACACCAGAGCACAGCCAAGACAATGAGATGGGTCACAGGGGGTCCAACGTGTCAAATCCTGCCGTCTGCAGTTGAGCTTTTAACTCTTTTGGGTTTTTTTTGGGGGGGGTTTTTTGTGGGGTTTTTTTAAAACTGGAAAGACAGACAACGATGTCGAGTCACGTTCTGTAGCGTGACATGAACGTGACTCGACATCGTTGTCTGTCTTTCCAGTTTTTAAAAAAAAAACTTAAAAGCTCAACTGCAGACGGCAGGATTTGACACGTTGGACCCCCTGTAACCCATCTCATTGCCTTGGCTGTGCTCTGGTGTGTCTTTGATGTAATGCCTCCCTGAAAGATTGTATCTCTGCAGACAAATTGCTTTCTGTGTTTATATACTGTGTAATAGATTCCCTCATTGTACCTTTACCTGACAAAGGGGCAACAGCTCCGAAAGCTCGTAATTTTAAATAAAACTGTTGGACTATAACCTGGTGTTGTGCGACTTCTCATTTTTGTCCACCCCAGTCCAACACCGGCATCTCCGCATCGAGAAAGAGAGAGGCCATGATCAGCAGAGGGGAGGCCGAAGGTTTCCCTGAGGGGCTGGGGGGAGCACTCCTGTTCCTCCTGGCCCACAAGAAGTGCTGTAAATGGCACCTGCCTTGTGGAGCCAGCAGCTCCCACCTCCCTTTCGAGCTGAGTTTCCCTGGAAAGCCCACACAGCAACTGCAAAATTTAAATTGTGCTCCCAATCACATTGTGGGAGCCCGATTAAATGAAGTGTCCCATCGTCGGATGGTTCGAAACAAGTGTGGCAGGTTGGGGACATATTCCATATATCCACATTTTCATATTTTTACTACCCCCGACCCTCTCCAATCATGGGAGGTTAATATCAAGGTGCTACTGACTTTTATGCTGCATGTTCTTAGAGTGCTGGCACAGACAGCAACCCTGGATTTCAACAGTATTTGCCTAAGATAAATTAGGCAATGCTATGCATAACCAGTCCCAGGCAGTGGTATCCTATTTCCATTGTTGACTTTAATAACACATTAAAAAGGACTGTGTGATTTTAAAAAGAAGTCAAGATGTCTGCTATAAGTTACGCCTTTGTTTTAGGCAACTCCCTTCGATAATTCTCGGGACCACATAAACAGCAGCTGGCTACAGGAACAGGCAGATAAGGAGCAGCGAATTATCAAGAAAAGGGCTACAATTCGGTGGTTCAAAGAAACTCAGGCTCGAAAAGTAGTTCAGAATGGCACTTTTCCATGCTGGTTCCACGGGATGATTACAAGGCGGTGAGTCTAGTTTTAATACTATTGGATGTGTTTTTTTTTACATTTATTATAGCAATACCATGTTCAGTTTAATTAATTGGACTTTGTAAAAGTGGTACCTAAAGATTTTAGCCACTTGACATTAAAAGTTCTTTAAATTTCCAAGTTTGCATGTCATGAAAACCTGCTTGAAGAGTTGGACTTTACATCCGATGTTACTGTAATTAAACCTACACAGGGAAGCTCATCCCTATTGTATGCACCCATTCCCCATGTCCGAGCCTGTTTATGGTAATAGTTACAGGTACTTGACAGAACAAAAAACAATTTCAACAAGACAAAAAGGGAACTAGCCTAGATAAATTAGAAAAATTATAGCTAAGACAATGGACAAATAATGGGAAACATTCAAACAGGAGATGCTCAATACCAATCAAACCTATTAAAACAAACTAAGCCTATCCCCACAAGAAGTAAAGGAGAGGCAGCAATAGCTGGATTTCTTCAGATTAAAATCTTCAAAATTAAAATGAGAATTGGAAGCACATGATAACTCTAAGGCTAATGAAATGAAAGAAAATCTCTCGAGGTCAGTGTCAAGACTGTTTCTGTTAACTGAACAGATTAATAGATTGAGCCAATGAATATTCAATAAAATTTAATGCAGAGAAATGTGGGAGGAAGTTTATTATACTTATGATGATAATAAAGATTCCAACCACACTTGCATGGCACAGCTTCATCTAAATGCCAGAAGTAGGTCGCAGATTGCTGCAGAGCCACTCACTGGTTAAAGTGTGGAACTACGTGCTGACTAGAACCAATATGGAGGCCGGAATTTTCCAGGGTCAGCAGGCGCGATCGGTGGCGGGTTGGGTGGGAAAGTGTTTTTTTTTTTTTGACAGCGGGTCAGGACCCCGCCGCCACGCGCCTTTCCCAATGTCGGGTCTGTCGGCGCTGAGCAGACCCGACGAGCAGCGGTGGGGGACCCAATTAATCTCATTAGCACCTAGTTGACAGATCATTAACAGGCTTTTTAAACTTACCTTTTTACTTCAACTTCATGGCCACGGGAACCACGCTGTTCGGGGACCATGGCTGTCAACCTGAGGCGGGAGTTCAGTGGCCATTGCTCCAGCTGATTCCTTGACCGCATCAAATGTACAGTAAAAGCTCCCACCTGACTGATATTCACTTTCCTCACCCACAAGCTGTTTCTCAGTCCATTTCCAACACCGATTCTGCAGGCTTTCCACTCTAACTACTCTCACCTCATTGGAAGAACTCTCTCACCATTGACAGAATGCTTCTGTCATCTCTACTTCACCTGCCATCTATTCCATCAACATGGGGCCCTTTACACTCTCTCACCTTGGTCCTTCGAATCCAACCACGATCAGCCCCAACACCAGCAGTACCAGGCACACCAATAATACAACAATACCAACCTTCTCCGCAATCAACTGATGCTGCACAGGACAGAGGGCATCAGCACCCGACCACATTGCTGCCCGGGAGGCCAGAGATGGCCTCACCATGGCCAGATTTACCTTGCTTGACGCTGTACACCCTGGCTGCCACCTGATGCGCCAGGTTGGCACCATCCCTACAATGCCCCAAGCCATTTCTTTCACACTCATGACCATTGCGGGGGATACCGTTATGTCTCACCATTCACTGCAACTCAGTAAGCCACTTCCAAAGGTGCACACAAATCTGTCCAAGAACGCAAAGTGTTGAAAATAAAGGTTTCAATATTTGACACCATATTAACAGAAACTTTACATGAACATTGCATAAAACACCCAAGTGCCTACCCTTGTGTATTGTTAGTTGGTATGATTGCACTAGGGTGAGGGTGAGGGGTGGCTAGTGAGATGGGTAAGTTGGTGTGAGTAAGGATGTGCAGGAGTAGGGTAGGGAAGGCAGAGTGATGGGTATGTGATGAGAGGCACAGCAGGATGAGGTTGAGTGTGGCTTTGTACTAACGTTTTGTGATCTACTGAGATCATTGAAACATTTGCGGCACTGCACCCAGGTCCTTCTGACGACATCCTTGCTTGTGCCCTCCTCTGCAATGTGTAACCAGGCTGCGTTGGTCTCCTGGGGAGGTCTCTTCTGCCCATTGGAAGGGAAGAGAACCTCCCTGTGTGCTGTGACTCCCTCCATAAGCATATGGAGGGAGTCATGTGAGAGCCTGGGTGCAGCCCTGTGCCTTTGTGCAGTCATTGTCAGTGTTTGCAGCACCTCAATGCTGTAGAACACTGACAGCACAAATGTCAAAATAAATTTGGACATGGTCCCTTTAAGGAAACCGGCTGATGACGCATCATGAAATGACGTCACCAGACCCGCTTCCTCTGATTGGCTGGGAAATGCACTGGGTGGGCTTAACGAGCCCTATCAACGGAAAATCATTTGACAGAGCGGGATGGAGCCAGCAGCGTGTTCAGGACCCGCCACCGACGTCGCCCGTCATGGACCCACCGAGGTGAGCAAAATCCCGGCCAAATATCAACTATTGCCAAACATGTTCACTTAACATTGTTAAACCCCATCATAGTGCCACCTACAGGCATAACAGGTACCGCATCGAATTCTGCAAACTACCTACCATTTTTAAAATATAACGGATTTCTACCAACAACAACGTCTCAATAGTAATTAGTTTACTGACTCCGATCAGATGTGCTGCATCAGATGCAGTGCGACTTCAGATTGTCTGTGTGTTTCCCTACATGATAATAGCCCAGGGTCCCACAGAGGAAAGAAGGGAAAATCAGAGTCAGGCCACACACCAGGAACCTGTCTAAAGTGAGATGGTCAAAGATCTGGGAACAGATTACCTGCATGTCTCTCCTCACAACCTTGAAATAAGGGCAACAGGAAAGGTGAAGACGAACAGAAAGAGTTTGAAATGATGATGTTGAGTTATTATTGGTTGTAAAAGTTGAACATGTTGTGCGGCTTTATTTAAAACTTTATTTCCGAATCATTTAAGAGTTAATTTGTTTGAGAATAACTATCATTCTTCCTTTGTGTTTGCTTAACTTTACTTTAATTTCAGTGCATACTGCATTTCAATCTATTTCATCTCAGTAATTGTCCCACTAATTAATCTGATCTTTCAGATTCAAATTCTGTATTTCCTGCAGCTTGAAATTTGGGCATGATAGAAAGTAATATTGTCTTAAGATCACAAGATAGTGACAGTTAAAGAAGCTCTTCATCCCATCCCAGCTCACCCATCAGATATTAAATTCAATTTAAATGTTTTGGAAAAGGAGGAATGGTACTGATTTTGTGTTTGAGCAAAGTTTCAAAATAATGATTCCTCCTTGCCCCCCCCCCCCCCCCCCCCCGCCCCCAGCCCACTTCCCCCAATCATCATATTTTCACTGTTCCTTTGGATCCTCTCAAGGGCCGATAACCTCTTGCTAGGCCTTTGGGGGTTGGGTGAGACGAGTGTGTGTTGCAGGGATGTAAGAGCAAGTCTGGCACAAATCGACTCTGCCTTATATTTTTGTTTTAAATATCTTCCCTTCTAACTTATTTTGGGTGTTCGTATCGGGCCTGCGTTTCTGCTTTATTTGGGAATGTGTACCAAAATAATCAATTTTTATACTCTTGATTTACAGAGAAGCGGAAGACTTGTTGGCAAACCAAGCTTTAGGCTGCTTCCTCATTCGTGTCAGTGGAAGTAGGGAAGGATACACACTGACGTTTAGGTAACTTTCCTTTCCTATTTTGTTTTTTGTTGCTAATTAAAATCGGCAGCACTGCCAGTAAGTGCTTTGTAGCTGCTAAAATTTACCAGTATATAAATCTCCAGTTGGTGAAGCATCTGCTACACATAATAAATGCATCAAAAAATATTAAACAAGATCACAAAAAAACATCCAAAAGGAAATATTTTTGACCTGGGCAAGCTGATTAATTCAAAAAGTAGTTTGTTATCTCCCGCAACTTCAGCTGCCATAGGCCTGCTTCACTTCTTTCAGTATGCTGGCACAGTGTTGACGGGTATCACTCTGGCCTAGGCAGAATATACAGCAGCAAATTCATCACAACTTTTAAAGTTTATTGATACTCGTATTACCATACCTGGAATTCTCCTCTACTTGGCACATCTTGCATCATTTTATCCTCTCTCTCCCTCTCTCCTACTCCCTCGCTCTCGCCTCCCCCCCTTTCCCACATCCCATAGCAGGAAGTTGAGTTCTGGTTCTTAACATGTTCCTTTCACACTCTGATACTTTCATGGCCATTCAAAAGTTTCCTTTTTTAGGCCAGTAGCACATAAGTTTCCTTCAGAACTTGAAGTATTACTGAGCATATGCAAGCGCATATGTGGTGTTTCAGGGCAAACTAAAGTAATCAATGTGCAGTCCATCCTGCCCATCCACATGCACTTAAATCTTACCAGCATTGGTCCATCAGCTTGAGTGGTCTCATCCCTCTTCAGATTTCAACACCACACACGATCTCTCCACACCCACAGCCAACTCTAAGGTTTTGATCACTGACCAGATCACCTCCTTGCCTCCCTCAACATCTTCCTGCATGCCTCTGCCCTTATGAAAATTAATTTCCCTCCAGCACACTCACCAGTACCCCCTCTAAATTCCAAACTCACCTCCTCTGACCTTCCACCCACCACAACCATCAATCTTTCTGTCCATCTGCTCACCAGATCCCTTGCTTCTGCCTTCGACATAATTTACCAAAATACTCAGAGTCCCTCATCCCTACCTTTTTCCTGATACAAATCCCACCTTCGATCCGAGGGAATGAATGATCTTGTTGTCAGCAGGTTGTCTCAGTGGCCAAATTGCTTTACGACAATACGCCGGAATCCTGCAAGGGAATCCACAACACAGAAACAAGCCATTCAGCCCATCGAGTCTGTGCTGGTGTTTTTCTCCACATGCGCCTGCTAGTCTAATCACACACACTTCCTCACTCGCTCCCCATACCCTTTACTATTCCTCTTTGAAGAAACTCTCCAATTCTCAATCGAGGTCAATGCCAGACTCCTCTACACCAAAATACCACTTTCAGTCCCATTCAAAACTGTCATCACCCTGCTCCTCAAAAAAACCTACCAACACCCTCTCCAACAACCACCCCATCTCTAACCTCCCTTTCCTCATGTGAACCATCGCGACTGAACTCTGCTCAGATCTCCATTCATTCTCTGTTTTGCATACTTTCTGGATGTTCTGGTTTCTGTCCAGCCTGCAGCACACAGACCACCCTGGTCAAAGTCACCATTGATATCCTTTGTGATTGCTGCCACGGCAAATTATCCCTCCTTAACCTCTCCGACCTTGTCACAGCTTTCGACATAGTCGACCCTTTCCTCTGTGGCACTGTCCTCGCATGTTTCACTCCTAGTTGTTCTAACATGGCTAGCACATCTCCTGCAATGGCTTCTCCTCTCGCACCTCAGCAGTGCCCGAAGGTTCCATTCTTCGCCACTCCTTTTGCTCTTCCACTTACTGCCCTTGTCAAAATAATTTGTGATTGCGAGGTTATCTTCCATGTATATACTTATGACACCCAGCTGCACCTTTCTGCCAACCCTCAACTGCCTCTGTTGTACGGCTGTTCGTCAAACATCTTGGGTGAACCGGATCTTTTGCCAAATTCTGTATGATGGGGGCAGTTTTGGCTTGGTAAGCAAGGGGAAGAGGGGTGGAAGTCAGCAGAGGCAGCTGAAGCAGGTTCTCTTTCTTGGTGGCAAAGAAATCTATCAGCTCTTCACATTTGTTTGTGGTGAGGGGGCAGGGTGCAACAGTTTAAGGAAGTCGTTGGTAGTCCATAAGTTCTTTAAAAGCTGCTCTTTAACTTTATGGAGCCTTTGTCTTAAAGGCGATGGACATCAGTGATGCTCTTTTTATTTTTTGTAAATTCACTAAATTCTGCAGAGTTCCGAGGATTCGAAAGTGACTAATGTGTATCTGTTATTTAAAACAAAATCGAGACATACCCAGAATCTACAGAACAGTAAATTCAAGAGTGTATTTTATGACTTCCTTTGTCTTACATTCTAAATTTTCAGAATTGCACAATTTTGCAAAAGTCAGAGAATTATTGGCAATCTTTTACCACTCAGACATGGATAGGAGTGGATTTTTAAAGTTTTATTTTGCCCAATCCTCCGTAGTACTTAATTTGCCAAATCTAGTAGATGTCACTGCAAACTAAAAGCGTGTGCCACTGAGTAACTAATCCCTTGTTCGCATAATCCGCAACAATCCATTACAGAATTGATTTTCTCCAATAACCCCATTCTAACGCATACATATGCTTCCCAAGAATTGAAACTTGACCTTGTGCACGTTAATCACTTTCCAATTAGAGAATGAGACAGCACAGAAGGAGGCCATTCGGCACCACATGCCTGTGCCAGCTCTTTGAAAGAGCTATCCAATTAGTCCCACTCCCCTGCCCTTTTCCCATATCCCTGAGAATTTTTCCCCTTCAAGTATTTATCCAATTCTTTTTTGAAAGCTATTATTGAATCTGCTTCCCCCACCCTTTCAGGCTGTGCATTCCAGATCATCATAACTCGCTGTGTAAAAAAAAAAAAAAAAAAAAAAATTCTCATCTCGCCTCTGGTTCTTTGCCAATTACCTTAAATCTGTGTCCTCTGGTTACCGACCCTTCTGCCACTGGAAGCAATTTCTCCATATTTACTTTATCAAAACCCTTCATGATTTTGAACATCGCTATTAATTCTAAGGAGAACAACCCCAGCTTCTCTAGTCTCTCCACATAACTGAAGCCCGCATCCTGGTACCATTCTAGTAAATCTCCTCTCCAAGGCCTTGACATCCTTCCTAAAGTGTGGTGCCCAGAATTGGTCACAATACTCCAGCTGGGGCCTAACCAATGATTTAGAAAGGTTTAGCATAACATCCTTGCTTTTGTACTCTCTGCCTCTGTTTATAAAGCCAAGGATCCTGTATGCTTTTTTAACAATCTCCTCGACTTGTCCTGCCACCTTCAGAGATTGGTGTATGTACACCCCCAGGTCTGTCTGTTCCTGCACCACCTTTAAAATTGTACCATTTATTTTAGATTGCCTATCTCATTCCTCCTATTAAAATGCATCACTTCTCTACGTTAAATTTCATCTGCCATGTGTCTGCCCATTTCACCAAGTCTGTCTATGTCCTCCTGAAGTCTGTTACTATCCTCCTCACTGTTTACTACATTTCCAAGTTTTGTGTCATCTGCGAACTTTGAAATGATGCCCTTTACATGCAAGTCCAGGTCATTAGTGTATATCAAAAAGGGCAGTGGTCCTAATACCAACCCCTGGGGAACACCACTGTATACTTCCCTCCAGTCTTACCCTTTAATCCCATGGCCTTTAATTTTGCTAAGAAGTCTATTATGTGGCAATTTAGCAGATGCCTTTTGAAAGTCCATATATACAACATCAACTGTATTATCAACATCAAATGTATTATCTTCATCAAAATCTCCATTACTTCATCAAAGAATTCAATCAAGTTAGTCAAACACAATTTTCCTTTAACAAATCCATGCTGGCTGTCATTTATTAACCCACATTTTTCCAAATGCCAATTCATTTTGTCTCGGATTATTGTCTCTAAAAGTTCCCTCACCACCGACGTTAGGCTGACTGACCTGTAGTTGCCGGGTTTATCTCCTTCCCCTTTTTTGAACAGGGGTGTAACATTTGCAATCCTGCAGTCCCCTGGCACTGCTCCCTTATCTGAGGATTGGAAGATTGTAGTAAGAGCTTCCGCTATCTCCACCTTTTCTTCCCTCAATAATCTAGGATGCATCCCATCTGGATCAGGTGATATTTCTACTTTGAGCATTGCCAACCTTTTCTGTACCGCTTCTTTACCTAATTTTATCCTGTACAATTTCTCTACTACCTGTACTACAATTTTTCTTCCTCCTTTACTTTGGCATTGGCAGCATCCTCTTGTTTAGTGAAGACCGATGTAAAGTACTCTATGACTCGACTCATTTACTTCCTCAGCCATGCCCTCTGCCTCCACAAAAAGATGTCCTATTTGGTCCCTAATCAGTCCCACCATTCCTTTGACTATCCTTTTACAATTTATATGTTTATAAAAGACTTTTGGTTTCCCTTTTATGTTATCCACTAATCTATTCTCATACACTCTTTGCCCCTCTAATTCCCTTTTTCAGCGATGTTAATGACCAGTTATATTTTTTTTTGTTGGTGCTGGTTCAGAAATGAATGTTAGCCAGGATCCCCTGTTCTTCTGTGAAAAAGTGCTATAATATCTTTTACATCCACCTAACAGGCAGATTAGTGTCTCATCTGAAAGATGGGATCTCCGGCAATGCAGCAGTCCCTCGTAACTACACGGAAATGTCAGCTAGATTGTGTTCTCTCCTCTGAATCAGAAGGTCGTAGATCAAGTCTTATACTGGGGTTGAGCTAAAATGCTGCTTTGTTACAGGTGTCGTCTTTCAGATGAAGGGTGGCGCAGTGGTTTGGACACTGGCATTTTGCCTCTACAACCTGCCCACACCCATGTGAAATGAGTTTGAGCAGTTCCTATGTGCATGAATCTACAGCACAAAACTGTCCCCAGTTTGGCACTAATTAGCAATCTTGTTCAGAGGCCGCAGGGTGGCCTATGGGAAATAGAAAAATTGTCGCACTGGTGTAGATGGGGTGCTTTTGAGTTTGGGGCTGAGGCACATTGTTGGAGCAGAGTAAAGGGAGCTGTACTCTATATCTGATTGTCTTTTACCTGACCTAGGACTGTTTGATGCTGACACTCTAAAATAGGAAGAGCTTCTTTTCTCAGCACTAACATGTCTCACCTTGATGAACACACAAACAAATTAAAAAGAGATTCTAAACCAAGGCTCTGTCAAGTTCACTTAAATATTAAAGATCCCATGGCAAAATTTGAAGAAGAGTAAGGTAGTCGCCTCATGTTCTAAGCAAATTGCTTTCTCAAACAATATGACCAATTAACTGGCCATTCATTTCACTGCTATTTGCTTGGCAGTGGTGCCTGTCATAACCAGCAATGGAATTCAAAAATGTGTGTGTGAAGCATTTTGAAATATTATGTGATGAGGTGCTATATAAATTCAAGTATTGTTACAACTACCAGAAGATTCTCCGACCTATTTATCTTCTTATTTAGAGAGCAGGTAATAGTCCTGACTGGACAAAATATAGTCTAATCATACAATGATGTCAGAGATGAGAGAGAGCGATTTGATCCATCAAAACTCCTCCTTCTTATACAGTGATTGTTTCAACGTGGCAGCCAATTTTCTTTTGAATAAATACAATGTTTTTGCCTCTACCGTTAAAAATTGTTCCAAACGTTTACCAATCTTTTGGTAGTAATAATAAGAGATGCGGAAGGAAAACAAGAAATGTTATTAATAGTGGAACATTCATTGCTTGGGGCTTTATAGAAAAGTATGTCGTTACAAGCACAATACAGGATATGAACAGAAATCCCAGATCCATTTCCCTCCTCTGTATCCCTATCAAGGAAGCCTATACTTCAAATACATTAAATTTTAAAGCAGGAATGATTCCTGATGCTATTAGGAAGGACATTATTATGGCAGAAGTATTTGGCTAACCAGGTTTATTCTCTGTGCGGACTTTTTCACCAGCAGATGAAGGCAGTAAGTTTTCTGAAAGTGACACTAAGTTGCTGTACTGCTGGAATAGCCAAACCAAGTGCTCAACCTTACTAGCATTCATCGCTTAAGCTTTGTGCACAGGGGTCCTTTCTACAACTTGCTTCTCCTGAGGAAATTGATTAGTGTTTCCTATCTTGTTAAGTTCTTTAACAACTCATGCCAATGCTACAGGTACACTGGAGGGAAGTAGAAAAGTTATGTTGTGTTAATATTGTAGCGCACAACAACTTGCATTCATCATGGCACTTTTATTGGAGAAAAACATCCCAAAGTGTTTCACAGGAACGTGACCAAAAAATGGATGCTGCGCCAAAGAGAGATTGGGCGGTGTAACCGTAAACTTGGTCAAAGAAGTGGGTTTTTTAAAAAGTCTTGGAGGAGAAGGAGTTGAAGAGACAGAGGCACTTAGGGAGGCAATTCCAGAGCATGGGTCTAGACATGAAAGTACAGCCGCCGTGGTGAGGCAAAGAGAAGTGAGGATGCACAAAAGCCCCTAAAGGAACTTTGCATATCAGAATATTGGACCACAACAGTTAGGGCATGTAATCTGGCACAGCGTGGCATTCTGCAACAATTGCCACAAATTCTACGCCTACCTGATGTAGTACACTTTGTTGTCCAAATGCCAGAATTTTGCATAATAAGTCCGAGAGGTGATGAAAACACTGGTGTCTGACCAATAACAAATCACTTGCACTGGGCAGAAAATCTGAGCATTTTTGTGATTTCTCAATATCCGCTCCTAGCAGTGGAAGCTGTGTGCTCGGAGTGTGCATTTGTAAAATTTACCCTCCCAGCTCATTTATACAAGAGGCTGTTGGGAAGAATCCTAGGTAGTAGCTGAGATGAAGTGACCGTATTGCCAAGGACACAGTTTCAGATTGAGCCAAGTACAATCGCCGGTTAGTTAACAACTTCTAGGTGAAGAAAAGGGTTCTGCTGAAGTGTCTTTAGGAGTTGGAGATTTACTATGATTTAATATGAGCAATTGTATTTGTAAAAATTGGTCTCTGTTGAAAATAGATTTAAATGCTACCCGTCACTGGTTAATAGCCGTTCCCTTCATTTAGGAGATTGCAGGTTATTTTTGCAGAGGTACGATATATACTATGTGCATACCAACATAGTCCTAGTTTGAGGCCAGTGACCTCTCCGTGCTGTCTATCTATTTTCCTTAGTGGTAAAAGCTGTATACATGTAATTACTAATCTAGTTTAACTCTGTTACTTTAACCTGGCTGGCGGTAAATTTGATTTAGATTCCCAATTCAGTCAAAATGGAAGAATTAAAAATTCAATTGTCTGGTTGGATAATTTAAATCAAAAATAAGGCTATTCAAGTGTAATCACTCTTTTGCTTATTATTAGTGTGTTTTTTTTTTCCAAACGCTTCAGAGGTATAGATCGATGTAGACACTACATGATTGAAATGCAGCCAAACGGAAAGTATGTGATATTGGGTGAAGATAGGGCCCACCCATCACTACCAGACTTAGTGGAGTATTACAAAACTGTTGGAATTCAGCCATTCATGGAAGTCCTTACTACACCTTGTGGGCAGGTAGTAATTGTTAAATTCTTTGAGGATCATTCCTCTAATTGTCTTGAGCTATTTTATAATGTACATGTGGTGCCAGAACGTATTGTGAACCAATTCTCTTTTATTTTGCATTAAGAAACTGACTATTTAGTAATTAGACGCCCTCCCTGTGTCACCAAATTCCATGTAGATTCTTAACTCGCTTTGTATTTTTGCCTCGTAATGTTATCAATAGGACACTTCTAAAATGTGGTTGGTACTGAAAATCTGTAATTATCAGCAACTTTTCACTAGTTTGAGGAATTTATAGAGCATTACATCTAATGACCAGTAAATGTTTAGTTCCACTTATCAAGCTGCCTTTCTACATTGGTAGTCGTACGTAATACATAAAATTCTTGCTTCCTTGCATGTGTGTTGCTTAGCCCCATGTGTAAAACCCATGCATCTTTGGGAATAAAACCTACTTTGTTCATGTAATAATTTTGGCCCAAATAACTAGTTGAGCTCCAATTACTATCTCTTTTTATTACATTATTAAAGTTTTTTGGGGGTTTCAGAATTTGTTTTTTAAGCTTAGAATTTTTTTTATATTTGTAGATTTTTTTTAAAAAAGTAATGTGGTCCTGTTGCAAGCTGAGTACCTGGTACTTGCCACCTCCGCCAGTTCCCCCTTCCCAACTCTCCTCTACTGTTCCAGAGCCTCTTTGAGATTGGGCCTTCACCGCCAAGCCTTCTCAATACACAGACATCATCTTTTCTTTACTACTTTCCTGGCACTGAGCATTCATTTGCTGCGCTTACAAGAGTAGGGAGCCAATGTGGGCAAGGGAAAATGGAGAGGAGACAGGAAATGGCATGGGGAAAGTGATGGGGAAGAGATAAAGGATAGTGCAGTTAGGGATATGAAAAAAGGCCAGGAAAAGGGAGGCGACTGGGGTAGGAAAAGTGAGGTGGGGAGAAAGCAGAGGTGGGAAGATGAGAAGGGAGATAGATAGGATGAGAAAGAAGAGGGGTGGGACTGGGGCAGGGAAAGCGAGGAGAGAATGAGATGCACATGCACAAATATGTGTGTATTTTGGATGTGGACAGCATCTGGCTCAGATAGGAGTCCCCTCCCCCCTGTTGACAATCGTATGGCTAACAAATGAAGGATTGAAACTTGGGCAAGATACTGAAAGGCTACTGGAACCCATCCAATTAAAACCGAGCCAGTGTCAAAGCTTTTAGAAAACTAGCAGCTAGACAGGCTCCACAGTGTCGCATGTTGGCTAGTAGTAAAGGTGTGCTTCCTTCAAAGAATTTGTCACACCGCCATAATACCCCAAAAACTGGTGGTTATACTTCCCTTTTTTAAATATAGTCTGCAGTTAATCAGATTTTTTACTTGCTTGTCAGGTCTGTTGAGCTGACTTGTTCATTGGTGCCCAGAGAAGAAAGTGGAGACATAACAAAAATGTGAAAATGCAGCAATAGGCCAACTATATAGTTTTTGTGGTTCAGGAAGGGTCCCACCTAGTTTTTTGTTCCTCGCTAACATTGAGTACTTCACAGCAGTATTCCAGCTAACAAGCTGGGCAAGAACAGTCACAACGCACCCCTTAAGAGTAGTTAGTTTGAATGTCAGACACAGCTAGAATTTTCATTTCTGAACCTTGAGTCCAGAGTTTTACAGCTACAGCAAATAGTAAGAAAATTCAAACTAATAATCTACTGAGAAAGAAAGAACTTGCATTTGTATAATGCCTTTATCATATGGTCAGGATGTCTTGAAATGCTGAATCATAGAATAGTACAGCCCATCGAGTCTGTACCAGCTCTTTTGTAGAGCAATCCAGTTAGTCCCAGTCCTTGGCTCGTTCCCCATATCCCAGCAATTTTTTTCTCCTTCAAATATTTTTCCAATTCCCTTTTGAAAACTACTACTGAATCTGTTTCCACCACCCTATCAGGCAGTGCATTCCAAATCCTAACCACTTGTTGCGTGAAAAAGTTTTTCCTGATGTCGCCTCTGGTTCTTTTACCAATCACCTTAAATCTGTGCCCTCTGATTATCGACCCTTCAGCCATTGGAAACAGTTTCTCTTTATTTACTCTATCTAAACCCTTCATGATTTTAAACACCTCTATCAAATCTTCTCTTGGCCTTCTCTGCTGTAAGGAGAACAACCCCAGCTTCTCCAGTCTATCCACGTAACTATAATCCCTCATCCCTGAAACCATTCTAGTAAATCTCTTCTGTACCCTCTCCAAAGCCTTCACGTCCTTCCTAATGCGCAGTGCCCAGAATTGGACAAAATACTCCAGGTGGGGCCGAACTAGTGTTTTATATAGGTTTAGCATAACTTCCTGGCTTTTGTACTCCATGCTTCTATTTGTAAAGCCCAGGATCCCATATGCTTTATTATCAGCAAGGTTCCATAAATAGCAAATGAATGTATGGACAGATAATGGGTTTTTGGTCATGTTGGTTGAAGGAGGAATGTTAGCCAGGACAGCAGTAGAACTCTTGTGTTCTTCTTCAAGTTGTCCCACAGGATTCTTTGAAGTGCACATGGGCTGGCACATGGTTTAGCATCTCGTGCAAAAGGTGGCACCTCTGACAATACAGCACTTCCTAAGTAGTAGCCTGGATTATGTGCTCAGGACTTGGAGTGGGACTTAAGCCCACAACCTTCTGACTCAGAGGTGAAAGTACTACTAACTGACACTTAAAACACATTACAACACCTATGACACATAGTCTGTTATTTTAAGTTAGATTACCTTGCTCGTGTTTTATCGATTGTATAATAATGCAATATTTTTTCCCTTCTAGAAATGCGACAATGAGACAGATTATGAAGAACTCAGAAACTTTTTGGTGAAAATCAATCCACAAGAAAGCACAAATTTTGATGATATGGCCGGTGCCTCGATTCATGATCGAGTGCACAGTGAGCTGTCTAAGCTTTTTGTACCACCTGAGTCACAGTTGTCAGTGCAGCCTCAAGTGCCACCAGTCATGAGAAAGATCACAGAGAGGAAGCTTCAGGCTGCTGCTTCAGGGGAAACAACTGCAATTAATTCAGAGAACTACATTGAGGATGAGCATCAAGGAAGCAAACGCACGTTCCCAAGATTGTACCCATCAATACGCTTAGCAATGAGGGAAATTCAGCAAGTTCATGAGGTATGTATATCTGTTGTTCTTGCTTTATGCTAGCCAGAGATTTGGATTTCAATATTTCACTTCAGTAATACACAATGTTCAGTGCGTAAACTGATTATCACAAAATGTCCAATTACCTTTTTGACAGTGTTGATACAACTTTTTTTTCAAAATTCTATGAAATATTTAGTATTTATCGCTCTAGATATCTTTATATAATTTAATGAATATCACAGGATTTTAGTATTAATAGAAATGGAGAGTAAAAGCAAAGAGGTTGCAATGTTTTCTTCCATTTTGACTGGTTTTAGCTAAATTTCAAAAGGAATTTGGTTGCAACACCTGGGAAAGAAAGGAGATCTTCTGAAACTGTTGTAGCCAGTGTATGGTAAAACTGAAGTTAGTTGGACATACTGTGTATGACCATAGACCCAATTCAGAGCATCTGCAACTGCATTTTAAATCTGAGTTTATCATAGAAATGGAATTTTATTAACTTGAAAGAAGTCTTGTAAGAACCTTTTTATGCATTAAATGATTACAAGAAGTTGTGATTAACTTGTTTGATTTTTCTTCTATTTCAGTTGTTTTATATTTTTTTTGGTCAGCCAGGTATCTGACATACACAGAAGCCCCATCATCATGTTTAAGGGATTCTAAGCCAGTTTACTGAGATTCACACAGGTAGAATTTCTCCAACATGGAGTGCATTCTTTTTGGGACCTGCCCAATTAGCCAAAGCTTAGGCATAAAACATTGGAGGTATTCTTAGTAATCCTCAAGTGTGTGCAGAGGTACAGCTGGAGTTTAGCAGCCCAACAGCTCAGAGCACTCGTAAACTGCCCTCTGATTGTCCAACTAGGACCATCCTTATGGCATGGGTTTGTAGGATTATCTGGAGCAGAGTAGGAAGAATCCTAGCTTTATTGACAAGTCTACCTGTACTGGTCCCATTAGAGAGTTAGACTGGATGGTCAATTATTAACTGTATTCTGGTATTGAATTGCCAAGTCTGCCACAGAGGGTTGACTTGATTCTAAATTTCCATTTCTATTTCCGATCTCATCATCTTGGAGACCCTGTTTGGCGTCCCAATAGATGACTGGCAAGTGTAGGTTTGGGCTCTTGCTTGGCGGACAGCGGGTACCAGGAGTTTCTCGCAAGCGGCTTGGTGAACGGCTCCATTCACCATAAGATGTGTGAATGCATTGCCATTATCCTCCTGACCACGGCATGGACAAACGCTATATCCCATTAACCGGTTGATCCACCAGGAGCAGAGGATCAGCAGCAGCTCCTTTACAGCAGTTGATGCCATCATTGACTTGGAGTGTTTCAGGCTCAGTAGTGTGTATGTAATTCAGTTTTCCCATTCCACAGGGCTCAGTAGCTCCCTTAATGGTGTTATCAGTACTCACTCTAAATATTTTAGAAGAAACTCTATCTTCTCGAATGTATTCCCCCTATTGTTGAAAAGTCCACTGGCGCTGACTTTCTAGACTCATCGATTAAAAATTGAGAAAGCTATCAGTAGGCTGCCAATTCCTGTCGGACCTTGAGTCACTGCTAGCGGGAGATGAGGGAGGAAACAAATGGAAATGTCAATAATTGCCCTATTTCTTTTAACTAGTTGAGTTACTTTTAAACTGTTCTGATGGTGTGGCTTTCTTCTTGTAGTTTGAAGCTCATTTCCAAAAAAAAATAATTGAATGTTTGAAGTTTGGCATTTGGTTAATAGTAAATATTTTGTCTTTACAGAAACAGCCTGCATTTCACAGCCCTAACAGTGGAGAGGAAGCTGTGCCAGAACTCCCTCCAAAACAGTTTAAGGAGCGTAACAGATCTCGATTACTTGGATCAGAATACTTCAATAAGAAATAAATGGTTTGTAAAATAAAGATTGGAGACATGTATTATGCTATTAATGTGCTGATCAGATTACAGGATGTATGAGCAACACAACAATGTGCAGGTTATTGACCTGTAAACACCTCTTACACCTTTGACATACACATCCATTCTTCCTCATTACCAATGGCCTCGTGATCAACTCATGCTGATACTATCTTGCCCGTATTTCACAATGGCGGTAAGGAAAAAGACTTGTAGGAATACTGTAGTGGGATGGTTTTTAATGATGCACTGTATCACTAACTGATGGACGTAGGATGTCTTTTCCTGGCAAAGAATGAATTACAGTAGGAGACTGCAATGAGATTTCAACAGAGAGGATATAAGAAGAAGGAAAGCAAATGTGATGGCTTATTTGCAGATTAGGAAAATTCAGAGGAAGATTCTTCATGTTAGGCTCGCATGGAGTGCAGTGTTGTAGCGCCTTCTCTGGCCCAGGTACCCTTCAAACACCGCTTTCCTGCTGGGAGAGTGGGATTGTGTGACTATTGGTAAAAAGCAAAGGAGAAACAAGAAAACTAGCGATGGAGCTGGTGAGTTTGGAGGAGGTTTGCCTATCAGTTTTTTTACTGTTTACAGGAGTGAGAAAGCGATGTTAAAAGAATATCACCAGACATGGGAGCAGCATTCAGGTCTTGCAGGGAATACATAGTGATTAAAGAGTTGCTGAAGAGGGAATACTTTGCACAAAAAAAGGCAGGGAGCTATAATAATGGTTTCACTTAAAATCACAGATGGTGAGGGCAAAAATGTTGATAGATGAAGAAAAACTAAAGGTAAAGATGAAGAAAGACTAAAGGTAAAGCCATCAATGGTAAGACATAGTAGCTGTGGGCTAGACTTGGGAGAGACATGGTAAATGTTCATATCCAGCACTCCTGTTGCAGAGCTTTGTGACAGAAATGCATATCAGGGACTTGGGCTTCCACCCCCTTGTTTTTCCATCCATTAAAATTAATTTACCCCATGTAGAACCTGTGTTTTTGAAGAAGTGAAGGAAACCAGATTTTCATTGCTCCAACAAAAGATATGGAAGAGATCAAGATGAAGTGATTCATTGCCATTGAACTGTGAGGAATGGAGGTTGTGTGTACTGGAGATGTGTATTATGAAGAAAGTTGGTGAATATGGAGTGGAGTCTTGTGGGGGGGTGGTGGTGGTGAGGGAGGTAGATAGGGCTGGATGATGAGTGAAGGAGGTCATTGATACGAAGAAGGAGTGAGTTCCACATTGTTCTGTCCTCTCTCCCACTAAGCTCATGAAAAACAAGTCAGCGGATGAGGCATCAACTACACCATTGATGGTGATTTGAAAAATACTAGGTTGCTTTATTAAATATAGCTTTTTAACAAAAAGAGGCTGTAAAAATAGATTACATTTTTTGAGATCTGATTTCTATCAAAAGTTCTGCCAAAGGGAAAATTCCAAAAGTTGTAGTGGGTACATTCAGACCACAACACTGGCCCAGAATTCACTGCAACGGCAATATTGGCGACGGACAGCATAAATTAAACTGTTGTGCTTCCCGATCCGCCAGTGGCGAATTTACGGCACATTTTGCTGAAGAGCTGATTGGAATACGTCGCAGTGAGCATCGCGGCAAGTCCGAAGTGGCTTGGCCAATGTCTGGTGCAGATCCAAAGTGCCGGGGATTGTGTCCACTTTTGGGGAAACTGGCATTGTCTCTGAAATGTGGCCAGTTGCTTGTGGTTGTTGATATTCCCACTAATGAGATAAGCTCATTTTCAATTCTACATATATTGTGGACATTTAGACACAATTCTGAAAGCGCCAAAAAGTGAATGCAGCCAACTTAAGTTTTAATTGCATCTGATATATTATCTGAGGGTATGTTTTCTTCATGTTCTCCAGATGTATAATTTAACTCTTGCCAACGTTATTATTAATCGATTTTACATACATGTGGACCATAAAATTTATAACTACAAACAAAGACATTTATTTAGTGCCTTATGGAGTCTCTGAGTAGATTGTTGCCCTGGAGATGTGTACCGTCACTGAACTGTGAAAATAAGCCACTGATTTCACTTGGGTTTTAATAGCACTAACTGGTGGAGTTGGCACAAATTCTGTGGAATTACTGGAATGTTACAATTTGCACAATTGTCTTTCAGGCTGAAGATTGGGAGTATATGTCCAAATGTAGCTGAAGAGAGATGATTGATACCTTTGATATGTTTACTGCTGCAAAAAGGATTATTTCTATTTCTCTATTGAAACAAAAATGCTAAGTCAATCTGCACCTGTATGTGCTGGGTATATATAGTACTGTCTCCAATGAGTATTTTGCACAATTTTATTTTTGAATAGTGTTTTCTTGTTATAAAATATTGTCAATAATCTGCAAAAAGCTGATTACTAAGAAATGTTTATATTTTTCACTCCATATGTGTACTGTATATAATGTTTTTGGACATTATTGATCTGTTCTTAAATGTGTATGCAGGGAAATAGTTTGTACAATTATTAAAAATTACCAGTATTGAAAGCTTTTTTTTGATTCATTACCACACTGTTGAGCAAGTCATTGGCAAAATGCTTGAATCCATTATTAAGGAAGTAGTAGCAGGGCATTTAGATAATCATCATACAATCAAACAGAGTCAACATGGTTTTATGAAAGGGAAATCGTGTTTGACAAATCTATTAGAGTTCTTTGAGGAGGTAATGAGCAGGGTGGATAAAGGGGAACCAGTAGATGTGGTGTATTTGGATTTCCAGAAGGCATTCGACAAAGTGCCACATAAAAGGTTACTGCATAAGATAAGAGCTCACGGTGTAGTGGGTAATATATTAGATTGGATAGAGGATTGGCTAACTAACAGAAAACAGAGAGTCGGGATAAATGGGTCATTTTCAGGATGGCAAACTGTAACTAGTGGGGTGCCACAGGGATCAGTGCTGGGGCCTCAACTATTTTCAATCTATATTAATGACTTGGATGAAGGAAGTGAGTGTATTGTAGCCAAATTTGCAGATGATACAAAGATAGGTGGGAAAGCAAGTTGTGAGGAGGACACAAAGAGTCTGCAAAGGGATATAGATAGGTTAAGTGAGTGGGCAAGAATTTGGCAGATGGAGTATAATGTGGGAAAATGTGAAGTTATCCACTTTGGTAGGATGAATAGAAAAGCAAAATATTATTTAAATGGAGAAAGACTACAGAATGCGGTGGTACAGAGGGATTTGGGTGTCCTCGTACGTGAAACACAAAAAGTTAACGTGCAGGTGCAGCAAGTAATTAGGAAGGCAAATGGAATGTTGGCCTTTATTTCAAGGGGGAATAGAGTAGAAAAGTAGGGATGTCTTGCTACAACTGTACAGGGCTTTGGTGAGACCACACCCATAGCAGACAGATTTTTGAGCAACAGGGGAGTAAAGGGTTTTGGGGAGCGGGCAGGAAAGTGGAGTTGAGGCCAAAATCGGATCAGCCATGATCTCATTAAATGGCTCGAGGGGCCGAATGGCCTGCTCCTGCTCCTATTTCTTATGTAAGTCATTTTCCTTCACTTGACTGGGAGGTTATACTGCGGATGCTGGAAATCTGAAATCTAATCTGGAAATACTCAGCAGGTCAGACAGCATCTGTGGAGAGAGAAACAGAATTAACATTTCAAGTCTGTCGCCTTTCGACAGAACTGGAAAATGTTACAGATATAACAGGTTTTAAGCAAGTACAGAGGCAGGGAAAGGGGGGAGGGGAGCAAGAAAGAACAAAAGGGAAGGTCTGTGATGGGGTGAATGGCAGGAGTGATTTAAACGACAAAAGGGAAGATAATGCAATACAAAATGGGGTGGTAATGGGACAAGTAAAGAAACAAAAGATGGGTCTAGAGGAGCTGTAAATGGCAACAGCAGAATCATTACCAGCACCTGCTGTCCGAAAAAATGGGAGCAGTGATCTGAAATTGTTGAACTGAATGTTGAGTCCGGAAGGCAGTGAAGTGCCTAATCGAAAGATGGGGTGCTGTTCCTTGAGCTTCCATTGTTCCCATTTTTTAAACTACTGAGGAACCTCACCAATGTCACCGGTTCTTAAAATGTTTTTTGGGTAGTGAAGCAGGAATATGATGTTCTGGAGGCCTGTAATGTAATCAAGGAACAGGTTAAACTTTGCTCTAGTGAGGAAGGTATCAGACCAGTCTTGACTTTACTTGAGATCAGAGTGTCATGAGGCTCAGGAAATCCAATTGCATGATTTCATCAATTTCTATAAGGCTTCTAACCAAGTACCTCATGCAGCCCTGAAGCTGGTAGTCATGAGAATATGTAGTTGTTAGATTTTAGCTGGGCTGTATGAGCCAGCGCCAAGATCTGCGCAAGTGTGAGACTCACTGAACTTGTCTCTCTTGAAAAATCATGCATCTTATTTGATGATTCCATCAATGGTGTGTCGCATGGCATTGTAAGGTATTTATTTAAATGTCTGTTCCAGGCACAAGTATTATGGTAATACTTTTTGGAAATGATGTGTTGGCAGACTCGCATGGAGAATCTATTGTGTGCCATCTACCACTCTGAACAATAGACTAACAAGTATGCCATGGTGATGTGTGTCAAGCAATGCAATATGGTGGCTTTTCATGGCCCAAGAGCAGATCATAAAAGTATTGATTGTAAGATACAGGAGTCATCTGTTCCAACAAGTTTATCTTGCATCAATGCCAATGCAGTTTTAAACTTGTGGTTGATGAGGCACATCTCCAAGTAGTTCCCCTTTTATAGTTATGAATTCCTAGGCATGTAACTAGCAGGGTAGATAAAGGGGAACCAGTGGATGTAGTATATTTGGACTTCCAAAAGGCAGTCGATAAGGTGCCACATAAAAGGTTATTACACAAGATTAGGGCTCATGGGGTTGGGGGTAATATAGTAGCATGGATAGAGGATTGGTTAACGGACAGAAAACAGAGAGTAGGGATAAACAAATCTTTTTCAGGTTAGCAGGCTGTAAACTAGTGGGGTGCCGCAAGGATCAGTGTTGGGGCCTCAGCTATTTACAATCTATATTAATGACCTAGATGAAGGGACCGAGCGTAATGTATCCAAGTTTGCAGATGATACAAAGTTAGGTGGGACAGTAAGCTGTGAGGAGAACAGAGTCTGCAAAGAGATATAGATAGACTAAGTGAGTGGGCAGTAAGGTGACAGATGGAGTATAATGTAGGGAAATGTGAGATTATTCACTTTGGTAGGAAGAATAGAAAAACAGAATATTTTTTAAATGGTGAGAAACTTCAAATGTTGGTGTTCAGAGAGATTTGGGCGTCCTCGTGCAAGAAACACAGAAAGCTAGCATGCAGGTTCAGCACGCAATAAGGAAGGCAAATGGCATGTTAGCCTTTACTGCAAGGGGGTTGGAGTATAAGAGTAAGGAAGTCTTGCTACAATTGTACAGGGCCTTGGTGAGACCACACCTGGAGTACTGTGCACAGTTTTGGTCTCCTTATCTAAGGAAGGATATACTTGTCTTGGAGGCGGTGCAACGAAGGTTCATTTAGATTGATTCCTGAGGGCTGTCCTATGATGAGAGATTGTGTAGAATGGGTCTATACTCTCTGGAGTTTAGAAGAATGAGAGGTGATCTCATTGAAACATACAAGATTCTGAAGGGAATTGACAGGGTAGATGCTGAGAGGTTGTTTCCCCTGGCTGGAGTGTCTAGAACTAGGGGGCATAGTCTCAGGATAAGGGGTAGGCCATTTAAGACTGAGATGAGGAGGAATTTCTTCACTGAGGGTCGTGAATCTTTGGAATTCTCTGCTCCAGAGGGCTGTGAATGCTGAGTCTTTGAGTATATTCAAGGCTGAGATAGATAGATTTTTGGACTCTAGGGGAATCAAGGGAGATGGAGATTGGGCGGGAAAGTGGAGTTGAGGTCGTTGATCAGCCATGCCCTTTGTTGCTTAGCTCCACCCAAACTGTCTCTACTGTCTTTATTCCCTCCTTTATTATCAGGGCTACCCCTCCTCCTTTTCCATTCTGCCTGTCTCTTCTAAAAGTTAAATATCCTGGAATGTTTAGTTCCCAAACTTGGTCACTCTGCAACCACGTCTCTGTAATGGCTATTAAATCAAACCCATTTTATTTCTATCTGCGCTATTAATTCATCTATTTTGTTGCGAATGCTTTGTGCATTCAGATATAGTACCTTCAGCTTTAGCATTTTTCTATTTTTCCCTGATGTCACTTTAGTCACTAATGCCCTATTACCTTTATTAATCTTTTTGTCCCTTCCTGACCCACTCTGCTTATCTTTACCCAGATCACTACTCTACAGCCTTGACATTTCTCTTGCTGCTTTTGAATTTATCCTTTCCTGAATCCTTCCATCCCCCCTTCATTAGTTTAAAGCCCTGTCTACCACCCTTGTTATTCGATTCGCCAGGACACTGGTCCCAACCCGGTTTAAGTGGAGGCGTCTCCACAGAACAGCTCTCTCTTTCCCCAGTACTGGTGCCAGTGCCCCATGAATTGAAACCCCTGCCTCCCACACCACTCTTTGAGCCACGCATTTAACCTTCTAATCTGTTTGTCCCTATGCCAATTTGCGTGTGGCTCAGGTAACAATCCAGAGATTATTACCTGTGAGGTTTTGCATTTTAATTTCGACCCTAGCTCCTCAAACACTCTCAGCAGAACCTCATTCCTAGTTCTACCTATGTCGTGGACCACGACAACTGGAACCTCCCCTTCTCACTCCAAGTTCTTCTCCAGCCATGAGGAGACATCCTTTACCCTGGCACCAGGCAGGCAACACAACCTTCAGAACTCCCGGTCGCGGCTGCAGAGAACAGTATCTATCCCTCTGACTATACTGTCCCCTACCACTACCACATTCCTTTTCACTCCCCCCACTTGAATGGCCTCCTGTACCATAGTGCCATGGTCAGTTTGCTCATCCACCCTGCAGTCCTTGTTCTCATCCCCACAGGTAGCAAGTATCTCATACCTGTTGGTCAAAGTCAAGGGCCGAGGCACCTCCATCATTACATCCTGGGTCCCTATACCTTCCTGACTCGGAGTCACACCCTCCTGTCCCTGACCATTGACGAACTCTAAAGTGCTTCTTAACCTAAGGGGTATTACTGCCTCCTGGAGCAAAGTGTCCAGGTAACTCTCCCCCTCCCTGATGCCCCGCAATGTCTGCACCTCGTACTCCAGCTCAACAACTCTGAGCCGAAGTTCATCGAGCTGTAGACACTTACCGCAGATTACCACACTTACCACTTATCGCTGGTCTCCACAAACTCCCACATGCTGCAGTTACGACACACCACCTGCCCTGCCATGTCTATCTAACCTTCTTTATTTATTTGATTAGTTAATTATTTTTTTATCAATTATTTTAGTTTTATTACTAAATTGTTTTTTCTAGTTTGAGTTACTAATTTAGTAAAGTAAAGTTATAGCAATTTACAGTTTCATAGCTAGCTTAGAGACTCAAAAAACTGTAGTGCTCACCAACCAATTACCTACCTGCTGTCCTGTGATGCCACGCCTCGATTTTTTTCCCCCTCTCCTCCACTCTTTATTCCCCTGGCTCCGCTCCGTCCCCGACCAGGTCCGCTCTCGCCACTGCTCTCGGTGAGTTTGGGCCTCTCTCTCCTCCGCTCTTTATTCCCCTGGCTCTACTCCATCCCTGACCAGGTCCGCTCTCGCCGCTGCTCTTGGATTCTTGTTTATATCTGGGGTTTTTTAATGTGAGAACAGTATGTATACATCATGGATCTTAGTTTTAAGCAGGCTTTATTGCTTTATGAAACTACAGACCTTGGCTCTTGCAATTCGATGCCTCTGTCTGATCGTAGTTGTGTACTGTGTTGCACCACAAGGTGGCACAGTTCTTTTCTGATTGCCAGTATTGAGGAAACCTCTTTGTGGTCCAAATCTTTGCCTTAAATGTCACTGAATAGACTCAATACTGTGGTTTAGCATGTTCCAAGAGAATTGTAACTCATACTCATAGAATCATAGAATGGTTACAGCACAGAAGGAGGCCATTCAGCCCGTCGATCCGTGCCGGCTCTCTGCAAGAGCACTTCAGCTAGTCCCACTCCCCCGCCCTTTCCCCGTAGCCCAGCAAATTTATTTCTTCAGATATTTATCCAACTCCCTTTTGAAAGCCGTGATTGAATCTGCCTCCACCACCCTTTCAGGCAGTGCATTCCAGATCCTAACCACTCACTGCGTAAAAAAGTTTTTTCTTACATCGCCTTTGGTTCTTTTGCCAATCACCTTCAATCTGTGTCCTCTGGTTCTCAACCCTTCTGCCAATGAGAACAGTTTCTCTCTACGCTGTCCAGACCCCTCATGATTTTGAACACATCTAACAAATCTCCTCTCAATCTTCTCTGCTCCAAGGAGAACAACCCCAGCTTCTCCAGACTATCAACGTAACTGAAGTCCCTCATTCCTGGAATCATTCTCTTAAATTTTTTCTGTGCCTTCTCTAAGGCCTTCACATCCTTCCCAAAGTGTGGTGCCCAGAATTGGGCACAGTACTCCAGTTGGAGCCGAACCAGTGTTTTATACAGGCTCATCGTAATTTCCACACTTTTGTACTCTATACCTCTATTTATGAAGTCCAGGATCCCGTAAGCCTTTTTAACTGCTTTCTCAACCTGCCCTGCCACCTTCAACGATTTGAGCACACATACCCCCAGGTCTCTCTGTTCGTGCACCCCCTTCAGGATTGTACCATTTAGTTTATATGTCCTCTCCTCATTCTTTCTACCAAAATGCATCACTTCACACTTTTTTGCGTTTAAATTTCATCTGCCACGTGTCCGCCCATTTCACCAGCCTGTCTATGTCTTCCTGAAGTCTATCACTCTCCTCCTCACTGTTCACTATACTTCCAAGTTTTGTGTCATCTGCAAATTTTGAAATTGTGCACCCACGTCCAAGTCATTAATATATATCAAGAAAAGCAGTCCTACAACCCCTGCGGAACACCACTGTATACCTTCCTCCAGTCCGAAAAACAACCGTTCACCACCACTCTCTGTTTCCTATCACTTAGCCAATTCCGTATCCATGCTGCCACTGTCCCTTTTATTTCATGGGCTCCAACTTTGCTGGCAAGCTGATTATGTGACACTTTGTCGAACGCCTTTTGGAAATCCATGTACACTACGTCAACTGCATTACCCTCATCAACCCTTTCTGTTACCTCATCAAAGAACTCAATTAAGTTAGCTAAACACGATTTGCCTTTAACAAATCCGTGCTGGCTTTCCTTAATTAATCCACACTTGTCCAAGTGACTGTTTATTTTATCCCTGATTACTGTTTCTAAAAGCTTCCCACTACCGAGGTCAAACTGACTGGTCCGTAGTTGCTGGATTTATCTTTACACTCTTTTTTGAACAAAGGTGTAACATTTGCAATTCTCCAGTCCTCTGGCACCACACCCGTATCTAGGGAGGATTGGAATATTATGGCCAGTACCTCCACAATTTCCTCCCTCAATTCCCTCAGCATCCTAGGATGCATCCCATCTGCTCTTGGTGATTTATCTACTTTAAGTACAACCAGCCTTTCTAATACCTCCTCTTTATCAATTTTTATCCTATCAAGTATCTCCACTACCTCCTCCTTTACTATGACTTTGGCACCATCCTCTTCCTTGGTGAAGACAGATGCAAAGTACTCATTTAGTACCTCAACCATACCCTCTGCCTCCATGCATAGGTCTCCTTTTTGGTCCCTAATCGGTCCCACCCCTCCTCTTACTACCTTTTTACTATTTATATGCCTATAGAAGACTTTTGGATTACCTTTTATGTTGGCTGCCATTCTATTCTCATACTCTCTCTTTGCCCTCTTATTTTCTTTTTCACTTCTCCTCTGACCTTTCTGTATATAGCCTGATTCTCAGATGTATTTGCAACCTGACATCTGTCATAGGCACTCTTTTTCTGCTTCATCATATTCTCTATCTCTTTTGTCATCCAGGGAGCCTTGCCTTTCCCCCTAGTGGGAATGTACCTCAACTGTACCTGAACTATTTCCTCTTTAAAGCCACCCCATTGTTCCATTACAGTTTTGCCTGCCAATCTTTGATTCCAGTTTACCTGAGCCAGATCCGTTCTCATCCCACTGCAATTGTCCTTCCCCCAGTTAAACATTTTTACTCTAGATTGCTCCCTGTCCTTTTCCATAGCTAATCTAAACCTTATGATACTATGATCACTGTTCCCTAAATGTTCACCTACTGACACTTGCTCCACTTGACCTACCTCATTCCCCAGAACCAGATCCAGCAATGCCTCCTCCCTTGTGGGGCCGGAAACATACTGATAGAAACATAGAAACATAGAATCTAGGAGCAGGAGTAGGCCATTCGGCCCGTCGAGCCTGCTCCACCATTCAATACGATCATGGCTGATCATCCAAATCCAGTACCCTGTCCCTGCTTTAATCCCCACAGTACACATATCCCACCCTACCCCCGTAACCCCACGTATTTAATTCCCCCTAACATATCCCATCCTATCCCCATAACCCCACATATTTAATCCCCCCTAACACTAAGGGTCAATTTATCATAGCCAAATCAACCTAACCCGCACATTTTTGGACTGTGGGAGGAAACCGGAGCACCCGGAGGAAACCCACGCAGACACGGGGAGAATGTGCAAACTCCACACAGACAGTCACCCGAGGTCAGATTCGAACCCGGGTCCCTGGCGCTGTGAGGCACCAGTGCTAACCACTATGCCACCGTGATCAAGAAAGTGTTCTTATGTTCTTATGTAAAGTTCTCCTGAACACTTCAGAAATTGTTCCCCTTCTCTACCCTTAACACTATTACGATCCCAGTCTATATTAGGATAGTTGAAGTCCCCCATTATTGCTACTCTATAGTTCTTGCACCTCTCTGTAATTTCTCTGCAAATTTGTTGCTCCACATCTTTCTCACTATTTGGTGGTTATAGAATACACCTAGTAATGTAATGGCACCTCTATTATTTCTTAACTCTAGCCATATAGATTCTGTCCTTGACCCCTCCAGGACATCCTCCCTCTCCAGCACTGTAACATTCTCCTTGACCAATACTGCCACACCACCTCCTATCTTTCCTTCCCTATCTTCCCTGAACACCTTATAACCAGGCATATTTAATACCCAATCCTGTCCTTTTTTGAGCCAGATCTCAGTTATTGCCACAACATCATATTCCCATGTGGCTATTTGTGCCTGCAGCTCACTTACCTTGTTTACTACGCTTCGTGCGTTCACATACATGCACTGTAAACCCATCTTAGACCATCCTGTATTCTCTCTTAGTTTGACCCCACCTAATACCTTACTATTTCTTACTTTAGTGCTCTCTGCCTCTCCCAATCCTTTCAGCACTTTATTTCTCCTTTCTAATGCTACATCCTGGTGCCCATCCCCCTGCCAAATTAGATTAAACCCTCCCCAACAGCACTAGCAAACCTCCCCGCGAGGATATTGGTCCCGGTTCTGTTGAGGTGCAACCTGTCCGGCCTGTACAGGTCCCACCTCCCCCAGAATCGGTCCCAAGCCCCAGGAATCTAAAGTCCTCCCTCCTGCACCATCTCTCCAGCCACTCATTCATCTGCTCTATCTTCCTATTTCTATACTCACTAGCGCGTGGCACCGGGAGTAATCCGAAGATTACTAACTTTTGAGGTCCTGCTTTTTAATCTCTTTCCTAGCTCCCTGAAATCTGCCTGCAGGACCTCATCCCTCTTTCTACCTATGTCGTTGATACCGATATGGACCACGACCTCTGGCTGTTCACCCTCCCCCCTCAGAATGTTCTGCAGCCACTCGGTGACATCCTTGACCCTGGCACCAGGGAAGCAACATACCATCCTGGAGTCACATCTGCGGCCGCAGAAACGCCTGTCCGTTCCCCTAACCATCGGTTCCCCTAACTATCGAATCCCCAACCACTATTGCTTTCCCACTCTTCTTCCTCCCCCGCTGTACAGCTGAGCCACCCATGGTGCCGCAGACTTTGCTCTGGGTGTACTCCCCAGAGGAACCATCGCCCTCACCAGTACTCAGAACAGAATGCTGGTTGGAGAGCGAGATGCACTCGGGACTCCTGCACTACCTGCCTGGTCCTCCTCTTCTGTCTGGTAGTCACCCGTTCCCTTTCTGCCTGTACACGCTTTATCTGTGGGGTTACCACCTCCTGAAATGTGCTATCCATGAAGCTCTCAGCCTCACGGATGCACCACAGTGATGCCAGCTGCTGCTCAAGCTCCAAAATCCGGAGCTCGAGCTCCTCCAGCAGACGACACTTCCTGCACATGTGCTTGTCCAGGACACGGGAAGCGTCCTGGAGTCCTCACATGGCACAGGATGTGCATTCCACAGGACTGAGCTGCCTGGCCATGCCTTTAGTTAATAGACTAATAAATACTTACCAGCTACTCACCAATCAGCTCCTTCCCTGGTTGTGACATCACATTAGCTGTTTTGCAGTTGTTGCTTTTGTTGTTGTTATTTTCGCTGGAGGTTCTCCGCCTCCTCGCTGCTGCCGCTGCTCCGGTCTGCACTCTCGGCCTCCCGCTCGATTTATACTCCCGCCTCCTGCTGCCCTGTGACATCACTCCTTGTTTTGGTTTTTTTATGATGCGCAGATGCTGGTGTTGGACTGGGGTGGACAAAAATGAGAAGTCGCACAACACCAGGTTATAGTCCAATAGTTTTATTTGAAATTACGAGCTTTCGGAGCGCTGCTCCTTCGTCAGGTAAAGTGAGGGAATACGAATCAAATACAAAGCATATATAGACAGAGAACAATGTGTCTGCAGAGATACAATCCATCAGGGAGGCATTACATCAAAGACACAGCAGAATACAGCTAAGACAATGAGGTGGGGTCACAGGGGGTCCAACGTGTCAAATGCTGCAGTCTGCAGTTAAGCTTTTTACTTTTTTTTAAAACTGGAAATCACATCTGTGAACAAGACAACGACGACTTTAGTCTGGACTCTAGTCACGTCCTGTAGCGTGACATGAACCCGAGATCCCTATTGAGGCCGTCCTCATGGGTGCGGAACTTGGCTATCAGTTTCTGCTCGATGATTTTGCGTTGTCGTGTGTCTCGAAGGCCGCCTTGGAGAACGCTAACCCGCAGATCTGAGGCTGAATGTCCTTGACTGCTGAAGTGTTCCCCGACTGGGAGGTAACAATCCTGCCTGGCGATTGTTGCGCGGTGTCCGTTCATACGTTGTCTCAGTGTCTGCATGGTCTCGCCGATGTACCATGCTGCGGTGCATTCTTTCCTGCAACGTATGAGGTAGACAACGTTGGCCAAGTCACATGAGTATGTACCATGTACCTGGTGGGTAGTGTCCTCACGTGTGATGATGGTATCTGTGTTGATGATCTGGCATGTCTTGCAGAGGTTGCCGTGGCAGGGTTGTGTGGTGTCGTGGTCGCTGTTCTCCTGACAGCTGGGTAATTTGCTGCGAACGATGGTACTTTCGAGGTTAGGCGGCTGCTTGAAGGCGAGTAGTGGAGGCGTGGGGATGGCCTTAGCAAGGTGTTCGTCGTCATCGATGACATGTTGAAGGCTGCGAAGAACATGGCGTAGTTTCTCCGCTCCGGGGAAGTACTGGACGACGTAGGGTACTCTGTTGGTTGTGTCCCGTGTTCGCCTTCTGAGGAGGTCTATGCGATTTTTCGCTGTGGCCCGTCGGAACTGTCGATCGACGAGTCAAGCATCATATCCCGTTCTTACGAGGGCGTCTTTCAGCGTCCGTAGGTGTCCATCGCGTTCCTCCTCGTCTGAGCAGATCCTGTGTGTTCGCAGGGCTTGTCCATAGGGGATGGCTTCTTTAACGTGGTTAGGGTGAAAGCTGGAGAAGTGGAACATCGTGAGGTTGTCCGTGGGCTTGCGGTAGAGTGAAGTGCTGAGGTGCCCGTCTTTGATGGAGATTCGTGTGTCCAAGAATGAAACCGATTCTGAGGAGTAGTCCATGGTGAGTTTGATGGTGGGATGGAACCTGTTGATGTTATCGTGTAGTCCTTTCAGTGATCCTTCGCCGTGGGTCCAAAGGAAGAAAATGTCGTCGATGTATCTGGTGTACAGCGTTGGTTGGAGGTCCTGTGCAGCGAAGAAGTCTTGCTTGAACTTGTGCATGAAGATGTTGGCGTATTGGGGTGCGAATTTGGTCCCCATGGGAGTCTGGAGATTGGCTGTTGTTGGTGTTGAGTACTGAGGCTGTCGCCAACACACCCGGACGTCCTATCGTATCAGGCAACGGAACCCTGTGTGAGAACCTCTCTGGGTACGTCAAGGGCATCCTGAAACCCAGCGTACAGGGAACCCCCAGCTTCTGTCGCGGCACTACAGACTTCTTACAGAAACTCAGCACCCATGGACCAGTTGAACCAGGAACACTCCTCGCCACAATGGACGTATCGGCACTCTACACCAGTATCCCCCACGATGACGGCATCGCTGCGACAGCCTCAGTACTCAACACCAACAACAGCCAATCTCCAGACGCCATCCTACAACTCATCCGCCTCATCCTTGACCACAATGTCTTCACCTTCGACAACCAGTTTTTTACCCAAACACATGGAACAGCCATGGGGACCAAATTCGCACCCCAATACGCCAACATCTTTATGCACAAGTTCGAGCAAGACTTCTTCGCTGCACAGGACCTCCAACCAACGCTGTACACCAGATACATCGACGACATTCTCTTCCTTTGGACCCACGGCGAAGGATCACTGAAAGGACTACACGATAACATCAACAGGTTCCATCCCACCATCAAACTCACCATGGACTACTCCTCAGAATCGGTTTCATTCTTAGACACACGAATCTCCATCAAAGACGGACACCTCAGCACTTCACTCTACCGCAAGCCCACGGACAACCTCAGGATGCTCCACTTCTCCAGCTTCCACCCTAACCACGTTAAAGAAGCCATCCCCTATGGACAAGCCCTGCGAATACACAGGATCTGCTCAGACGAGGAGGAACGTGATGGACACCTACGGACGCTGAAAGACGCCCTTGTAAGAATGGGATATGATGCTCGACTCATCGATCGATAGGTCCGACGGGCCACAGCGAAAATTCGCATAGACCTCCTCAGAAGGCGAACACGGGACACAACCAACAGAGTACCCTACGTCGTCCAGTACTTCCCCGGAGCGGAGAAACTACGCCATGTTCTTCGCAGCCTTCAACATGTCATCGATGATGACGAACACCTTGCTAAGGCCATCCCCACGCCTCCACTACTCGCCTTCAAGCAGCCGCCTAACCTCAAAAGTACCATCGTTCGCAGCAAATTACCCAGCTGTCAGGAGAGCAGCGACCACGACACCACACAACCCTGCCACGGCAACCTCTGCAAGACATGCCAGATCATCAACACAGATACCATCATCACACGTGAGGACACTACCCACCAGGTACATGGTACATACTCATGTGACTCGGCCAACGTTGTCTACCTCATACGTTGCAGGAAAGGATGCACCGGAGCATGGTACATCGGCGAGACCATGCAGACACTGAGACAACGTATGAACGGACACCGCGCAACAATCGCCAGGCAGGATTGTTACCTCCCAGTCGGGGAACACTTCAGCAGTCAAGGACATTCAGCCTCGGATCTGCGGGTTAGCGTTCTCCAAGGCGGCCTTCGAGACACACGACAACGCAAAATCATCGAGCAGAAACTGATAGCCAAGTTCCGCACCCATGAGGACGGCCTCAATAGGGATCTCGGGTTCATGTCACGCTACAGGACGTGACTAGAGTCCAGACTAGAGTCCAGACTAGAGTCGTCGTTGTCTTGTTCACAGATGTGATTTCCAGTTTTAAAAAAAAGTAAAAAGCTTAGCTGCAGACTGCAGCATTTGACACGTTGGACCCCCTGTGACCCCACCTCATTGTCTTAGCTGTATTCTGCTGTGTCTTTGATGTAATGCCTCCCTGACGGATTGTATCTCTGCAGACACATTGTTCTCTGTCTATATATGCTTTGTATCTGATTTGTATTCCCTCACTTTACCTGACGAAGGAGCAGCGCTCCGAAAGCTCGTAATTTCAAATAAAACTGTTGGACTATAACCTGGTGTTGTGCGACTTCTCCTTTTTGTTTTTTTTAAGTCGCCGCTCAGCTCCCTTTAAGCCGCCGCCTCCGCTGCCACCGCTCCCGCTCGACTGGTGTTGCTCAACCGTACTTTCATCTTGGCCTAATTAAGGCTTTTAAAATAGATTGGTTTCCAGCTGCAGAATCCATTTTGCCAGCAATTTTATTTTGTTGAGTCTCTGTGTTTTAAGCAGAAAAGCTACTTTTTATGCAGCTGTTTGAGTTTTGGATTCCAAATGGTACTCTGAGTAATGCTGGAGCTAGATTTAGGCCACTCCTTCCCCTTCTGTGCCCTCTTGCTGAAGGTGCTGGCCCTTCTTGGGGTAAAGTAAGAACTTTGAGTTATTTGGCAGTGAAGACCACTTCAGCGGAACGAATGTCTGCACAAGCACATTCATAGTGATAGGGTAGCAGAAAATCAAAACTCTAACTTATTTAAACAAAAGAGAAATAGCAACAGGATAGCAAATAAAACATGCAGCTAGGAGAAGGCAGGCAGCAGTAACCAGTGGCAGAATCTTCAGATAAGCTCTAATAAACCATGGGCTAGAAATTCATTTACTTACCGCCACTCCGTAGCGCCATGAAATGATGATAAAATGGCGGCTGCCACTCTTTCGCCAGCTGGTCGCAGGTCCCGCGGTGGCCGCCATATTCCACTCCCCTTTTGCGCTGCCGGTAACTGGCAGCGTCCTGCAAAATGTCACCAACGCTAACTTCGACCCTAGCGCTGAATTCAGCACTGAGTCCAAAGCACACCAGGTTAACCTGACCTGGTGTGCAAGCAGGTTGACCATGGCGATGTCTGCAGCTCTTAAAGGGACACACATATCATTGAGGTAAGTTTGAATTTAAAGGTTTGGACTGGGGTTTTTTAATTTTATTGAAGTGGTGGTTTGCTACAATAGATGTGAATTTTTTTTTTAAGTGTGTCGGGAGCGCTGCTGGATGCTTGCAAGGGCTCGGATGGTAAATGAAGGCCTTTGAGAAGACAGAACATGCTGCAAATACTCAGCAGGTCACGCAACATCCGTGGAGAGAAAAACAGAGTTCACGTTTCAGGTCGACATGCCTCCTGACCAACTGAGTATTTCCAGCATTTTATTTCACTGTCATTTCACATTTACAGCATTCGCTTGCAGAGGGAAGAGGAAGACGAAGAAGAGGAGGAAGACGAAGAGGAGGAATCAGACGGAAGTATGCATCCCAGACAGCCCCTTTGTGGCTGTGATGGAATCATCCGCCTGCGGTCCCACTGGCTGGGCAGGCTGCATTTCTTGTTGACCCACTGGCTGGGCAGGCTACCACTTCTTGTTGACCCACTGGCTGGGCAGGCTGCATTTCTTGTGTGTGTGAAATGAGGACGGCACAAGGGTGGAGTTGTGCTGATGGGAGGGCGGGAAGCCTAGAAGTGCATGCCAGAAGGAAGATAACATACGAGGATACCCGCATCTTGTATCCTTTCAGCCCTGCCGCTGGCCAAGGGCTCAGCCATGCCCCTGCCAAGAATGGCCTGCACCGTCTCCTCCAAGGGGGTGAGGTGAAGCTAGGAATGGAAGATGTGCCTCATGATTGGTGCAGATTGTTAGTAGGTGAGTGACTGGGGGTGGGGGTCGTGCATTGAGCAGTGTGTGAGGCTAGTGGTGCAGTTGGTAGGAGACGGCTTTTGAAGATGCATTCACTGACCTTGACCAGTGGTCTGAGGTCATGAAGCTTCTTTGGGCACTGGAGCCAGGTGGTGGGGGTGACACTGCTGGCAGTGACAGCCTCGGTGATGTAGTTCCACATCATTCTTTCTGGAGGGCTTCCTGGCCCCTGTGGGTAGAGGACCTCTCTTGCAGTGTTGACCCCCTGCAGAAAGCTGGACTGCTGCATGTGAGATCCTCAGTGCCCCTTCCCTAGCTTGCTGAGCCATTTGTGTTAGTGCTAAGGCCATTTTCACATTTGTTGAGGTTAGGAAGGTAATTCAGCTTTAAGAGCTGAATATTCACATTTGGAACTTCGTTTAAATATTGAATATTTCTTAAAAGGCAGAAAGGGCTGAAATATGTATTGATTCACTGCATTTTATTTTGTATTGCTTCAGTGTGCACAGTCCCTTTAATTCTCAGACCTCTTCATTGCCCACAATTCCTTGCGAGCTCCACAGCTTCGCTCACAGAGGCTGTGGGAAGCTGTAACGCTGCACCTGGACAGGAACTTAGTCCCAGATCCCTCCAGCAACGCCACCAGGGCGGTGTTGCACGTAAGGTGAGCGCTGCGCCACCTATCTCCATGCCCCCCAGACCAATTTCACTTGGTTAGCATTGCAGCCGTTTCCAGCAGCCATTAATTGCAGTTGCCGGTAATATTTTGCTGGCGAACACACATTTTTCCCCCAATATACTTACTTAATCCATGAAACATCCAATGAACAATAGTCATCTGATCATGCACTCCATAGAGAGAGACTGCTTTTAAAAAGAAAACACACTCAAAATTCACAGTAAAGGCCTATTATAATAAATGACTGAAAACTGATTTTTAAAATCTAAAATGGACATTTCCTGATGTACTGAAATAAGCGTGACTGAGCCCGAGATTTCTTGCATTTTACATACACACTATTTTCTTTCCATTTAAGTAAAAGTCCCTGGATTTTTTTTGTCACCATTTTTCTACATTGAATTTCATCTGAGACTTGATTGTCCAATTTCCCCAGTATATTCAAATCCTCCTGTAGCTTATCCTGTTCAGCTTTGGAGGCTACCACCTTCAGTTTTGTATCATCTGCAAATTTAGCCACTATGGTTGTGACTCCTAGCTTCAGATTATTTATGAAGATATTAAAAAATAGTCCCAATACTGACCCCTGTGGGACGCTATTGGTAACATTGTACCAGGCTGATAATTCTTGTACCACCACTTTCTGGGTTCTGTTGGTAAAAATATTTCCACTGATTTCTGCTTTCTTTCTTTCCGGAGTAACTACATAGTATTTACAGCACAGAAACAGGCCATTTGGCCCAACAGGTCCAGAACAGTGTTTATGCTTCGCAGGAGCCTCCTCCCACCCCTCTCCATCTAACCCTATCAACATATCCTTCTATTCCTTTCGCTCTCATGTGTTTATCTGGCTTCTCCTTAAATCCATATATTCTTATGGTAGTGAGTGCCACATTCTGACCACTCTCTGGGTAAAGAAGTTTCTCCTGAATTCCCTATTGGATTTATTAGTGACTATCTTAAATTAATGGTCCCTAGTTCTGGTCTTGCCTGCAAGTGGAAACATCTTCTCTACGTCTACCCTATCAAACCCTTTCATAAACTTAAAGACCTCTATCAGGTCACCCCTCAGTCTTCTCTTTTCTAGAGAAAAAAGCCCCAGCCTCATCAATCTTTCCTAATGGGTATAACCTTTCCGTTCTGATATCATTCTAGTAAATCTTTTTTGCACCTTTACCCAGTGCCTCTATATCCTATTTATAATATGGAGACCAGCACAGTTCACAGTGCTCCAAGTGTGGTCTAACCAAGGTTCTATACAAGTTTAACATAACTTCTCTGCTCGTTTCAATTCTATCCCTCTAGAAATTAACGTCAGTGCTTTGTTTGGTTCTTTTATAGCCTTACTAACCTGCGTCGCTACTTTTAGTGATTTGTGTATCTGTACCCCGAGATCCTCTGCTCCATTTAGAAACTAATTTTCCAAGGAATATGTGACCTCCTTATTCTTCCTTCCAAAATGTACTACCTCACACTTATCTATATTGAAGTTCATTTGCCAATCACATGCCCATTCTGCAAGTTTATTAATGTCTTCCTATATTTTGTTGCAGTCCTTCTCTGTATTAACTACACCCTCCCAATTTGGTGTCATCCGCAAATTTTGAAATTGTACTTCCGATCCCCGAGTCCAAATCGTTTATGTAAATGGTGAACAACAGTGGTCCCTGCACTGATCCCTGTGGAACACCACTTCCCACCATTTGCCAGTCTGAGTCACTACCTTTAACCCCTACTCTCTGTTTTATGCTTTGTAGCCAGCTTGCTATCCATTCTATCCAGCTGTATCTGCCGCCTGTCCTCACTGACCTACATTGGCTACTGGTCTACCAACACCTCATTTTCCTATTTAAATCCCTTCATAATCTTGCCCATCCCTATCTCTGTAACTTCCTCCAGCCCTACAACCCCCACCCCTACCAAACTCTCCATTGCTCTGAATCTAGCCTCTCGTACACCCCACCATTCTTGGCCGTGCCTGCAGCAGTTTAGGCCCCATTGTCTGGGATTCCCTCCCCAAATTCCTCTGCCTCTCCATCACCCTCTCCTCTTTACAACCTTCCTTATCTAGAGCAAATCCTGCTGAAGGATAATCTGTTCAGTTCAACCGGAAAGAATCAGCTGAAGTCGCTGCAGGAATCCAGACCCAGACTGAGAGACAGTCTGAACATTTCAATTCATAAATATTATATCAACATTTTTGGCCGATTTTCTCTC